>JAVLUZ010000842.1:0-162638 GCA_036768485.1 Mermis nigrescens | reverse complement strand
CTGAAATGGTGAAGAGAATAATGGTAGAGGATATCGATTAAAATAATGATTATAATAATGAACACAATAACAGCATAATATCGGTAAGTTTAGTGATATCGCACTATCCCCATTTAATGATGCACGCAAGTTAGCTTGTTCGCACAATCAAAAGCATGTAATTCGTTTACTGTAGATGTCCATGCGAATAGACCGAGAGCTGTTTGCACGTCCGCGCGAACAGTCACTGGCCTTTTTGACCTTGCCCTGGCCGGGGCCAGGGATGCTGAAAAATGGCCGGGGATACCGGGGCCAGGACCAGGCCCTGGTCGATCACTAATGCAAAGGCGTGAATATGGTGCGCAGTGCGCACATAGAGCAGATTCTAGATAGACTGTCTAAGAGCCCTGCTACAGTAAAGAGGCCGCTTAATTTATAATATGGAAATAAACAAACTTTATCCGCGTGATATCAATAATATTACTTTCGAGTTGCATGTATGCACATACATGCATGTACATGTCTGTGTGTCTGTTGGTTCATTAGTGTGTACCCACCTTAAAGCCTTACAGTAAGTTAGTTTTATATTTTCCTTTTCGCACATTTGTCCTTAGAATATTGCAGTGGAGAGGAGACAATATTAAATTAATAATGAATCTTTGGCTAATGAAATATAATAAAATATTTAATAATAATAAAATATAATAAAATATAATAAAATATATTATATTTAATTTATTATATTATATTTAAATAATAAAATATACTAAAAGATATTTAATACGGGTAGGCACTACCAACCTATGAATGTATCAGATGTTGACAATTTCGAATAGATCTTAGTTCGAGATAGAGCTCTGCGGAACTCGTGTCAGCAAGGGACAAGTTCACATCGGTTTAATACTCAGTAAGCTATAATGGGCTCGGATTGATTTGTAGATGAAGGTGTATGTACAGGGATTCAGACGGTTCGGGGAGGTTAACCAAATGTTTCTAGAGCCAAATGGTCTCAAAAAGTGATGTAAATGCTAGAATAGCTTAAAATCATTTAATTTAACTACAGTTCCTGGTCATTTTAGAGCTAAAAATATCATCATCATCATAACCTTTTTGTCCAATTTTCCCCAAAATCTTGCTATTCTGAAAGTCATGACCCCTAAACATTCACATGCACATCTGGTTGTAATCAGACATGAATATAAAGGATTTGGGGGGTCTAGACACCCAGAAAATGAGGGATTATATGTTAAAAATGGGGCAAAATGAAGGTAAACATGGTTGAAAACGAAAACTGTTTGCAAAACTGATTTGAAATGATCTTGAAATGTGGATTTGAATAGCTTTGTGCCGTTTTAGTAGGTACTTAATTTTTGTTTTAGCACTTATTGATTTATACTTATCAGATTTTGGGACGATAGACTAAAAAAGCTCACTGGCTGACCACCGGACTGGCCATGCTCATCTCAGCTCTTGGAGTTACACGGGCTGCTCAATACTGCCACTGATTGTCTGGGGCATGAACTCACACCAGACCATAGGTGGGCAGCACCGAAATTCTTGGGGCAGGAGTGAAAAAATTTCTGGGGGTTGAAAAAATTTTCAAAAGTCAAAAAATGGTCTCAAAAGTAATCGTATGGCGATAAGACACCATTTTTCGACGTTTCTCATCGAGCACTATCCAATGGCATCAAAAAATCGCTAAAAAAGCAAAAAATTCAAAAATTGAGAGATTTTGGGGGTATTTTGATTTCTGGGGTATTCCAACTTCTGGTGGGGTGCATACCCCCAAACCTCCCCACGCCCACGTGAGCACCAGACCAGCGCTCAATCAGCCAAAAAAGCTGCAGTTCAGTGTCCGATGAGCATGAAGTGCCCAACGAATCAGCACAAGGTATTATGCAAAGAGGGCAGAGAGATGAAAATCGGGTTGACATTTTTGACTTAAACCCGACCCGCAAGATAGGAGGACGTGTCAATCCATAGGTCCAACCCGCAACCCGCACGTGTCAGAGGCATAGGTGGGCAGCACCGAAATTATGGGAGGGGGTGAAAAAATGTTCAAAGGTCAAAAAATGGTCTTAAAAGTGGTCGTATGGCGAAAAAACACCATTTTTCGACATTTCTCATCGAGCACAATCAATGGCATCAAAAATCGCTAAAAAAGCAAAAAAATTTAACATTTAGAATTCTGGGGGTATTTTGATTTCTGGGGGGGATTTCAACTTCTGGGGGATGCATACCCCCAAACCCCCCACGCCCATGTGTGGTCAGAGGTCTGTCCGACCCGACTCGGAAAAACCCGCAGATTTTGAGCGGTTTTAATCATAATAATAAACTTCAAAGGCGGCCACTGAAATTTATTTTGCGTATTTTTAAGCATCGGAATAAAAGATTTATTTTCTCAAATTTTTCATCAGAAAAAATCAAATTTCTCCTTTTGTAGCAGAAATAAATAATACAGATTACTACAGAATAGGTGCCAAACTACGAGAAATTTGACATATTTTTACCATTTTAAACTTCAGTCTCAGCTTTAGATATAGAAGTAAGCAATGTATAATGTCATTAAATTCAACGCGAAACGACTATAGTCTGTTTCACTAACTTCGTGCATAAATTTTTAAAATTTCCGTCGACGATAGGCCGAGGGTTACGATATTTATATATCAGGCCAATGCTACAATCACAATCTGCCAGCTTATTGCCGCAGATATGTAGTTTTAAAATTTATGACCGAAGTTACACGAAACAGACTATAAATATCGTGCCTTAATTACCAGCTCCATCAAATTTTATCTTGCAATAATTTTATCCGTTGGATAATTTTAGTGTTTTTCGCAATTTTCAATTAAAATTCGGTCATGCAGTGCTAAAATGTTAAGGAAAAACAAGCAATAGGTGGAAATGCAAAAAAATGGGATATCGACGCATTGCGCTCACATCACAAGCATACATGGGCAGCACCCAAATTCTGGGGGTCAGGTTGAGTCAAATCACCAAAAATGTCATTAAAAATATAATTCTGGCCGTCTCAGTAATCTGCGAGAGTTTTTTCGACTTCTGAGGGCACAAATCCCCCATGCACCCGCCACACCCATGTGAGGTCAGTAGTGCTTCATACGTCTTTTGCACATTGTAAACGAAGCCTATCGCGCGAAAGAAACCCGGCATTCATTACCCGGGGTTCAAATGGAAAATTTCAGGAATAAATAAAATCGGTAGGTATCATAATAAAATAATAGAAATAAATAAACAAAAAATAATCTGGCATTTTTCACTAGCACGCGTGTGTATAGCGGTTGTGCAAAAAGACCCTGGGATCAACCTCGTCAAAAATAGTTGCAAGCAATGCAATAGGGGACCTTTTTCAAATTCCCAAAATTTCAAATTCAGAGGATTCCCGACAATACCGTTTAGCTTAGGTATACCTGGCCTACTTATTTGATCAATAAGCGAAAAGCACTGACGATTTTGCAATGCACATTTTCAGGTTGGTATGTATGTACCTTTGAGGCCGAAAATAGCGATGTAAAATCTGAAAATCCAATATTCAACCTGCACCACTCAATCAACGCCCGATGTTTTCTGCGCTCTTTCCGGCCTGACCCAACCCGCAGGTCGAGTTTTCGGGTCGGATCCATAGGTGGGCAGCACCGAAATTCTGGGGGGGGTGAAAAATTTTCAAAGGTCAAAAAATGGTCTTGTAAGTGGTCGTAAAGGCGAAAAAACACCATTTTTCGACGTTTCTCATCGTGCACTATCCAATGGCATCAAAAAATTGCTAAAAAAGCAAAAAAAATTCAAAATTTGAATTCTGGGGGGTATTTTGATTTCTGAGGGGTATTTCAACTTCTGGGGGTTGCACACCCTAACCCCCCCACGCCAACGTGTGGTCGGATCGCCTGGCCTAGAATTTTCATCTCTAGCAGGAAGTCACATTGTCCAGGTGAAAAATCAGTGTGAGGCATACGTGGGCAGCAAGAAAATGCTGGAGGGGGTGCAAGATTTTTGAAGGTCAAAAAAATGGCCTTAAAAATGGTGGTGTGGTCGATAAAAACACCATTTTTCGACGTTTCTCATCAAGCACTATCCATTGGCATCAAAAAATTGCGAAACAAACAGAAAAAAATTTTCAAAAATTGAATTCTAGGGGGTACTTTGATTTCTGGGGGATATTTTGGTTTCTCGGGGTGCATACCCCAAACCCCACGCCCAGGTGTGGTGTTAGGTGGTTATTCAATTGTATTCGACACTTAAGACCAGTGGTAACCTTCAATAAATTACTTAATGCGATAAAAACAGCTGGTTTCTGAGAATCACGGATACATGCACTAGCGGATCCAGGAAAAATTTTTGGTGGTGCAATCCGAAAATTTAAGTCGGATATCTCGAGAACCATTAGAAGATAAGTGAAAATAAAGGCAGTTCTTAGCGTATCTCGACGAGCTCTACACGACGTCGGAGAAATCGTATAGAGCTCGTCGAGATATTTACGCTCACAACTACCTCTATTTTCTCATCTTCAATTCACGAGTAATTTCTTATATCCTAAAAACATTCGATATGCAGAGAAAAATGCTCCGATAGAACAAAAAAGACGAATATTTTCGGGATTGTGAATTATAAAGCACGTTAAAGGAGGGGACTAGGAAAAGCTATTAATGTATGTGCCTAAAGTCGCAAAATTTGCTAAAAATCAGACTTTCACTAAGCAATGCAAAAAATCGATGTATATTCTGCGGCCTACAGAATGAAATAAACTATTAAAGCAAAAAATGATTGAAATACACAGCGGCAACTTAGCTATGCAGTAGTTATGGGAAATTAGATGGAGTAAACTAGGAAAGATTTTACAATCCAACTGAATGAAATAGCAAACATCGATGCATTCAAGACAATCAAAGAAATTGTTGGTTTAAACCAGCAGGAAACGCGTAAGCTTACATGAAACAGACTAAATGTAGGTACACTTGCATGCCCGCAACGACAGTGTGCACTTATCAATTGACGCTAGGTTTCCTTGCTATAATGCTCATGATAACAAGATAAAACACCTTTAAATACAATTGCACTTAGTTTTCTATCAATCACGCACGACCATATAGGGCAGCCAGAAAATTCTGGGGGTCAGGGATGGGGAAAATTGCCGAAAATGTAACTAAAAATAGAATTCTGGGGGCTCTGCAGTAATCTGAGGGGATTCAACTTCTGGGGGTACAAACCCCCCATCATGAATCCTCGCACGCCCGTATGTGATCACGACACGAAGCAAGTCAGCCTTGCAACTAGCAAGCAATTCACACAAAGTAAACACATTTTACATTATGTTTGCACACTCTTATGTGAAGCATTGAAAATTATTTAAAGGTTACACATTTTCAGAGGCCGTAGAATATATGTACTTCGATTTTTTGCGTTGCTTAGAGAAGTCTTATTTTTAGCAGATTTTACGGTTTTAGGCACAGGTAGCTTTTTCCTGGTCCCCTCCTTTTAGATCTTTAATAATCCACAATCCGAAATATATTCGTCTTTTTGGTCCCATCGCAGCATTTTTGCTAGTGCCCTACTTTTAATTAGCATGATTTGAGTAAATTAGTCAGTAGACACATACAGTAGCATGGAACAATAATGACAGCAGTCCAAGAACACGGAAAACAATATTGTTCTGGGCCCGGTTGCTCGACTCGACCATTAATAAAGGTGTACCTTAACGTTAATGGTCACCTTAACGCAACCATTAATTAATGGTCGCGTTGAGTCCGATTTCCACCTTAACGGAACCATTAAAAAAATCGGGTTGCTCGACTCAACCATTAAGCTCGACTTTAAGGGAAGTCTAATGGTCGATTTTAATTTCGGTTGCTGGACTCTACCTTAGTGCAGCCATTAATTAAGGCTCAGTTTTTTAATGTCTACCCTAAGACTGGTTGCTCGACTGAAGCCTTAACGCTCCCATTAAGCGTTTAATGGTTTCTTTAAGGTAAATTGGGTTGCTGGGCTTTACCTTAACGACTTTAATGGTTTTGTTAAGGTAAATTCCTTAAGGTAGGTCGGGATCTACCTTAACGAACTCAATGATTACATTTCACACTTAAAAAGTAAAGCTTCTTTCATTATTCTTATATTTAATAATATGATACATGCTCGTCGATCCATTGTCAAATGAAGTCCTTTGGTTCATTTTAATGACAATAAATTTTAATGAAGATTTTATTCGAGAACGAGTTTTTTCAATTGGCTTCTTCATTTTCTTTAGCTGATGCCGAAAATGCGCTAAAATCAAAATTGTATTTCCTATTTTTATTTCTCTATTTTTTCAATTTCCATATCATCGCAAGCAACCAACTATGTTTTAACTAGACTAACGAGCGTTTTCATTTATTTTCCTCATTAAGTGTATCGCTGTCACTGCAATCCATTATCAGACGAATTCGAGCCAACACCAAAAGTCAAGCGGTAAAAGAGTAAAATAAAAAATCGAATTTTCAATGACTCTGGTTCTCAAAGTTTTATATCTATTTTAATCAAAACATCAAAATTCTCGTAAATTACCTGCGAACCTTTACATAACCATTAAACTTCCCTTAACGCAACCATTTAGCTTATCTTTAACGCTACCATTAGATTTTCCTTGACGCAACCATTAAAACTTTTTGTTAATGGTTTCTTTAATGGCACCCTTAAACTTCCCTTAACAAATGCTCGACCATTAATTAATGGTCAAGTCGAGCAACCCGATTTTAACGAACCTTAACGAAACCATTAGTTAAGGTTTTACCTTAACGTTAATGGTTCCGTTAAGGGAATCTTAATGGTCGTTGGCGTTAAGGTGAAAGTCGAGCAACCGGCCGACCATTAAAAGTTAATTTTTAATGGTTAGCCTTTATTAAGATGAAGTCGAGCAACCGGGCCCTGAACATCATCATTATCTTTGTTAAACATGACAACCTTACTCTATTTAAATGATCAAAGGTTTCTAGCATAGACTTTAAGTAGTTACTGGATTAAAGAACACTTACACTCAGATTCGTAATCCTGACGTTGGGTGGAAAATTTGGAAAAAATAAGCTTCTGCAACGCTCTGAAACTAAATTTAATTTTCACTGTAAAGTTACATATAACTACTGGGTGTAAACAAAACATACATTCAGATTTGTAATCCTGACCCTTGCGGAACATATTTGGGAAAAGATTCACGTTTTGCAACGCTCTGGAAGTAAAATAAATTTGTAGTGTGAAGTACACATTAACAATAAATGAAAAGTGCAAACTTTACACAACTACTGTTTGTCGAGAAAACTAATCGTCAGATTCGCAATTCTGACGTTACGCAGAATATTTCGGAAAAAAATTTAGCTTCCGGAAGACTCTAGAAATAAAATTAATTTGCAGTGTAAACTTTACACAACCGCAAAGCGTAAATAAGATTCTAGTCGGATTCATAACTCTGATATTACTCTGATATTATGATCAACATTTATGAAAAAATTTGGTCTCCACAAAGACCTGAAGACAAATAAATACTTTAATCTGTTTCACATAACTTCGTTCATAATTTCTAAGAATTTTTATCGACAGTAAGCCGAGGGTTACAATAACTATATATCAGATCAATGCTCTAATCACAATCTGTCAAGGAGATAGTTTTAAAATTTATGACCGAGATTGTGTGAAACGAACTATAGATGTAAAGCATTTTACACCACTGTTGAATTTAAACAAACTCGCCCAACTGGCGTATCACATTCGATTCCTGGTACCTACATTTTTAAGCTTAAGGTCGTGTCCAGACTCATAACCGGAGAAGTTGGCAGAAAAAAAACAAAGCAGAAGAACGTTTAACACACCCAATTTTGACTTAACACCTCCCGAAAAAGCTAAATATTGATGAAAATAAACGCAACTTGCTGTGACGTGTGTCCCTTAGAAAGTACTTAATTTTTATTCTATTCGATCTATCCTGACTTCTCAACGGCGAAAGTGGCAAACAAAACGGACAAAGGCGTATTTTAAACCATCCAACGCATTGTAAACTTTAAAAATCTGAACCTAACTCACAATTCAGTGTAAAAAAATTCGGTTTGGGCAGTTTGTGGCCTTTTAATTGTAGTACGTTTATATGCGGAAAACTTCTGTTCCGCACAAGATTTGAGATATTTTCCAATCCAAATAGGTA
Source organism: Mermis nigrescens (assembly GCA_036768485.1). NCBI lineage: Eukaryota > Metazoa > Nematoda > Enoplea > Mermithida > Mermithidae > Mermis > Mermis nigrescens. The sequence goes on along the minus strand of JAVLUZ010000842.1, from coordinate 154,483 downwards.
AAAAACGTGTTTTTGCCCATTTTACACCCACGATTTCGAACTTCACCTCCATAAGTAACTCAATATTCAGTTTTTTAAACGCGGTTTGCTGCGACGTATAGCCCTCAAAAATTACTTTATTTCTATTTTTTTATTTTATTTATCCCGACTTAAAAGCGGAAAAGTTGACAGAGAAATCTTAGACAAAATCTGTTTTTTACACCATACACTAGAGTTTAAACTTTAAACCCCTAGATCTAACTCCGTACTGAGTGCACACAAACTCGCTGGTAAGTCGAAAGTAGCCCTTGAGTCGTAGTACATTTCTGCTGGGCCACATTTTCGGGGACTCATAAATAGAGTTGTTGGCAGACAAAATGCAGGCCGAAATGTGTCTTTTCACCCTCAGATTCTTTATCCTCTTTACACTGCCACTCTGGAAATAAGTCACTTTTCGAAAAAACAACAAGAGGGATATTGAGCTTACTCAATTGTCTACATTTAAAAAAGCCAGAAACTGAGTTAGGAAACTTTGGTAACCGACCAAAATTTAAACATATATGTTATAACATTACAGTAAAATTTTTACACGCCCCCTACACACTGGGCATTGATTTAAAAAACTAAAAAAACACGGGCAGCGAATTTTTTATTATCTATCTTTTAAAAAAAACCGCACAATACCGAAGTGTCCCGTTATAGCTATAAGGGGTAGACATATGTTGGGGTACCCAAGTATATTACAGGTACGCGCTAACGCGCTACCTATGATGCTGCGAGTTAAGCTCGAATTTGAGCGGTTTTGGGTGGGCTAGAAGACAAAAAACAACGTTTAACAAGAAATTCGGCGCGAAGCGCTCGAAAAATTTCATGTTCTCCATGTCGTAACTCAAATTTGAGTTGTTTTGAGTGAACTAGAAGGCAAAAACTATAACAGGACAATGAATCCGGCGCACAGCGCCGGAAAAAAATTGACATGCTCCTCTAAGTCTAACTCAAATTTGAGTGATTTCGTAGCGACCAGCAGACAAAACTATACATAGACAATAAATCCGGCACGAAGCGCCGAAGAAATTTCGGGTTACGTCAAAAACACGCTAAAAACCTGTTTTGGCAGTGTTTTAGACGCACTTGGCTAATTTTCCACTTTTCCCTTTTGGGCACCCTTTGGATGGAGCAAATTTCGGAGATGGGGCGTTCCCACCGCACCCAACGAGTCAGATCACACATTTATACATAACACGACTATTTGATTGCCCTGGATACATAAGGAATGCAAGAAACACCCTCACTTTTACAGCTGGGGGATCTGGGGTGACGTGCATAAACGCCCCCTCAGCGGGCCCGAGATGGAGCTCCGAAAAATTTTGTGAATGAAATGTTGAATACCAACGTGTAAAACTTTCACCAAATCGGCCGAATTATGCTTCTAAACTCAGCCTAAAAACAGTTAGAATTAACCAGCTCCTTCATAAGTACAACACACCATGGAAAACTCTTGCTGTGAAATGCGTCCTGAACTGAAAACGAAACTAAGCGGCACAAAATGATTCTCGCACACCTTCAACACGATGTCCAACCAGCGTTTAGATCTTTAACCGATAAATAGTACATTAAATTGCTAAATTGAAGTGAAACATTGAAATGTTTTACTACTTCCAGATTCTAAACACAATGCTGAAACACTGTAACTAAAAATAATGATGATTCGGCGCGAAGCGCCGAAATTTTTGACGTTTTTGCCTTTTTAGCTCAACTTTTGGCACTTTTCAACGCATATCTGCCGCTCAAAATATTTTTCAAAAAGGGCTTGGGGGCGGTCAGCCCCCGCCCCCTGAATCCGCGCCTGCATGCGATTCTTTTACTTAGGGCGGTATTCAAACTTTTCTCCAAACGGTAAAAAATCGGCACAAAAATCTGATATTCACGTGTAAAATAACGTTTTTCTTTCAGTTTACATGCCCCTTTTGTTCGAAATAATTTTAATTTTTTTTAAAGTCAAAATGACTATGCACGTGTATGCAGGTGCACTGTAAACAAAGGCTACAATAACTTTTCTTCAAGCAAAATTCTATTTAACATAAATAGCTGGAAATGACTTTTGTTACAGTGAAATTGGTTTTCACGCACTGTACTCAGGTAGTGGTTTTTCTCGTGACCTTTAGGTCAAACTGTTTATCATTGTGGATACCTTTTTTACTGTATGGGTGGTATCAAATAATATTTTAATTTTGTCCTACATGAACGCAAGGTACGTACGCATTTTTAAGACGAGTCGGTAAACCAATAACTGCAGAATCGGTGGTCTATTAGTCAAAATGCATATGGGAATTCGGCGAATAACGATTCAGCATTGTACAGTAACTCATTTTGTAAGCTACTCGCTGTACCACAACACAATAAATCAACGAGGCTATTTTATGCCAAAAGGCAATTTATTCGTAAAATTATATTCGTGGATTATACGCATGACGTTCACACTTCTTTTTCCCTTTGGCAATATGCACTTCAAAACGTGGGTACCTAAATACCGTGGTACCTATATCTTCTAAGCACCCATTTTTTATTCCTTCTCCGCGATTGCCAAGCATGGAATCTTGTTTGAAAATGTTTCGTAAACGTCGTTTAGCTTCAAAAGCCGCGGTTGTATCCCCTGTGTAGTGGTGCTTCTTACATAAACTCGCACTCAAATGCACTTTATTTTACCCGATATGCATTACATACATGTGTGCTAGATTTGATGTGCTAGTAGCTTTATGCAAATCCGAAACGGCTTTGTTATTATTCTTTCGACCTGTACCTATGTCAATTGATATTTGTGCTTTCTTGCCAATGGTAGATAAAACAACGGTTGGAGACCTGTTTCTGCTTAGTTATCTGCATTTATTACGAACGTTCGCTGTTTTTTTCGAAACGATCTCTAGATTCGCTTTTAGCCAATGCTATCTTAGATAATCACTTAATCGTCTAGCGCTAATTGTGTTGATCCGCCAGATTGTTGTTCAGGTTGGTTTTATATTTGAACATACATAATTTAAAATGTAATATCGCAAGCATGCTGGTCTTGGGGTTGGGGTTTTGACCCCCTTGGAATTGCAACTGACCCCTCGCAAAATGGCTGCGAACCCCTGGAATCATCAATTTTTTCTGAAAATTGTTAAAAGTGTGCCTTTTTAAGCGTTTTTAGCTCATTTTTGGCTCAAAGGTGTATAATTTTCTGGCGCTTCGCGCACTATACTCATTTTTTATATTTTTTTTCAATTTGCTCGATTTTTGTTCAAATTGTTTCGTAATTTTTTGTTTTTGTGTTCTAGAATGGACAAGCATTGCCCGAAACGTTTAAAAACAGTTTTTTGACGGGTACGCGTCGTTTTTAACCCAAAAAGGCCTTTTTTGGAAATTTTTGGGCTTGACGCCCCAAGAATTCCCATCCTGTATATGTATGATCGCAAGCAGTAGTTTTTGCATGAAGTTAGTGAAAACTATCCTGGCGGACTGACTATGCTCGATAGCAGCGAACATATATCAAATACCTACAACGCGTAATAAAGCTCCACTTAAATTACTGATTCACTGATTAGGACACGCGGCTTGTGAGATATCTTTCCATTTTACCACGCAGGACTTACCAACTTGTCTTGCATGTTGTTATCATCATTTTATCAAATTGTGTTATTAATTCTCTTTTGTCCAAAAGTTAAATACAATGGCTATGTGATTCACGATTAAAGCCCACTTCAGACCTTAAGGTCAGCGCGCAGATTTCTAAAATATTTTCGGAATGTATATTTTGATGTGTGGGACGAATCCTCAGAAGATAATAAATATGGAAGTTTTGCCTGGGAAAGCTTTATCACTGTTTTCATGAGAGTGCTATGACGCATACTCGAATACTTTTAGAGTCATTGCTCGATAAAACAATTGCTAACCACTAATTCTAGATTGACTTTAGATCTGGCCGTCCTGCAGAGCAACCGAGTCGCATATTGGTCAATTAGGTATTAATTTGATAGCATGTATGGTAGAGTCAATCGGAGAGACTTTTTGATCTAAAATGGCTTTAAAGATTGGTAATAAATAGTGTAAAGACTACCTAAATCACTTTTCTGATCAATTTCAAGCAAAACCTTGATTGTCATGTATTTTGGACCGCTCATTAGCCTATTTCCGTTTAAAAAATTCTTTGGCTTAAAAGCCTCCACCGTAAATATCTATCAGTACCAAGGTGACAACAATCAGAGTAATTTCGACCACTTGTAAATTATGTATGTTATCCCCTTTTGTTTGAAAATAAGAAAGAATGCACGAAAAAATATTTGCTGAGAAAAAGAAACGGGATTGTTTTAGTCGGTTATCCGTATTTTTAAAATGTGGAAAAAAGGTTGCACGCTTAGAAGTATTGAGCATATTTTTTGTGGTATTCCTGCCACATTAGTTTCGTCGCGCTAAAATGCGAAATTTTACCAGCATTCGTCAGACTAATGCAATTCTAAGACGTCTACAGCTCACAGGGTTAGCTGTTGCCTGCCATTTTCTGTATTTGTCGGTTATTCGTTAAAAAAGCAATAAGCGGATTTTGGAGATTTTTTGGTAATGAGCTTAACGCATCAGCTAAATTTGAACGTTTCTGCTTTAGACATTCATGCATACGCTGCTTTTAATTTGTTGTAATTAGAATATCTAAGCTGCAAATTGTGCACAAATTGGGGGATATTTCCGAAAACAAATCTGCGGTCAAAACAAAAAGAGGGAAAAGGACTTTCGCTGGGAATAATGCTAGTACTAAGCGCATGCGAGTACAACGCTTTTCATCCTTCCTGACCAATGTGCGTTTTGTAACACATTGTTGCTGAATGGGCATAGTAATACTTCAATTATAAAAGTGAGAAAGCGAATGCCGATTTACTCGCTGATTTAGCTTGTTTATTTTGTTTATTTTTCTTATTTGCTTTTTTCTGCTTACCCAGGCGGTTGGTCCTCATTACACCACCATTTCTTTAGTTGTTTTGCATTTTCCGCTATTTCACGTTAGTAAATAGAATAAAGTTGTTCAGGTAAAGAGTCGTTCACGCTTATTTCGTCTTTATCGCATATTTGTATTTTTCCTCTTTTTCACTCTGTTTTTTTCCGATGTACTTTGATTTTGTTCTTGAATACAGTTGGGCTCCTTCGCTCGTAATTATAAAAGTGATCGATTATAATATACTTTGTGCGTATATAGCCTATTTTATATAAGCTTCAGCATGAGTTTTGTGACAGCAATTTTATTTTGAAATACGTACTGCTTACTTGATTAAACCGTATATATGTGTAGCCAAAAAAGTCAAACTCACAAATGAAACATACATTTATGAATACACATTATAGTGATAGAAAATCAACAAAAAGTTTTATAATATAAAATTGTTTTTTCATGATGAAAATACCTTACCTGGAATTGAAGAAAGCCAATTTCTGCATGAAAAGCTGATTAGTTGACCTTTAGTTCATTACAACAATTTAGCCTTGTTATAAAGTGTTACGGAGTTTCGAAAAGTCAGAAACTTTAAAATTTAATCACATTCGAAAAATTAAAAATTATTCCGATACAAAAAAATTAAAAATTAAAAAGTTATCTACTTTTCCTCAACCCATACGAAAATGTAACAAAATCTGGTACAATGAATCTAGACTTGGGCGTGAGTTCCGTATTTTATTAAACGTCTATCAATTTTTATGTTATTCTTTAACTTTTTATTAAACTTTTAGTTTTTCCCATTTTGTCATTTTGATTTTGATCTTTTGTTTCTGGACAATTTTATTTTGGTATTTCATTTTTTCTGTTAATTCTCTACATGCCTTTTTATTTTCTGAATCTTTTTTATTCCTCGTTCTAGCATCATTAATTTTGATTTATTTCTTTCGTTAGCTTCTTTATTTGACCATTTGGGCATTTTCTTTACAATGTGAGCGTCTATTTATCAAAACTCATGTTGCTTAATTGGGATCGCGTTGATAACTAAGTTGTGTTCTGTCTAACTGATGAGAATTGCATATCTAAAGCATAAGAGGAAGATTATGGAGGCAGAACGTCAGATTAAGGAGATAAATCACTGCCAACGTAAACTCAGCATCTAATTTGATCTTATTTGAAATAATTTAGATTTCCCTTCCATTATTTCATTGTTTTTTTCAAATTTGCCTTTCATTATTTCATCATGTCATCATTTATTTGATTATTATTCATTTCACTTCAGTATCTAATTTTGCTTATATTATTTTTTGTTTTACTACAAATTTCCCTTTCATTATTTTCCAGTCAAACTTTTTCCTAGCATTATTTCATGTTATCATTATTATTTCATTGTTATCATTTTCATTATGTCGTTTAGAATGGTGCGGCTTTTTCGTGTGACCCATCAAAATGATACCTACGACTCCGAGACTTTCACGTTTATTTTGCCAACGACGACTTCTCGAACCGACGACTTTTTTGAACTTTCTTCCGGAACATTCGCATATGGCGGACAAACATGGCGTTTGTTTTTCATGAAAACCGGCACGCGGACGGGCAATTATGTTTTGGAGCCGCATCTCGAATGCAACAATTTGGATCTTAATGCAAAGTGTACATGCGACGTTACAATGTTATTGATTAATCGCCAAAGGTATTATTTTTTTCCATAATTTGATCAGGTAGTCTAGTCGCTTATATTTTGTAAAGGAATGGCATGAAGTTCGTCGAAAAGATCAAAAATAATCCCGGAAATCCGTTATTTATTCGAACAATGGCGTTTTTGCCGTGGTCTTATTTAGTTATATTATTTCTCACTAATAGATTTCTTGTTGGGAAAACTTATCAAATTTGAAGAATTTTGTATGAAAAAGTGCCTATGTCATCAGAATGTATTTTAATCGAAGTTTGGCTAAAGATGAATAGATATACGTTTTTGTATTAATGCGCTTGGCAGAAATGTAAAGATATTACGGAATGAACATCTCGAATATGATTGAAAATGCGAAATTTTAAAATCACTGTTTCGCCTATAAAATCTCTGTATGAAATGTGTCTGCGCACGACGTCTTTATACCTGAACAACAAATAGGATGACAGACCATCAAGAATGTCAATAAATGTTATATTTGGTATTATCTGGCGGGAGACGCCGTCAAATAATAGAAAGTCATCAATATGATAAAGAAGATGAAAAAATAAATTAATAAATAAATAAAATAAATAAAATAAATAAATAAATAAATAAATAAATAAATAAATAAATAAATAAATAAATAAATAAATAAATAAATAAATAAAAGGTAAATAAAGGAGGCATGCTGTTAGTATAAGAAAAACAAAAGGACGCGAGGAATTGTACACATTTACATAAAACCGTTACATGAAAATCATTAGGAATTGCATGTAGCATTTTAACAACTCACTATACCAATGGGGAAATGGCCGCCCGCCCCACGTTCCCTCCTCTCATACGCCCTTGTTATGTAAGCATGCTTTACGGATCTGTGCTTTGTCATTTCAGAAATAGACCGTAATTTTTCTTATCTAAGCATTCTTTATTTTCTGCATCTTTTTATTTCGAAAGGACCAAAAATCAAAGGCAAATATCTTATAATTATCTGCAGTCGATCTTGTTTTGGATGCTTAGAAAACAATCAATCAGATTAGTTCAACGACAGATTCTTTTATTACAAAGTTTGAAATGAAAAAGAGAATTGTTAAAGTCTTTGAAATTTTCCATCTCTCTTAATCTCCTTATAAGGCGCTCAAAAAATGTCATCATGTTTGTCCATGAAAACGCATAGAATACCTAAAGGAGAACAAAAAGCCAATCACGTTCAAATGCGCTACTGAGCAAATCAATTGAAAATCAACCTTAGTCAAAGATTCAAGAAACATGTGGTCTCAGTTACTTATAAATAAATATTTTACGCTCCCGCTTTTCGGAAAATCATAGACAGCGCATTAGCGCATACCTATAATATACTAGGGTACCCCCAACATATGTCCCCCTCACAGCTATAACGGGACGCATTTGGAAAAAGCGATTTTTTTTGTTGATCGATAGATAATAAAGTTTACACTCAATACCGAGTTTATAATGTGTGTGTAAAGTTTCGGCGTAATGTTATTACATATATGTACAAACCCGTGACGATTTTCTTGCCCAGCTTGTACACGACTCAGCATGAATGCCTCATACACTTTAATGGTATAGAAATGAAGCGAACAAAATTTTATAGAAGCATCTCTTTTGTTTTTCGAGTTTCGCATTAGTTCTCGGGCGAGAGTGTAAAGAGTGTGAAAATCTGGGAGTGAAAAGGCACATATTGCACAAGTTTTCGACTTGTTTATGTCTGCCAAATTTTTCGTATAAGAGTCTCCAAAATACCTATAAATGGAAAAGTACTAGAGTTTAAGGGCTACACGATGAAGTTGACCGCGTTTGTGTAAGATCAATACGGAGTTAATTCTGGCGGTTTAAAGTTTAAGCTCGGGTGGTAGACGAAAAAAACACGTTTTTTACCTTCTTTTAGTTTCGCTCCGGTTATAAATCGTGACGTGCAACGTATTGTAAAAATAATGTACACCTCAAGGCATACACTTTTCACTTGGACGTGTTTTTTAAAACTCAACACAGAGTTATTTCCAATGGTGTTAAGTTTTAAACTCTGGGGTAAAAAACACGTTTCTGACCCTTAAATATCTGTCAAGCACTCCGATTTTAAATTGAATGGTCTGCGATCTATTACAATAATAAGTGTAAATGTCATTGGTTACACATCGTACTTGGTCGAGGCTCCTTCAACTCAATGCTGAGTTGTTTTGGTAGGTGTAAAGTTCCAACTTTGGGGTAGAAAAAAGACGTTTTTTGACAGGTCCGTGTCTGTCACCTTATCCCGTTATGAGTTGAGACACGATACTATAGTCTGTTTCATTTTAAAGTCTGTTTCATACTACTTCGGTTATAAATTTCAAAACTGTCTGACAACAAGCTGACAGATTGCGATTATAGCATTGATCTGATATATAATTATCGCAACCCTCGGCTTACTGTCGATTAAAAATTCTTAGAATTTATGCACGAAGTTATGTGAAACAGACTATAACTTTGCGGTCCTCTTTTGATTTTAATCCGCATGAATCAGGCTACAAAAGTGATTTGCAATTTTGATGATGTAATGCGGTTTGACAATTGCAAGCGTCTCACCGTAACTCCATATCACAACTATATTGTTAGTTTAAAAAGCTTCTGTAGGCACTTTAAATTTTTTTAAAAACCTTCAAGGTAAATCAAACGGACTATAATTATAAAAATATGCTAAACATCAAGGATCCAAGGTGCACGTAAGCGCGTTTACGCCAAATATTGAGTGATTATTGGGGTATAAAATTTACGCTACAAATTTATTTTACTTCCAGAGCGTAACAAAAATGTAAATTTTTCAAAATATGTTCCGTAAGGTCAGGATTACGAATCTGACAGTGAAATTTCTTTACACCCAGTAGTTGTGTAAAGTTTACACTAGCATTAATTTTAGTTTCAGAGCATTGCAGAAGCTTAATTTTTGTTTAATGTTCCATGTAACGCCAGATTATGAATATGAGTGTTAGTGTTATTTATGCCCAGGCACGTATCTCTGGTGGGGGGAATGGGGAGGTTCGGACCCCCAAAATTCATAGAAATCGGAAAAATAGGACTTTTCAAACGTTATTTTGTGCTATTTTTGGCCCTTTTGGGCTTAGTCACCCTCAAAAATTGGTGTTGGTCCCCTCAAAATAGGACGGCCAGCTACGTGCCTGTTTATGCCTATTAGTTGCGTGAAGTTTATGCTGAAAAGATTTGATGTTTAAATAAGGTAAGGTTGTCTGGTTCAAAAAAGGTAATGCTGATGTTCAGAGAAATTTTGTTTTTCGCCTTCTTGGAGTGCTGTCATTATTGTGACATGTTACCGAATGTGTCTACTAACTACTTTACTCATATCTTGCTAATAAAAAGTAGGGTACTAGCAAAGAAAATGCTTTGAAGGTGCAACTCCCTTCTGCGGGCCGCAGAATATACTTCGATTTTTTGCGTTTTATAGCGGGAGTCTAATTTTTAGTAGATTCGCATACAACTTCAATAAGCATTCATAGGTAACTTTTCCGGTCCCGTCTCGCTAGACCCACCGTCCCGCTTGACCCACCGTCCCGCTAGACCTACCGCCCCACTAGACCCACTTTTTCGTCCCGCTAGACCCACCGGAAGTCTCGCTAGTCCCACCACGTGCATAATGAGGTGTCCCGCTAGACCCATCGTTTTGCGACCGTCCCGCTAGACCCACTGTCTCGGAAGACCCACCAGAGAAGAAAATTATGTACGCGTATAACCAAAAACAGAAACGCTTGCAAAGTGTATTCATTCAAGTATATATGTTTAGTTAAATATACAAATAATTAATTAAAAAATAATTACATTCAATTAACTACTTAATCAATTAAATTTAATTAATAAATAAATAAATTTTGTATATCTATTGCATGAAATTGTGTACATTACAAATTATAACACGCAAAGAAGATATGTGCGTGCGTGCGTGCATGTGTGTGGTAATGGTAAGTAACTAGTCATGGCCAATTATTTTTTAAGAATAAAGTTTTATTTTTCATGTCAATGAATACACTCTTGTCAAACACATTTAAGCGTGCATTTTTTGCTTTTTATCGTAATGGTATCGTACTCTTTGTATCCTCCGATCAGGGAATTTCCACATACTCGAATGAAGTACTTATGGTAATTATATACAATTGCTCATTCATGGAAACAAAGTAAGCGCTTGTTATTGACTGTCACACACCTCAAACTTGCTTTTAAATGATTACAAAAAATTTTGCAGTATTCACTTAAGCGTCTTGATAAGTATTTTTCATTTCACATGTAATACGTTAGCGGGACGGTCGCAAAATGGTGGGTCTAGTGGGATACCTCACTATGCACGTGGTTAGCGAGACTTCCGGTGGGTCTAGCGGGACGAAAAAGTGGGTCTAGTGGGACGGTGGGTCTAGCGGGACGGTGTGTCTAGCGGGACGGTGGGTCAAGCGGGTCACTTCTCCTTTTAGTTCCTTAATACTGCGTAATTCCAAGTATATTCGTCCTTTTAGTTCAATCGGAACATTTTTTCTTTGCTAGTAAATAAAGCATACTGTACATAAGAATCTAAGATTTAGTATAGGAGTTTTGGCGTTTTCGTCGCAAAATTTATGACCTCGCCTATGGAGAGTATGAGTTTATCTGATCGCTACAACTCCATGAAAAATAAAAATCAGAAATTTCGCAAACACAACATCGGTGCCTAAATGATTCTAAAAACTAGGTTTGACAAGACAACCTGTTTGTATTCAGTCGGCCAATTATGAATCACTGATATGGTTAGAAAGACGGAAATTCAACCGAGGAATAGAATGAAACGATTTTTGAGCGTATAATTCCTTCGTATACAAAATGAAAGATATTTTTAAGAAACTTATAGAGGTGTTTTGTACATTATTGGCACACGCGTATTCATGTTAATTCATTTGTTGCTTAATAGAGCTACTGATCCGTAGATATACCTTTTTAGCTTTACCAAGAACATCGTCATCCAAGAGAAAAAAGTTGAATTTGGCACACATAAAGCCTTTTGTCTGGAGGATTTTGTCAGCTTGAAGGATCTCCAAGATGAAAATTTTACAGATGCGAGAGGAGAGTATTTATTTGAAGTTGAACTAAGGAACTGCTTAACTGTGATTGCGTGCGGGATTCAGCTTAGCCACGATCCGAATACGTCCAAGGACCCATTGGATTACCAGACATACGATACTCAAGTTTTTTCATTTGGTGCACTACAGTGGTGAGCATACATACCTTGTGGGTATATAATCTTTTTGTGTATTTAATTTTTTGAGTCCAGTTTGATTAGAAACAGACGCTCACGAGAAATGCATGTATACTTCGGTGCAGATCTTTGCTTCTTGAGTAAGCCATAATTTATGAATCAATAAGAATTTTTGCTATTTGTAGTGATATTTCTTTTGATGCTCTTTCCTTTTTAAAACATAAAAATCATGCGAAATATTTTGGAAAAATTCAAGTAAAATTCAACGAAATAAAATCAAAAAATGGATTTCTGATACGAAGCACCGAAAAACCCGGTTTACCGATCTAGGATCTTATACATCATACGAGTTGGAATGTGCAAAATCGAATGCCTGTTGGTTGCAAAATTATCACTTTTGTAGCTGCGTCCTGAAAAGCTTAAAATTGATTTATATGCACGAAGTTAGCGAAACGAATTATACTGTATTTAAAATTTTAGGTCATGCGTTTTTTGTCCAAACATGAACATCGACAAGTCGTCTGGACTACAGGAGCACATGCTGCAAATTGTGCGCAAAACTCAGTTCGACTGTTTATGTCAATTGACCTATCGATTAGCGCTTATCGTTGGAGCAGCAAGTTTAAAAAGGCAGAAAAAACCGGAAGATCAGAGGTAATTTATAATAATAATAATAATAATAATAATAATAATAATAATAATAATAAATAATAATAATAATAATAATAATAATAATAATAATAATAATAATAATAATAATAATAATAATAATAATAATAATAATAATAAATAATATAATAATAATAATAAAATAATAATGATAATAAGATAATAAGTAATAATAATAATAATAATAATAATAATAATAATAATAATAATAATAATGATAATGATAGTAATAATAACAGTAATAATAATAATAATAATATATAATAATAATAATAATAATAATAATAATAATAATAATAAATAATAATAATAATAATAATAATAATGATAATAATAATAATAATAATAATAATAATAATAATAATAATAATAATAATAATAATAATAATAATAATAATAATAATAATAATAATAATAAAATAATAATAATAATAATAATAATAATAATAATAATTATTATTATTATTATAATAATAATAATAATAATAATAATAATAATAATAATAATAATAATAATAATAATAATAATAATAATAATAATAATAATAATAATAATAATAATAATAATAATAATAATAATAGTGATAATAATAATCATAATCATAATAATAATACTGTAAAAATAAATATGCAAATCTAATACTTTGACATTGTTGTGCGGTAATTGCGAAATTTGTGCAAGATAGAACTTAAAGCTTTATTTATTTGAATTAAAGCAAGCTTACATCCATACGGTCAAAAGTTCTGGGAGGGGGTAAAACGTATTCCCTTCAGGGGGCTATAGTGATTAATTTTTATGGCTAATAATGGCGCTAAAATCACGAGTTTGTGTTGATTTTTTAGATAGTTCTGTCATTCCTAATCCCCCGCGTCACAACGGGTAAAAGTGCTTTAATCCGTTGGATTTACTCTTCTTGAATATTTCTTGAATATTCGTGATAAAGTTTGCATGAAAACAAATGATACGAAGAACGATACAATGACTTGAAATATCAAATATTGGCAGAATAATGGACAAAAAGTGTCTGAATGAATGAATGAATGGACAGAGTACTACTCGAAAAATACTTCAGATTTTACTGTTGGGCATCGTTTGGCGCTCTTTCATAATTCCAACAATAGGTCTTGGTCCGCAAATGGCCTGAGAGGGGATACGCTCTTTCAAAAAGTTGTGGTAGCGGGGATACCACAACACCCCCTCCCAATGTGCATGCGTGAATGCAGGGCGTATGAAGTTTTGGAGATGCTTTTTGCTCATTTCGCCATTTCTATGTTATTCGTATATACTGTAGTAATTAAAAGGTTCTGGGCGTATACAGAATTTTCAAAAGGGAGCTTCACGCCCCATATGTTTCCTTAAACAGTAAAACATCCGCCATTAGCGTGCAAAAATTGCATTTTTTCCTATTTTCTATTGTCTAGTTTTATTTTAAATATTTCCGGTGCTAGATGTTTCGAAAAAATTCAAAATTTTCGGTGATTCGATGTGCAAGGGCTAAGGCTATCTAAATTTGTTTAATTTTAGCGAAAATTCAGCGCGAAACGCCCAAAAATCTCTTGAAACTTAAGCAAAAGAATGTTTGGCGACTAATACTACTGCTTTGTATCACATAATTGCGCACTTATTGTAACATAAGTCCATTGGCGCAACGCGCCAGAATTTTTGCGAAAAAAATCGGAGGGAGTTAAACTGAAATTATTGTTCTTGCTTCGAAAATCATTTTACAAACCATGAAAATATTTTGTTTACAAAAAATAATTTCTAGCTAGGCTTTGACGACACCAAGAAAGTAAATATATAAATTGATATGTAACATTTCATAAAATTAGATAAACGATGGCTAAAATTATTAAAAAATGCATACTTATCCTTCATCTTATCTTGTCAAGTGTGTTTGCTCAATGTAACGGCCGCCCCCTTCCCCGCTCCCATGAATCTACTCTCTGCTAAAAAACCTGATGAAACTATGCATGAGCGCCGAAATCAGGGCGATATGGATGGTGTAAAACCAGCAAAAATCCCAGAAAATGTGTTTAAAGTTTAATTCTGAATTCTATCGATTTTAGAGGGTCTGCCTGATTCTGAGGGGTGGGAGTCTAGACCAGACATGTACGTGAGGGTTGGGGATCTAGACTCCCAGAATGGAAACATTAGAAATCTTTTAGGGAAAATGGGCAAAATGAAGGTCAAAGTGGATGAAAATTGAAAAGTTTCTTCAGAAGCGCTTTAAATTGATCTGAAACTGTGCAATAACGTTGTTTTGATGCTATTTAAGCGCTTATATTAGTTTTTGAGCTCATTTTGGCCCAAAAATGCTCAATTTTTCACCCCTCCCCTCCTGACTGACTGACCCCCCAGATCAGCCTTGCTGTGAATTTATGGTCTAGACCCCCAATCCTACCACTCTCCACGCACACGAGGCGAAAAAGTTATCATCGTAGTAAGCAAGCATACGTGCACCAGTTTTTCTAGGAAAATGCGTCAATCATCAAGCGCGATTGATAGTATTCATCTCAGACTGAGTTGCCCAAATGTAAAAAAACGAGAAATCTCTATTTCAACTTAAGACTACGGCTTTTCGATTAGACCCATTCAAAATTAAATTTGGATTTTGAGTTAATTAAAGCGTTTTACAGCATCTGCGTTATTATGGCAGAGACATACTAATACTTTAAATCAAACGGCTTTTAAAATGTGTGTACACAATTGTACGCAAGACACAATTGCATTTATGTATATTCATTTGTTGTACATATCGACATATAAAATATTATAATGATCACAGGTTATTATTATTCAAACATTCTTATTATTCTCTATTTTTCCCATCGTTTTTATGTATTGTTATTATTGATTTTTTTTAAACTTATGATTAGTTAATTAATCGATTGATTTTTAACTGCAGTCCTGATCCGGATTCTCCCGCTAAACGACCAGTATCGATGTTATATAAATTTCTGTGCGAGGAAAGGTCGGAAATTTTCGATTTCGGAAGCTGTAGCAGCGCACTATATTTCACAGAGGACTATTTAGCATGCGCTAGCACCGAAAAACAATTATTGTTCTCAATCGAGTTGAAGAATTTAATTTTCATTAATCAAGCAAAATTAAACGTGATTTCGGTGATCAAACAACCTACGGCGCAAATTTTCGACAAAGATCGCCAAGCGTGGAGGATTTCGACTGCTTTTGTGAGCGAACAAAGCCGAAGTACGTATTTAGATCACAAAATGTTTTATTTCAAACAACAAATGACCGGCGGCGGATCCAGAATTAGTGTCAAAAGTAGTTAAGCCTGTCTCCCCGGTGTGCAACACAAAGTATAGCCTGTGCTTTAGCATAGGCTGTGTTGAAGCATAGTCCTGTGTTGAAGCATAGGCTACATATGTTTTGTGTTGCGATCTAGGGGATGACGTCACACTATAGTTAACCTCAACTATGGGTATACTGGAGACTATTTTAAATTTGCGGATCAAGTCAACTCAGGTATACTTTACACTATAGCAAGAGTACCTATTTAATGCAGGGGGGATATACGAAAAATGGGGGAATCTATCAGAATTTCATTCTTTAGGGGATGACTATGAACACCGCTTACCATACTAAATCCTTACAATATTCTAACTCGGGTATCACCTGATCACTTTACACTTTACACTCGAGTAGTTTACACCAAATCATAAACCGCTATAAATCATGAACCAATGGCCGGATTGAGCTGAAATGTTCAGAATATAAACACTACATGCCAAAAATAATGTATACGGAAAATCGTGTACCGGCTTACTGTAGCTATGTTATAACACGTATTTTTTGAACTAATGGCCGGATTGAGCTGAAATGTTCAGAATATAAAGACTACATGCCAAAAATAATGTATATGGAAATTCGTGCGTCGGCTTACTGTAGCTATGTTATAACACGTATTTTTTGGAGCAATGGCCGGATTGAGCTTAAATTTGAGAAACAGCATATACACGAGTCACAAATTCTTTACACATTGTCTTACTGTAGGTATACTGTAGCTTTCTGGATTTCCTATATCTCACAAACTAACAGTCAAATAAAGCTGAAATTCAATAAATTAGATGTATATGAGTCAAAAATAACGTACGCAAAATATAGTGCATGGGGTTACTGTAGGTATGCTACAACACGTATCTTTTAATTCGCCGAGCTGGAAATTTGAGAGATTTAACAAATACGATTGAACAGGGCACCAGAACTACTATAGGCAACATTTAGTAACCCATAGTGAGGAAAAGGTGGTTGTGAAAAAGGTTACAAAGGGTCCACAGTCTCGCACAGATCTCCCCCAACCCAAAGCTAGAGGATCACTCTGTAGACTGCAGATCTTTTGTATGAACACACTGAAAACGTGCATAATACTTAATAAGATTATGAGACAATAAAACATGAAGATACGGGTTTAACAAAAAAATCAGATATATTTTGTAAAATTTGGAAATTATTTTAAAATTTGAAACTTTTTTGTAAAATTTGGAAACTTTTTGTAAAAAATGGAAATTATTTTGTAAAATTTGGAAACTTTTTTATATGGTTAAGTATAGGTGTTTTGTAAAATTTGGAAACTTTTTGTAAAATTTGGAAATTATTTTGTAGAATTTGAAACTTTTTTGTAAAATTTGGAAACTTATTTTGTAGAATTTGGAAATTATTTTGTAGAATTTGGAAATTATTTTGTAAAATTTGGAAATTATTTTGTAAAGATTGGAAATTTCAAAAAAAACAAAAGTATTTACAGTTTGACTACCATGGAAACCCATGAGTCAAATTTTGAGGGGTACCCCCTCCAGTGGACCAGATATTCGGTCTTATTATTCCTCCTACGCGTATTTAGAATTTTATCAACAATCAAAACCTACGTTTTTCTACATCACACTTATATAACCGTGTTTTGAACCCCCTTACTACTTGTTTCTCATTGGCCAAGACTATACATGAGACACAATGCCTTGATTTTTCCTTTCCAATATTTCAGCTTTGATGAAATGAATAACATACAGAAGAGTGAATGTAATCAGCAGTGCAATACAACCCGCTATTTCATTTGTAATAATACCTAAATCACTTCTTTCTTCACATTTCATAATATTTTCTATACAACGACCCTCAATTTTGATGCCTTTAAAAGTTTTCATCAATTTTTCAAACAGTTAGTACAATAAGGCAAAAACTTTATTGATCCTAATTTGGGGTACTTTTCAGTCAGCTCTTTCCAGTCAGAAACCTGGAGATTGCAGCTATCTCTAAGAATAACTGATTCAACACTCTGTGATAAATATCCATAATTATTAATTTTGTCACAAACTGTGTAATTTCCATCGAAAGTACAATTTTCCCCACACACAGTATGTAAGACTGTCAAAAATAATAGAAGAATCATTATTGTTTTATTTTTTCTTTGAACATCAGTATTTATAATTTTCTAAAATGCAGTTTGGTTATAGTTTTTCCAAATTCAAATGGGACTAGCTGGTCTTGATCCGTTTTTACACTGATATCAATAGTGTTAAAAGATTTCTTCAAAACGGGTATATAATGTGGACTTATATATGAATGATTTATTATATCCAAATATTTTCCCTCAATATTTACAACCTGTAGCAGCTGTGCAAATACATTACCGACTATTTGCGGTTCTACAATGTCACAGTAAATGTAAAAATTATGCATTCCACCTAACATGTCTGGAGAATGATCAGCTACTGTAATTTTCTCTGCATCTTCAATATTATAGTCTATATTATTGAACTGACTTTCAGAGAAGCCTAACATGTATAATAAATGTGGACTTAATTTTACACTTCGTATGTATTTTGTATTGACCACCATATGACAATACTTTCTTATTTCACTGTATTGAAATTTCAAATGAGATACATAATCACTTTTTTCATTAGAACCAGCCATTGCAATTGCTTTATTAAGTATTTTCAATAACTCATCAATTGTTTGATATCTACTAGGAGGAATAATCATTTTTGACCTAACTTTGTTCTTCAAATCAAAAAATTGCAAAAAGTTTTGTTCTTTTGCAACATTATGCCAAGTATTTGCATAAATTACTTCTGCTAGACCAACTTCCCACTCGCCTGTTAAATTTATTTGACGAGGTAGTTTAGTCACAAAACTAGATGCTGTATTAAGTGGATCCGAATTGCTCGGTAATATAATATAAAATTGTTTTGCCATTTTTCAATTTTTGATTATTACAATACGTTCTATTATTTATAAATTTTTGAAATTTTCATAAATTTCTGTGTGATACATAGACAGTACAATGTTCTTGAATGATATGCCTTTGGCGCGCCATACTAAAAAATATATACACATATGGCCACAGCTAGTCATGAGACATGTTTGAATCTGTACATTATTATACGTATACGTTCTTGAATTATCCTTTATATATTGTTTGAGCTCAGTCGGTTCATAACCATAACTATCAAAGTAATCACAGTGCCCATCAATGTCAAAATACAATGCAACCCAGTGGGAGCCTGGCTTGTTGCTAGTATCTAGGTTTACTATTAAAGCGGTGGGATATTTTGTTATCGGTGGAACGAGATCTAGAGGAAAAACTCCAAAAAATCTATTCTTTAAGTAAAACTTCAAAATGTTTAACACTTCTATAGTATTCATGTCTTAAGCGTTATAATCATAAAAAGTGTTACGATTTTTATCGACTAAGATTAAATTGTCAAATTCAGCATAAACAATTATTTCCACTCCTGTATCGGGTAAATTACCTTCAAATCTTACATAAATACTAGTTGTCCCTTCTCGGACTAAATCCCAATGCCCGCTATCGTCTTCGTCTGGAGTAAGATCAAAAACAAAAAAACAATGACTCGTTCTAAAATCTTCCCTGCTAATAAAATTACTTCTGTTATCTTTTCCAATATCGAGTGCTTCATACATATTATTAAAAACTT
Organism: Mermis nigrescens; assembly: GCA_036768485.1. Classification (NCBI taxonomy): domain Eukaryota; kingdom Metazoa; phylum Nematoda; class Enoplea; order Mermithida; family Mermithidae; genus Mermis; species Mermis nigrescens. The sequence continues at coordinate 135,025 of JAVLUZ010000842.1, read as the reverse complement.
GTAGATATTTATCATTTTTGAAAGAAATATTGAATGGCTGGGTAGGGAATGTTTGTCCACCACAAGTCACTCTGACATCATTAATACCAAAAGGCTTGAAATTGAAGGGTGATTTAGAGAGTACGCCTCTATAGGCGCTACCCTCAACACATGCAAAAACTATACGTCGAGGAAGTTGTCCTGTGAATAGTGTATAATTAGGTGTTTCTCTGGATGGATTTGAAATGTGTAGGTTCGTCATTGATATCCGTCGTATAGGATACTTTGCCGTGTACGACAATAAGGTTTGCTCTAGAGCTAAATTTAAGCTATCTAAAACTTCTACTTTGCGTATGAAAAACTTCATTTGTAAGATTTCTAGCTCTAAATTAACATCCTCAAAGCATTGTAGAACAAAGTTATTACTGTTTCTATGTAATTCTAGCCTTAGGTCGGTAAAATTCAACAAATATCTGTCCTGGAGAAAAAAATCAATGTGAAGAGGAGCCGAAACTTCCACAATTTTATCATTTTTGAAATATGTCGCTCTCTCTTTAAACCCCTCATTGTCTTTAGTATCAACATTTTTTCCATGTTCGCGAAAATATAAAGCTGACTGTAAATGAGACTTTTTTGCATCAAACCCATAATTTAATTCTGTTTCAAAATATGCCCTATATGCGTATTTATCAGAACTGTCAAAAACTAATTGCCCGCCCAAAAAACACTTTACTTGTCTAAAGAACGTTTTTCCAATCAAATTGATAGGTGCATAGTCGGGTACTGCTGCCGCTGCCGCCACAACTGGTTGTTTAATCCTAAAAGTCATATAAATGTAATTTTTATTCAATTGTAAGTAATGTGGATCGGCTGGTATTCGAAATTCATATGGTCCCTCATTTGTGATCGGATGCATTGGTTGAATTTCATCCCAAAATCCCCGTTTTATAACAACCTGAGTTGGGGGAACTGTAAAAAGATCCAACTCAGTTTTAGTACTCGGAATTGATTTGGCGTCTATTAGAGCCATGTTTTGTCATTAACCTTGTAAATGAATCGTTTGTATTCATATTTATAGACTTTAGCCGACTACCCAAACCCTCGCCAGATTGTTGTTGTAGAGCTTTAGAGGCTTCATCGAAAAGTTGCGATGCTTCTCGTTTTGAATGTTCCTTAGTTGACCGAAAAAGCGGTTTCCCTTGGGCAACATCCGTTGCAATATTTGCCCCTGCAACTAGGGCGTGTTTTCCAACATTTCTCCCTATAGATTTCAAAACTGGAACAGCCATTCTAAACAAAGACCGGAAAAAACTGCCTAAGCCACCACCTCGTTGGTATGGAGTCCCTCGAAATCCTTCCAGTCCATAGCCTGTTTGGGCGGCCTGCCCACTATAGTACTCTAACCACAGATTAAAATCGTCCGGATTGAATTTAACATGCATTTTAATAATTCTTCTTATTTTATAATGTATTAATTAATATTTATAGACTTTCATCCCAATTGAAATTTGCATCAGTCCGTGCTGTTGCAAAAGAGTGTCTAAGTTTTTTATTGCCAACGTTTTTAAGAGGTATATTGGAACGATCAAGTATGACTGACAACTCTTTTGTACCTGGAAGTCCACTAATTCTTTGGTCTCGAGAAAACTGATGCACCAAATCAACAACATTAGAGCCATAAATCTTTTGTCCGTTAATTACCAGTTCACCATTGGACTCTATTTCAATATTAGGATTTTTGCGCATATCATTTAGAAATCTTTCTGCAACTTGCAAATGCGTTTTAGGAATATCTGCCAATATTTCGTCATCACTGACTCCCTCGCCTGTATTTTCTACTATATTCAATTCATAAGGTTGCCGTCTCTTCTCTTGTAATCTACTAAATGTCTGTAAAACTTGATTATATTTGACTAATTTTATTTCACTTGGTATATTTTTGCACTTGAGAATCTTTTCCATTTCATTGTTCAGTGAATTAAACACTGCGTCTATTGGCTTAGAACGCTCAGTTATATCAGCTGGGACGAGAATCGTTTTTTCAGTATGCTTCATTTTTTCCCAATTATTGCATCTGCTATCAAACTACCAACTACTGAAAGAATCGGAGTAAGTAAGAAGGGTAAAAAACCACCGTTTTGAATGATGACGTTTTTCCTTTCCTTTGTTGATGCCTTTTTATTATTACCCAAGTACCTTATTTGCTTTTGATATCGTAGTAATTTTCGAATCTCTTGATCGGAAAATGGAATATTACCCTTCAAAAAATTACGCGCACAGTCACAAACACATAAAATTTGATCCTTACTAGCCGTATTTATAATAGCATCCCTCTGAGCTTGCTTAGCTGTATTTAATAAATGTAAGCAGCCAATGTTGCGTTTGAGACGATTTGGAGCCATTTCTTTTCAATTATCTCTTGCATTATTATTATTTATAGATTTTGGGATATAAACAGTTGGATGGGTACTGAAAATGTCTGTTTTTAGCCTATATAGATCATTAGCATTTTGTGTCAAATCGATCAAAAGGTAACCATGGGGCTGACTAGTTGCATCAATAAAGGCTTCTAAGAAATATTTTGAATTCGAAGGATAAAGCTGGCGTGCTAAAACCTGTGCTTGCAGTTTATCACTTGGATTTTTAAGCAGCACTATATAATCTGAATTCACTCGCGAAGTTCGAAGACCATCGAAAAATAAATTGTGAACAACATGAATAAGGCTGACATTCCAATGATGACAACCACGAGTGAAGAGCTGAATTAACTGTGGCTTGCCTTTGCTTTCTTGCATTAAATCATCCAACACCACTAACTGTGGTGTTGGACTATATTGCTTAATGCGATTAAAATCTGGAAAACCTTCTACAAATGTGACGTTTTTTACTTTTTGGTAGAGTGGTTGATTCTCTGTATAACACCACCAAATTTTTGATATTTTAGTATTTATGAGCCTTTCTCTATTTTGAATTATTTGTTGAATGAAGGATGTCTTCCCGGACTTTGTTGGTCCAGAAACTATACACGTGAAAGGATGCTCAAAAAGCATTTTTAATGATTGCATTTACTTTTTGTAATTTGTTTTAATATTTATAAACTAAGTCTATAAATATGAGTAGCGTTCCCAAATATTAGGAATCCTTTCGAAGATGGAGGAAGTGCATGAAATTAAGAAATATCCTTTTAGTGATGAGGAAAGGAAGCCGTATGGCAGGTCGATTAGACCGCCAATAGCTCTTTGTGGGCGAAACTTAGAACGGCCGATGTTTCCTCTCATGATTCAATTATGTTTTTATTGTCAAAGAGCCAGTTCGGAAAAAGATTGTTTTGAAACGAATTCAGGGCGTACATATTTTACTGTACAAATGTGTCCAAGATGTATAGAATATAACCGAGCGTCTCAGGATGCAGGAAACAGCGTTATAAGGCGATATATAGCCCAAGATTTGGAGAAAGAAAAGGAAAAATTGAATTATTAAGTATTATTTATGATTGAAAATTGAAAAAAAAACAAAAAAATAATAAAAATATAAAACCAAAAAAAATCCTGCTCATTCATCTATAAGTATTGTCAATCCATTAATTTAATATAACCAAAATGGATAGAACATTGAAAAACTTGTATTATAATAGCAAGACTGGTTATTCTGGGGCAAATCAGTTATACAAAAGAAGCAAAAAAGTGTTACCGAATTTAAAACTTTTGCAAGTGAAAGCATGGCTGGCTAAGCAGCCCACATATACATTACATAAACCAGCCAAAAAGCATTTCACACACAATAAAGTTCTAGTAAGTGGTATCGATGAGCAATGGCAGGCTGATCTTGTTGATTTGCAGTCATTGAGCAAATTCAATGGTGGGTATAAATTTTTACTAAATTGTATCGATTTGTTTTCAAAATACGCATGGTCTTTGCCACTCAGAAGCAAAACTTCAAAAGCGGTTCTAGAAGCATTCCAGGAAATTTTTAGAACTGGTCGAATGCCATATAAATTGCAGACAGATGCAGGAAAAGAATTTATCAACAAAGAAGTTCAAAATTTTCTAAAAACTCAGGATATCCACTTTTTCACAACCAAAAGTGAACTAAAAGCTAGTGTTGTAGAACGTTTTAACCGCACTCTAAAGGAAAAAATGTGGAGATATTTTACAGCCAAAAATACATATAGGTACATTGACGTTTTGGCTGATTTGTTGGAAAATTATAATAATTCGTACCATCGAACTATAGGGACATTTCCGGCAAATGTGGATGAAGAAAATGAGCAGGAAATTCTGAATAAAGTATTTCGAACCATTAGACAACCTATTATATTTAAATTTGATGTTGGAGATAACGTACGAATAAGTAAAGTAAAACGCGCATTTGAAAAAGGCTTTTGGCCTAATTGGACAGAAGAGTGGTTCACAATTAAAGAAAAATATGCAAGAACACCGCCTGTTTACACTCTGCAAGATCAAATGGGTGAGACATTGGAGGGTGTCTTTTATGAGCCGGAACTTCAAAAAATCCATGTAAAGAAAGGTGAGCTTTTGATTGTTGATAAAATTCTAAATACGCGTAGGAGGAATAATAAGACCGAATATCTGGTCCACTGGAGGGGGTACCCATCAAAATTTGACTCATGGGTTTCCACGGTAGTCAAACTGTAAATACTTTTGTTTTTTTTTTTTGAAATTTCCAATCTTTACAAAATAATTTCCAAATTTTACAAAATAATTTCCAAATTCTACAAAAAAGTTTCCAAATTTTACAAAAAATTTCCAAATTTTACAAAATAATTTCCAAATTTTACAAAAAGTTTCCAAATTCTACAAAACACCTATACTTAACCATATAAAAAAGTTTCCAAATTTTACAAAATAATTTCCAAATTTTACAAAAAAGTTTCCAAATTTTACAAAAAAGTTTCCAAATTTTACAAAAAAGTTTCCAAATTTTACAAAATAATTTCCAAATCTTACAAAATATATCTGATTTTTTCGTTAAACCCGTATCTTCATGTTTTATTGTCTCATAATCTTATTAAGTATTATGCACGTTTTCAGTGTGTTCATACAAAAGATCTGCAGTCTACAGAGTGATCCTCTAGCTTTAGGTTGGGGAGATCTGTGCGAGACTGTGGACCCTTTGTAACCTTTTTCACAACCACCTTTTCCCCACTATGGGTTACTAAATGTTGCCTATAGTAGTTCTGGTGCCCTGTTCTATCGTATTTGTTAAATCTCTCAAATTTCCAGCTCGGCGAATTAAAAGATACGTGTTGTAGCATACCTACAGTAACCCCATGCACTATATTTTGCGTACGTTATTTTTGACTCATATACATCTAATTTATTGAATTTCAGCTTTATTTGACTGTTAGTTTGTGAGATATAGAAAATCCAGAAAGCTACAGTATACCTACAGTAAGACAATGTATAAAGAATTTGTGTCTCGCGTATATGCTGTTTCTCAAATTTAAGCTCAATCCGGCCATTGGTTCAAAAAATACGTGTTATAACATAGCTACAGTAAGCCGGTGCACGAATTTCCATATACATTATTTTTGGCATGTAGTCTTTACATTCTGAACATTTCAGCTCAATCCGGCCATTGGTTCAAAAAATACGTGTTATAACATAGCTACAGTAAGCCGGTACACGATTTTCCATATACATTATTTTTGAGCATGTAGTGTTTACATTCTGAACATTTCAGCTCAATCCGGCCATTGGTTCATGATTTATAGCGGTTTTATGATTTGGTGTAAACTACTCGAGTGTAAAGTGTAAAGTGGTCAGGTGATACCCGAGTTAGAATATTGTAAGGATTTAGTATGGTAAGCGGTGTTCATAGTTATCCCCTAAAGAATAAAATTCTGATAGATTCCCCCATTTTTCGTATATCCCCCCTGCATTAAATAGGTACTCTTGCTGTAGTGTAAAGTATACCTGGTTGACTTGATCCGCAAATTTAAAATAGTCTCCAGTATACCCATAGTTGAGGTTAACTATAGTGTGACGTCATCCCCTAGATCGCAACACAAAACATATGTAGCCTATGCTTCAACACAGGACTATGCTTCAACACAGCCTATGCTAAAGCACAGGCTATACTTTGTGTTGCACACCAGGGAGACAGGCTTAACTACTGTCAAACATTGTCCGAAAATTCGTATATGATGCTTAAAGAACCAATTTTTGCTGACTTTAGATTGGTAGAATTATTTCTGATGAAAAAGAGTAGAAAAATTTCCGAAATTTTCCAAATTTTTTATTAAAAATTCGCAAAATTAATGCAGAAATCGACTCAAATCGCCTAAAAACACTCGAGAAAACATTGTAAGAGCTGCAAAAGTCGTATGCAAAAATTACTTTTATGATGTATATCCCAGTATTTTAGAGCGCCAATAGAGTCAGTAAATGCCATTAATGAGTGCTATTCGGCCGCGAAGCGCTGGAATACTTTATTATGAATTCAGACTGCTTACTTGAGTTTGATTAAGTTAATGTTAAAAGCTATATTCCAAAACGTGATTTAAAAACAAACGCTACGGGATCAAAAATATTTCTCTGGCGTGTTGCAATAGTTGATAAATACTCTACATAAACTTCTTTTTATTTTAAACCATAAAATGGACATTGTTTTGTTTTTTTGTAGCAACTGATGAGGAATATTTTTACGTTCAAATGCGTTATATGGATGCGGATAATGTGCCAAGGAACCGAGCGCGCTACGTTTCATGGAGCATGAAATTGTTACCTCAGGGTCTCGATAAACAGATCAAACCTATATCAATCGGCGACCGGATTTGTGAAAAGTTCTATTCCAGTGGCAGTACTTCCAGCGATAAATTTTTTACCAATCTGAAGATGAAAGAAGTAAGATAGTATTGTCAAAGGATCGTCTGATCGAAATATTTATTGCGAAACCGGAAAATTTTTGAAAAAAGTTCTTTGAGTTTTTGTGAAGCAATTTTTCGTTAAAATGAGGAAAATAGTACTCGTAATTCACCTCACAAGATTCCTTTGCAGCTAAAATTGTCAAGGTTGTCAAATGAAAACAAACAGGGTGGCTTGAAAAAACATGACGTATTGGTCCTTATAACTTCGCTGATACTTGGCTGAATTGAATGCGGTTTGCTCCAAGATATTTTTAGTTCGGTTAATGAAAATCGTAGAACTTTTTCTCACATTTTCTAAATTTTTCTTACGTTTTCGTTAAAATACTGTATTTAGTCTAATCCATTGGAATATGTCATTCCTTTTTAACAGCTTCAAGTGCCAGATAGTTGCTGGTTGCACAAAATCGATCAAAGATTACTTATACAAATTGAATGGTTTGGCTCGCATCTGCTTTTTGAACATTGCTACAATGCCTACGACGATGTTTACCGCAAACAAATCAAGCAAATGAGGTCGGAAAAAGTTATTTCGGTACATGTTTCGCTTTCAAAAAGCGATTGTTCTAAAAAATAGTAACATAGTCCTAATTGTAGTGGTGCAACATTACTGGGATGACTAACATTTTCGACAAAAAGAAAAACTAAGCCAGAATTGGAGTGAATAAATGTCTGCCAGAATTTCGCCGAAATAACTGAGAGAGGTGGAAACGTTGAAGGACGTTAGGAAAAAGAGAATGAAGGCTCAAAAGCCCACATATTTTCACAGAAGTGTTTTGAATCAAATTTAAAACAGTTAAAAGCATACGCATCTTCTGATTTCACACATTTTTGTACATCAGTGAAGCTCGAGAAAATAGAAAATTTTAATTTTATTGTCGGCGATCTGAAACCGGACTTTGGGTTTGATTAAGTTCGATTAAGTGTGCTATGTGTGTGTACTGTGCAATGTGCTGTGCATCGATGGTCCTATAGTCGGTTTCACATAAGTTTAGGTTTAAATTTCAAGAATATTTATCGACAGTAAGCCGACAGATTACGACATTATATATCAGATCAATAATATAACCGCAATCTGTTAGGTTATTGTCGGAGATTGTTTTTTAAACTTTGTCCAAACATGAGTGAAACAGACTATAAGCATGTCCAATGGATCCTGAATTCTAAAACTAAATTGAATTACGAACGCATGTATGCTTTTTATCTTATGATTTTGCATGGTTCAAGTGTTTAAGTGTCTTATTTTGGGAGCCAATATGCTTTGTACATTTACTGGCACGTTTTACTACTAAGAATTAGTTATGATCTTTTGATGATTTCTTAACTTAATCTGCTTCAGCAGACCAGATCGTTTTGTTTTTATTTTTCTATCATGTCAGGAGACATTAAAGTTTAAAAATTCATTAAAATTAAAAAATCAATTTAAGCTATTATAAAACGCTTACCCAGACAATATTGCATTTTTTACGCCATCTTTTTTAAAAAACATTAAGAACCGAAATGCAAATGCTGCACAAGAGAAACAATGAGCTGGAGAGGCAGCTGTATTTGCATCAAATGTCAGTTAGCGAGAAGAATCAACGGCGCGACTCTGATTGGGAAGCAAGTGGTCCTTCTACGCCAGTTAGAGCTGCGTCAATCAGTTCAGTTAGCGGCATAACAGGTACTCAATTCAATTGTATATTTATTTAACGCATTTTGCTTAATTGAATGATAGAGATTAGATATTAAAATGAGAATATTAAAATAAATCGTAAAAGAAAAATGAATTGAATGTTATCGCGATGGCAGGATATTAAAAATATAATTCATGTAAAAACTAAAATTTGATACATGACGGCAAATGGCGCGCTCATTTTAATCGCTTGCTTGTTCCGTAAATATTCTTTTATAATAAAATAGTGCACTATTTCATTCCACTTTTACAGACTTCCAAAAATATAGACGTATGATCTATTAGAAAAACGACTCTCTGCATAAAAACAATAAAATGTCATGAGACCAACTTCTTCAAGTTTTAAAAGTGAAAAAAGCTGAAAAACGATTTAGTCGAAATGTTACGACTTTTATTTTCAATTCGCTTCTCTACTGGCACCAGAAGTCGCGAAAGAGCTAAAAAATATTTGTGAATCCTGACGGCTTTAGTGCATTCGGGAAATCGACGACGTGTAGAATGTTATATTATTTATTGTTTTCTTTCTTTTAATTTTTTAATTTTTATTCATTTTCATGTGCATTAAGACACCGGCAGCTCCCTATATTTTATTCAAGTACTCGATCATCTATTATTTGGCGCCGTTACGTGTCTATAACAGATAATGTGCTGCGGTCGTTGCTTTCGCCTGCTATGTTGGCAGTTTCCCTGTCTGAAAACTGTTGTGATGCAAAAAATCAATTAAACGAGCCTGATGATAAATCGTTTCAAACAAATATAGAAGGTGATCAAGGTCGCCGCTTGCTGCCCAAATTACCTAAGGACAAGGAGACAAGTGTCATAAGAGGTGATGTCAAAGGTGTGACTGATTTCATGAAATTATTGAACATGCAGTTATTATACAGAAGCGTGATTTTTGGCGCAAGCAATAAGGTGTGGCTACTTTGATACTATGATATAAAATATGTTAAACGTGAAAGAACATTCTGGCTTGCAATTATTAATATGAAACAGTCATAATCATAAATGCGCAGCACAGCATGGCCGATCTGTGGATTCAAGAATTGTGAATTTTTTGGGCCAAAATGACCTCAAAACTGTTATAAGCGCTAAAAAGGCGTTGTTCAATTTTATCCCTTTTTTGCCTTAATTTTGCCTCATTTTTCCGATAAAATTTCCCATTTTACAATCCTGAGGGTCTAGATCCCAAACCCCTCGCGTGCATGTCTGGTCATAATGCACATGAAGTATTGCATCAAAAGTGTTGAGTCTTTTCGTGGTCCGGCTTTTCTCTCGATTCAGATATTCAGAGAATAAATCAAATCGATGTGGGTGATTCCGTATTGAGGAATCTCTTATGAAGTCATATAAGTTGTACGTGCAAAGACAGGTACTCGTATTATTTGAAAATATTATTCTTCCAAACTTCTTTATTTTTTCTATTAACCTTTCTTCTTTCCAACTATTAAGGATTTTTAAGCTAGCTTCCTATTCGATGGTGAATGTGCCTGCGAAAAATTCTCAATTTCGAAGTGGACCTTGGTATAATGTGCATATTATAAGCGAATTTCTACATATTATGCAGGTACACCAAAAGATCAAGGATTTGGACAGGAAAAAATTCGATTACGGATCACGATGTCTATGAAATTATACAAATCTGTTACAGTTTACAATTTAATTGAAGACGAAAATTCTCAAGTAGAAACCGCAAGGTCTTATGGAAGAGAATGTTTGGGTGATTTAACTTGATGCTAATGTTTTGGAAATTAAAAAAAAATTAACTGTATATTAATGCTTTAGACATTTAAAAAATTGTACCAAATTTGAATTTATATGGCTATTTGAAATCGAAAAATTGAATGATTGGAAATTGTCTACTACTAAAAACTTAAATAAGTTGCTCTTTTTGCATGTTGCACTTTGCAACGGACACAAGCTAAAAATTTTCCTATATCTATCTCAAATATTTCCAAAATTTTCAACGGCGGTATAGGAAAGCATCACATGTATACTCAAAAACCGAACAGTTCGAAAGTCCCACGCGTGTTGACGATAATAAGCGAGAAGGGTCAGAATTCTGGAGGGTCCGATAGAAACAGATCAAATGGGGTATTGAATATAAGAAATTCTGTGGTAAATAAGGCAAAGAGAAGGCAAAAACTGATAAAAGTCAAAAATTTTATGCAAAGTATTTAAAAATGTCCAGGGTGTAGTATACTTTTACGCTATTTTAGCACTTATGCCAGTTTTTAAGGCCACTTCAGTCCAAAAAGCTCTCTGACGGAACCACTAGACTGACCATCCTATATACATAAATACACAGCATGGTTGATAGGTGGGTCATCCGATCTGGGGGCGGTCAGTTAGTGAGCTTTATGACCTTAAAAACTAATATAAATCCTGACGTAGAGTGCGTTGTTCCTCAGTTTCTGATCAATTTCAATCACCTTTGATTTTATCTATTTTTCATCTTCGTTTTGCCAAATTTTTTAAACGAAATTTTCCTTTTTCCATATTGGGGGTTGACCCCCTCTAACCCCCCACATGCATGTCTGACTAAATATTTAGGTCTCGAGGGTTTTTTCGTAAGAGTTGTCCGTGCTGCTCTTTTTTATCTTACCCGAACTTAATCCGTAAAACTATCAGATCTGGCCCATCTAAGTCACAGTCAGAGACCCCATACCACAGACTACGAATTCCCCAAATGAGTAAATTAATCCATTTCAAGTTGTCTTTAAGATCAACAATTTGCCGAACGACGTAGATCAAGCACTAAAGTTCGTCAGCGCTTGATGATTAAGAACCCATTGTACTACAGCCCACCTGGAAGAAATCGAACGCAAAACACGCAGTACCATCCGAATTCACAAACAGTTAGCCCAAAAATTTACGTTTCGCAAATTGAGCAAGAATCGAAATGGGGAAGAGAATGCGCTTCTCGTAGCGAAATGAATTTCGCATCTCAACCGCTTGATTCAGCATTAATGAGATCAGTGCATTCGACCAAATGTAACACGCTGGAAAAAGAGTGGCAACTGCAAGCCAAATTAAGGTCGAACAGCATTGGAAATTTTATTCGGCGAGACAGATGGGCGTCAGAGCCGTACCCAATGAACTTAGGTCTGCTAGAATATGTTACCTAATTATTCAGAAAATTAGAGTCATTTTTCTTCCACCCTTTTTTATTTGTTTCAAAACTTGGCAACATAGGATACGATTATACGTTATGTTACGCGTAACCCAGATTTTTAAAAATAATTTATACCGGCAATCACTTCCTTTTTACGGTAATTTCGGATCAAATTAACTGAATTACAGAAAACTGTCGAATCACGAAAGAAAACGCCAGTATTTTATTCTGAAGGTCTGTTTGTGGTATTTTGAATATAGTGGGTCCCTACATGCACGTGGGTTATTGGAGTCTTGCGATCCTCCAGCATGGAAATATGGGTAATTTTTGGGGGGAATGGGCAAAATGAAGGCCGAAAATTAACGGAAATCGGAAATTTTCGTCAAAAGTACCTGAAATTGACCAGAAACTGCAGATTAACATCCGTTTTACGCCATTTTTCACATTCACCAGTTTTTCGAAGTTATTTCGGCTCGATGCTCAATATCTGACCTCCAAACAAATCCCTAGACCGGCCGTGTGCATCTAGGTTCCTTTGCTCCGACCATGTATAACTTGATTGCATATTGACCCATGCCGAAAATATAAACAAATAAATTACAAATAAACAAATAAATTTTGTTATCCCTTAAAAGGCGTGAATTCAAAATTTTGTTAGACTGAATTGTCGGCGTTTCGCGCAACTCATAGTGCTTCGAAATAAAATGAAAAAATGAATGTTTCCAAATTTTTCTGGGTCAGGCTCAGGCGAAAGTTATAGTAGATTTACACTAGTAAAATATGTCGCTTTCAAGAAAGAGCAATAATTTTTCCAAGCTTTTGTACTCCGTCGCATTAAGTTATTGAGAAACGCTTAGAAGTGAGAATATTTTTGCTTCCTCGTAATTGTCCCGCGAGATATCTGACTTCAAAATTTAATAAATTAACGAAATGAAATCCTGTGTATGGGCCTGATTTGCTTAGATATGTGTCATTCTAATGCAGGAGACAAGTGTTTCATTTCGCATTCGCATTCGATGTATGATCCTCAATTCGGGCTCAAAATGGCTAGACCAACAACTGTTATGCAACAGCCTTCACCACCGACATTATGTTCGCCGAAGAAAATAGCTGAACCATCTTCTGTGGTTTAATAAGCTGCGACGAACGTGCAAGGAAAATCACGGAACTGATACGGACTGCTCTACTTCGCCAATTAGGATTTCAAAATATCGAGTATCTCAAACGACTAAGAATATCATTAAAGTGACCATGAGTGTAAGAGCGATCATTCCTTTTGAAAATGCATCGATATTGAAAAGTGAATAAATCCGGGTTAATCGCTTTAGAAAATTGGGCGATATCCCACTATATTTTGACAACAGTGTGAAAATATAAATTATGTTCTTGCGTTTTTCATAATAACCTAATCTGGAATGAATGACTGAAATTGTGTAGCGACGTAGCAAGTGCATTGATTTTTACAATATTTTTGTCCTTGCTGTTTATCTACCGTATTGTATTTCTGTTGTTTAGCTTATCAAGTAAGACTGGCATTGATAACGTAGTTCACTGTAAGACCGCTTTAGAAAAAAGTTAGAGAATACGTTATAGTCTATTTTACATAAGTTTGGGCAAAAATTTTAAGAATTATTTCGAAAGTAAGCCGACGGATTACGATAACCATATATCAAATCAATGCTATAATTGCAATCTGTCAGCTTATTGTCGGACATAGTTTTTAAAATTTATGCCTAAATTTGTGTGAAACAGACTATAGGTAAGTCCGATCGCGCATAGGCGTGGGGGTCTTGATTCCCAGAATACGAAAGACCCAGACCACAGATGCAAAGCATGGCCGATCGGGGGTCAGCCAGTATGAATAAAGTCAAAAATTGAGCTAGTTTGGGTCAAAGTGAAATCAATAACTAGATAAGCTCTCAAGTCGCGTGTTTCTGGTCAATTTAAAGCACGTTTGAAGAGAATTTTCTCGTGAAAATTCCCAATTATACCATTCATGGGGTAGATCCTCCAACCCACCACGTACGTGTCTGCCTCAGATACTCAGAAATAAATCTTCAAATTCATTGTTTTTTAATTTTGGTTTTTCACCCCTACATGGGCATTTTTTTGACCTTTGAAAAGCTTAAGATATCTACTTTTAGGCGCTGCCCATATGATCCAGCAAACATACGTATCTGAAGAGGATGAACACAAATAAATCAAGATCGCACAAAAGTTTCACTCTGCCAGGCATTACGACTTAAATATGTACAAGGCTTTTAATTAGAAAAAACTGCATCGAAAAGTAAAATGTAAAAGGAATATGCATCAGATTTGAAGTTAAAAGCAAACACATGAAACGAAACGGCCTATTTCCAGATCTGGTAGTACACAAAGCAATGTGGAAACGGAAACAACATGCACATTAGTCTGAAATTGAGCATTTATATTTCTGGGAAAATTTCTCCCGATAAGAAAATTGAACCTAAAATAGGGTATGCACTAAAACCGACCCCATCAGAAAATTACTCAAGACGGAGTGCTGAGAAAATCGGGATTTACGAAACAATTGCTCTGCCTCGGTGCTCGGGAAAGTCCTTTCGTTTAAGAATGGTTCAAGACCCAAAAAATGACAAAAGGCTGAAATCTGTTCACCACTGACCGTTTGCAAATAATCGCTCCCTATTGAAGTTTTTTCAACTAATGACAGCCAGAATTCTGTGTCGGACTAATATTTTCTTTTTCAGCGAGTTTGAAGCTGACAAATGAAGCTGATGAGAATGCCAGAGAAAAACGTAACATTAAAATTTTCTGATGTTAGCCTTTATGATCAACACATTTTTTATCCAAAATTCTGACAAGCGCCCAGAGGACTGAGTTAAAAAAAGATGCAGTGAAATGAATACATAGCTGCGAAATAGAATTTTATTTGGCATCAATATTAGCACATACATAATATAAAAGACTGAATAATCAGATGGCAAAAGTCGATAATATGAAAATCAAAAACGCTATCATAATCAATCATCTGTGATAACAAATTAGGCCCGTATTCACAATCGCGTGTTAACCTAATGCCGTGTTAAGACTTGACACGGTGTTGGCTAACACGGTATTTGGACAGGTACCGTGTTAAGTCTAACCCCGTATTCACAATGGCGTGTTAAATGTGTGTTAACTAACACCGTATTACGCAAAATAAACACAGTGTTATGCATGCGTTGTAAACTACAAAATCGATTGGTTAAGAGGAAAATGGGATCATACATGTAATTAGGCTATTATGCTTACGGATTGTTTTGTCGGACTGGGCTACATTTGATTCAGTATATTTGACATACTTCCTCGTTACAATTTTGATAAGTATCCAATATTCAATGCAAAATGATAAGATGTCTCGGGAGGCAGAACTTTTCTAAAGAAGGAATCGAATTTTTGATTCAAAGTGTTTTTGAACGGCTTACTACAATTGAATCGAAGAAAACGGACGCTAAATCATTTAGAATTGTTAAAAGGGCGTGGAACGATATAAAAGAAGGTTTTTTGGAAAATCCATGCGCCAAGAATCGTTCCCGGAAGCACACCTGGGCGTGGGGATTTGGGGGGTATGCATCCTCAGAAAGCAAAATACCCTTCCCCCAGAATTCCATTTTTGAAAATTTTTTTGTGTTTTTTGTTGCAATTTTTTGATGCCATGGATAGTGCTCGATGAGAAACGTCGAAAAATGGTCTTTTTCGTCATACCACCACTTTTAGGGCCATTTTTTGACATTTGCCACATCGTGCACCCCCCCCCGGAATTTCCTTGCTGCCCACGTATGCCAGGGAGCAACTTATTGACAAATGTAAAGTTTGAAATCAGTAAGATATTTTCCTCAAATGGAGTTGCTCCTATCTCGAAAATGGCGAATATGGTGAACTTCTTAATTTTCGTCAATATAATCCAAAATGTCGAGAATATCCATCAGAATTTGAAAAATAACGACCAACTATTACAAACACGCCGTTAAACCTGATGGGAGGAAGCGTTTAAACGTCGTGTTAACTTTTGCTTGTCTTGACTTAACACGTCGTAAACACGCAATTATGAATACCGACTTAAAAGTTAACACCGTGTTAAGTCCAAATTTAGCACCGTGTCAGGCTAACACGCCGTTAACACGCGATGGTGAATACGAGCCAATTAAGGATTTGCTCAAATAAATGACATGGATATACAAAAATCAACATATATTAATTACGTAATGAAGTAAGCGAAGCACATGTTTGGAACAAGTAAAAGAGCCATTCAGTGCCACTCCTATCGGTGCAATAAAATAGATGCAAATGTATATCAACAACTTAGCTCTTAAGTGATAAAAAATTAAGCAGAAATTTATCAGATCTACACGTGTAATCAGCAGACCCCGTCGATGCCAGATCGTGTAAGATGAGCTGACTAAAAAAATTGTAAGGAATTTGTCTTCTCTACGTGATTTTCAAGCTGATCACTTCTAGTATTAATTTATTATTAATTTACGGAGTTTCCTCGCCTCAATAATTTTTCATTGCTTACATTGTGGATATTCAACCAAAGAGTAATGTAAAAATATTTAGTTACATATTATATTCTTAGTGTACAGAGCCTAAAGTGTAAGAAATACCAACATCTTAATCGCTTCAAGCTTAAACCAAACCAAAACCTGGTTTTACAATTTAAAAATGAGGGAGGGGGTCAATTTTATGCCTGACTTAGACCGATTCTAATATGCTCAATTTAAGCTAGACTTAAAGCTAAGGCAAATTCAATAAAACACACGACGATAAAATCGAATGCTACCCTTATTTGCCACTTAGATACAACTTTAGATATAAAATTAATTTTAAATAATATATAAACCGGACCGGGTCCAGCTCAATTATCCTGTTCCAGCACCTTCGAATGCATTAAAAATATTGTACTGCGTAGAGGTAATCAGCGAATTGAAATTTTATCTGAATCATATTCACAACATTGCATCGGACGCAAGCAAATGGCGCTTGCATTTGGCCCGTCTGTTTTTGAACCTGAAAATCAGAACGATCAAACAAACACTCTTATTTAATTAAACGAAAGATCAGTAGCGGATCCAGCATTTCTTGACAGCACATCTTTTTGCAAAACTATTAAAAAGTCGTACCAGCAATCCGATCATTAAGCGAAAATCGCGTTTTTTCGCTATTTTCTAGA
Organism: Mermis nigrescens; assembly: GCA_036768485.1. NCBI lineage: Eukaryota > Metazoa > Nematoda > Enoplea > Mermithida > Mermithidae > Mermis > Mermis nigrescens. The sequence goes on along the minus strand of JAVLUZ010000842.1, from coordinate 118,182 downwards.
GAACAGAATCATTTCTGATGCAGAAAAGTGCGAAATTTTTTGAAAATTCCCTGAGAAATACAAATTTACATAATTTAAACAATTTTGTAGAAAAACACGGCGCAAAAATTCAAAATTAATCATAAACAATAGTCAAAGATGACTGAAACTGCGCCTCACTTTCTATGTACATTAAGCAAGCGGTGAAATACAATGCTAATAAAATGAGAAAACTGTTTAAATTGCTAGGTTTTAATGGATAAGTCTTTGAAAAAACATCAAATATTTGCTACACCATAACAAAACAGGGGACGGCCGCTCACCTCTTAATCCTTCTATTCGAACGATATTCCGAATTCAGAATAAAAACAAAAACTTTAAAGTGTAATTTCTACACAAATGAATGAATATTAATAAACGAAATAGTAACCAATAAAAATTGCGACCGTACAAAGCATAAATAAAAACAAGAAAACAGATTATTATTCAAGCTGTAGATCGCGAGCTTCATTATGCTTCGCGTTTACATCAAAGGCAATATCGTATTGATTGTTTAAAATAAATTTCTAACCAATTCCGTCAAATAACGATTACTCTAATCACTTCATAAGATCTAGAAAATTCTCAAGCCCAAAAACTGGCAATAATTTTCAAAAAACACAACATTTCATCAATAGAGTGAACCTTTAATAATTTACGCTCAAATTCGTTTCATCAACTCAGCATTTACTCTAGCAAACTTAAAATTCGACTACATTATGAAAAAATGCACGTGAATCAGTGTTTTTTTTGTACTAGGCAAAGATTTTTCCCGATGTACAAAGACTTTTCGGGACCGTCTTTGTACATGTACAAAGACTTTTGGGAAGACAAAAATTGTAAAAAAGTCTGAAATTCGCAAAAATTTTGGCGCTTCGCGCTGAAATGAGTAATTTTGTGTTCTATATATCTTTATAATGACAGAAATTGCATTTCAAAAGGAAAAATGTTGGATTTTTCGGCGCTTCGCGCCGTTTTAAGACGATTCTTAGTGACTTTTGCCCTTAGAGATCCAGACATTAGCTAAAATACACTACCAAAAGTCGAACAACTCTGTTTTTACCATACTTAAATCGCTACCGTACGATATTATAGTACCCAAAAATTTGTGTGTACGAAATGTACAAAGATTTTTGGGAAGACAAAAACTGTAAAAAGGTGGAAAATTTCCAAGAAATTTTCGGCACTTCGCGCCGAATGGCAAAATTTGCATTTAGAATGGAAAAATGTCGAATTTTTCGGCGCTTCGCGCCGTTTTGAGACAATTTTTAGTAAATTTTGGAGTCAGAAACCCAGAAATAGCTAAAATAAACTACCAAAGATCGAAAACCCTGTTTTACCACACTAAAATCGCTACTGTACAATATAATAGTACACAAAAATTTGCATGTACAAAATGTACAAAGACTTTTGGGGACCATCTTTGTACATGATCAAACGGACCTTGTACAAAAAAAACACTGACGTGAACCGTACCATATTTTAACATTGTGGGACGAAACGCGAGGATAGGTGTGTCTGTAAGGCAGCGTGTTCAAGGTTTCAGTGATGTGATCTATCTGGACCCACGAAGGATGCGGATTACCTTCGAACCATTTTTCTAACATGGGCAACTCGCTCAGTGGATCAAACATCAAGCGAGATCTAGAAAAAATAATTAATGCAGGGTGACCAGTTAAGTATTCCTTACTTCAATTTTTAGTTAAACTCTCAATTTTGGTTTTGCAGTTGCACAAGACGGAATGAGGTGGTCTTTTATTTTTCCGCTGCAGAGTTTCTCTTAGCAGCACTTAATAATTTGTGTTATTGCAGGCTTATTACTCGTAATTAATTTTCGAATATGAGTTCTTCGACCATCGAACGAGTAAAAGCAACGGTTTGGTTTGAATAGACAAAAACCAACATGATCGTAAAAGGAAAATTTTGCGCAGATTTTGGGAATGAACTACTTTCTTATCACAGCAATCAAACATAGCGTACCTACTTCACTAAATAGAAACATGGAGTGTTGAGCATACCTGGGCGTGGGGGGTTCGGGGGGTATGCATCCCACCCCAGAAACCAAAGTACCCCCAGAATTCAATTTTTGAAATTTTTTTTGGTTTTTCCCCTCAATTTTTTGATGGCAATGGATAGTGCTCGATGAGAAACGCTTAAAATGGTGTTTTTTTGTCATACCACCATTTTTAAGGCCATCTTTTGACCTTTGAACAAATCTTGCACCCCCCAGATTGGTGCCGGCCACCTATGGTATTAAGCCGTCTAAAAGGAAACAAGAAAAATCAGCGCGAAATTTTCCTTGGACGATCGTGTTGCAACCACACCTGAGCGTGGGGAGAGTTTGGGGGTATGCACCCTCCGAGAAACCAGAATTCAACTTTTAAAAGTTTTTTCGCAATTTTTTGATGCCAATGGAGAGTGCTCGATGAGAAACGTTGAAAAATGGTGTTTTTTCGCCATACCACCATTTTTAAGACTATTTTTTACCTTTGAAATATATTGCACCCCCCAGAATGTTGGTGCCGCCCACCTATGGTTGCAACCATCTGAACCAAACCGCTGCTCTTGCTCCTTAAATGGTCGAATAAATCATATTATTCAATATTAATTATGAGTAATTAAGCCTGCAAAAACTTAAATTATTAACTGCAGTCAAGAGCAACTCTGCAGCAAAAAAAGTAAAAGACCACAACATTTTGCCTTGTGCAACTGCAAATAGCGTAAATTTTGAGTGGAGTAGAGAAAGTGTGACCTTTGTAGAAAATGCTGCAGTATAACCAATTGTTAAATAAACAAAATAAAAATGCATCAGCTAAATTTCTCATGTTTCTTTCATATAGGTACTGGTCTAATTTCATTATTATTGAACCGAAATTGACAGTCCTATTAAAAATTGAAATTGGAATGCTCAATTGCATCACCCTATATTATCCGCAATTATGACTTATTCAGATGAAGTATACTTAATTGAATAAATAGCTGTATATCTGGTATCATACGAGGGGCTATCCAAAAGTTCGTGGCCTGACTTATTTCAACTTATGTCAGAGGAACTAAATCACTTTTATTTTTCAAGATAGTCACCACAAACACCATTATAGTTAGCCAGTCTCTTTTTCAAAGCAGCAATGCCTAAAAAAGTAAACTTTTGCTGATGAGCCATCCTATTCTGGTTGCTTTCAAGGCATTCTTGTCTGGAAATACTCTTCCATGGAGGTGCTGCTTATGTTGTCTCGACAAAAATAATTACCGGAGGCTGGGTTTGGGCTGAAGGGAGAGTAATTTAAAGTCTTTAAGCCACAGGTTTAAATGATGCCTGTGCCATCCTTACTTTGAGGATGGACGCGCTTTAATAGAGACGTTGAGAACACATTTTGACAATATTCTAAATTGAAAATCTTTGAAGGCATGACTAGTTTGATAATGAACTGTTTAGTGTTTTGGTGTTTGTGATGACTAAATTGAATGATAAAAGTGACTTGAATTTTCTAGCATACATAAAAATAAGTTGGGCCACGAACACACCTGGGCGTGGGGGTTTGGGGGTATGCACCCCAGAAGGCCGAATACCCCACAGAATTCAAATTTTGAAATTCGTTCTGGTTTTTCGCAATTTTTTGATGCCAATGGATAGTTCTCGATGAGAAACATTGAAAAATGGTGTTTTTTCGCCATACCACCATTTTTAAGACCATTTTTGACCATTGAAAAATCTTGCATCCCTCCCCAGAATTTTGATGCTGCCCACGTATGACCATGAACTTTTGGATCCCCCCGTATGTGTTCTGTCTGTTGAGAGTATAAAAAATGGTGAATTCTACAGTGCGAAACATTTGTACTACGCAAAAAAGGTAATAAAATTGTTTTACATAGCGAGACAATGTTTTCCAGCTTTTTCAATTCATTATGAACGTGTCATGGCGTTTTTACTAATGAAAAGTTATTGAAATTCATCAATAAGGCGCTTGACGACGGAAAAGGTTTCATTTACTTTACGCAATTAGTTATTTGAATCATTTCAAAATTTGAGTAAATTGAACAGCACATCATTTACTACTTTCGTACCCAAACTTGGCTAGAAAAGTAAAATAGGTGAAAAAATATAAAAAATAACGTAAAATAACTAAAAATTCAGCTTATTTGGCTACTATAAGATAGTCTGTGCATACGTGGGCAGCAAGAAAATTCTGGGGGGCAAGATTTTTTAGAGGTCAAAAATGGCCTTAAAAGTGGTGGTATGGCGAAAAAACACCATTTTTCGACGTTTCTCATTGAGCACTATCTATTGGCATCAAAAAATTGAGAAAAAACGAAAAAATTCTAAAAAATTCAATTTTAGCGGGGTATTTTGATTTCTGGGGGGGGGGGTATTTTGGTTTCTCGAGGGGGTTCATAACCCCCCCAAATCCCCCACGCCCAGGTGTGAGTCTGTGGAATGTTTGACAGAATAGTTGAGCTGATCTGACCCACCACGTCTTTGGACGAATCCTGTACACTAGCTTAATCACAATACATAGGCAGCAGCCGAATCCTGATGGTATAAGTTGTGTAAATTGGCACCATTCCAGAAAAACATATCAAATTCAATTCTGGAGGTTACTCGATTTCAGGGGGTCTACCGGATTCTCGGGGTCTTAACCATAGGTGGGCAGCACCAAAATTCTGGGGGGGGGGGTGAAAAAATTTCTGGGGGGTGAAAAAATTTTTAAAGGTCAAAAAATGGTCTTAAAAGTGGTCGTATGGCGAAAAAAACACCATTTTTCGACTTTTCTCATCGAGCACTATCCAATGGCATCAAAAATTGCTAAAAAAAGCAAATAATTTTTTTCTGGGGGGTATTTTGATTTCTGGGGGGGGGGTATTTCATTTTCTGGGGGGTGCATACCCCCAGACCCCCCCACGCCCATGTGTGGTCTTAACCCTCATCCTCTCTCCCCCACGCCCACGTTTGGTGATCACTGATCGGACGCTTTCATGATGGAAGATATTTAAGCCAAAGCTGACATTGTTATTCGGACTAGTCGAAATAAATGATACGCGTAAAGCGGGTGCTAAAATCAGAATATCCGCCGACCCGATCGACGATGTTTTGATGCTGATTTGATAGGGCTTAACCCCTTACGTTTAAAATGGCTTTCTGTACATAACACAATTTTTATATTTTCAAACTTTCTAGAACATTTGATTCTGAACATTTCACGAATTGTCGTTCTTCACAATTCTTAGAATTGGAGTAAGATCGAAATTGAGTAAAAAGCTGCAAAGAAACTATTTTTGCATAATGAAGTTCTTATGCAAATGTGCTACAATGTGGCGCTGTATAGAGGAATATCAATGTTAATTTTATGACGTTCGAGCGCTAAAAGTTATTTGAATTGATTGAGTTCACATATATCACGAAAACATAAACAGCCATGTTCGACTGCTAATTTTTTAAATATTCGATATCTCACTCATGCTAAACCATGTAACTATTTTGGGCCGAAACGGGGTCGGCTATATCAAATTCATCTAGTTTGAATATGCACAAAGAGAGCACCTAAATTCTGGGGGTCTGGGTCAAGAGTTTTTCAAGGATTAATACAGAGAAAAATCGGTAATATGACGAAAAACACAGTTTTTGAACCTTTCGCATCGACCTATTGACAAAAACCAACAAAAAAATCTAAAAATCGGAATTACACGGGTTTGTAGCAGATTTTTTGAATTTCAGGGATGCAAACCCCATGCCCATGTGTGATGTGTATTCGTTTACCAATAACGGCATAATGTATCTACCTGTTATTTGAATGTTGTTGTGAAATGTTGAATTGCGTTCCTGACGGATGCGTCAACACTACGCAGCCGGTAGCAGATGAATTGGGTGAACATTCTGACTTGAAACGTTGATCTATCGATGACAGACCATCTGATTTTAAAGGCTTGAAGCCGCCGCCAACACCAGCAGCATACACAGAGTTGATAACTGCTTCTACTGAGCCTAAAGCCGCTGGAGATGACGAACACTCAGAAGCACCGTCATTTTCCTGAAAAAAAATTTTGAAAATTTAATTTCATTGCAGAACCTTGCAGAACCCTCAGATGGCAAAGCGAAAAACTTTCCTAGGAAAACGTGACAAATTTAAGGTTAGAAATGTATAGAAAGTTTTTTTGCAGAAGTACTTCAAGTTGACCAAAAATTGTAAATTAAGGCAGATTTAACGTTGTTTTAGCTATTTAGAGTGTTTTAAAAACGGTACACTACCAAAAAAGGTATACCGTAATGTATACTTGAAGTTAACAATTGAAACTTTGCTAGAATGTAGTCCACTGTTTGTTTGCTTGTGTGATAAAATTTTATATCATGGAAAAGATTTTTTCTGTGTCTAGAGCTTTTCTTTTAAAACTATTCACTTCTCAGTTCAAATTTTGGCGCAAAAATTTTTAGAAGATTTTTACCTAAATACTTAACGTAGGAACATTTGGACAACAATTCTTGTACAAAGTGTGATTTAACAATATTGCGCACTTCAAAAAGCAAAGTTTTGAGCCTGGAAACGTCTGTCAACAAAAAACCAATGAATTCGTCGATCAGTTACATTACTCTTAAAAACTGTACGTCAAAGCTGACGGAGGTCAGTGCGAGTCCCACTTACTGTAACTTTACAGCAAAACTATTCGGACGCGTTAAATAAAATTTTTTACATTTGTTGTTAATGTTGTGTCTCCAAACGCTAGAAATTTCAGCAGTTCTTATGCGTCCTCCAAAAAATTATCAGTGACCATTTCAATCATGGCAAGAAAATTTTTGCGCTAAAACTCGAAGTATGTAGTTTTGGGAGAACAGCTCTAAATTCAGAACAAATGCTTCACTTTTTACAAAATTTCGCCAAGCAGGCGAACAAGCACTGGACTACAGCCTGGTAAAGTTTCAATTATTAATTTCAAGCAAACGTTACAGTAAATCGTTTATAGTAGTGTGCCGTTTTTCAAACACCCTGTATATCAATTGTACAATGACAGTTTTCAGTGCTCAAAGTTGGAAACATGCAAATAAGGCTTATCGTGAATTTTTATAAACATTTAACTAAAATTTTAGTGACCTTTAATATGCTCACCGTTTGTTCAGCTGATGAGTTATTCCCGACTGACGCTGATTTTTCTATTTTTTCTGCTACCATCATTTGAAGAGAAGCATTCACATCACTGGAATCCATTAATTGAGATGATCTACGGCATCGTCTTTCCACTGCATCGTTTTTGAACTCACTAGCAAAGGACTCTTCGCCAGAATCAGCAACCTAAATTAATACTACTCATATCTTAAATTCGTTATTTAAATCATTATTCAAATGATTAGTCAAAAGATAGGGAAGAGCAGGTCCACGTCAACGTTTAGCACAAGGAGTGCACCTGAACATCTCGCTCTAAATCTCTTTTTCATTTTCTTTTTCTTTACAGAGTAACATACAGTGAATTTTTTGGCGTTTTTAAACGAATTATATTCATTATAACATTCGAATTTTTCGGAAAAAAATTTGAATGATTTTCGAACTCATCAAGTCCTGAGGGAGGAGTATCATTCATTTTCATGCTCAGATTATGCATAGTATAAAGAAGTCACTAGAATTAAATACTCCAAGATCATTGCTAAAATTAAAATTGAATCCAAATCTAGTAAAAAGGGACGAAAAATCATGGCCATGTATGTTTTTTCCGGTACGCTGCAAGTGATTGCGTCTCTGTTGGCGCCTTAGGGCGAAATTATAGAGAGAAAAATTCGTGTTTGGTGTAGAGCGATAGAAATTCGATATAGTTTAGTCCTTTTTTCCATATTACCTTTTTCAGGACTGAAGATAGACAGCAGATCTGCCAATCGGAGACACCCAATTAATCAAGCAGAATCTTTGAGAAAAAACGAAATGTGGAAATGAGCACATTTTCGAGCTTTACGTTACTTGCGTATTACTTGCGCATTTTGCAAGTCCCAAGCAGCCTAATATCCCAAGTCAGTAAGTACTACAGCGGAATATCCAGTATAAGGTCGGAAATGAGGAAGATTTTGGTCGGATTAATCGCGCTTGATATTTTTGATAAAACTTTCAAAAAAAAAACAAAAGTAAAAATATAATAACCTGAAAATAAAATATCTTCATGTAAAACTTCAAATCATCAACATACGAAAATTATGCTCACACGTTTGCAACCAGATGCCCCTTCTTTCGATAAGACCGGCGTTTCAATGTTAAGCGACTCGTCGGTTGCATTCTGCACAGTAGGCGGTGCAATGGTGCAACCGGGGTCAGACGATGAAGCCGTAGGCGACTGACCCATCGCGCAGTCGCCGAAAGTTACATTCATTCCGCGTATCTGACTATTGAACACTTTGTTCGACCAGGGCGTACCGCTTGCACTCGCATCATTTTTCAAGATGTCTGAAATATTATCTATTGTCTATTTTTGAACCTAATGCATGAAAATCGTTCGAAGATCCAATTGCCTTATATATTATATTATATTTCCTTATTATATATGAATTTTCCTAGCAGGGGTTCTAACCAGACATGCACGTGGGGAGGGGGTCTGGGGTCTACAACCCAGAACGGAAAAATGGAAAATTTATGGAAAAAATGAGGCAAAATAAAGGATAAAATGGATAAGAATTAAAATTTTTCTTCAAAAGTGATTGAAATTAGCCAGAAACTGTGGAATAACGTAGTTTTAATGTTATTTTAGCATTTATACTAGTTTTTGAGGTCTTTTTAGCACAAAAAAGCTCAATTCATGACTCCCGGACAGGCCATGCGGTGCATCTATGGTTCCAGCTGCTTGACGGACGCCTTATTAGCTACCTGCTCCGACCAGCGCAGGAGTAATCGTGTGTTACTCCAAACAGTATTATAAGCTAACGAGGGAATTCATGCACTAGGTTAATAAATAGACTATAGAAGATATAACAAATAGGTAGATGTTTTTCTGTATAAGCGCGTGCAGGTCTAAAGTGGGTCACACCATAAAGCAATTTTTCACTCATTTTTGCTCTTTGTCAATGCACACATTCATTTGTTTGAAAAAAGAATATCAAGGTTTGCATCTGATATGTAATGTATGCGGCGGAATACGACTCACTCACTGCGCTGCAGTAGGGCTCAAAGGAAAATTCAAATTTCATGAGGGAAATGAGACAAGAATGAAAGCGATAAAAAAAACCTTTCACCAGAAGAAGAGATGATATTCCTGAAACGGCCGAGTGGTTTCTTACTTCCTAAAACACAAGCCCGAAGAACCTCTATCAAAAATATAAAGAAAAATTGAGATGAGATGGCATGAAAACCGAGATATAATCCCCCAGATTCTCAGAGCGGTAGCCTCTGACCGCCTTACTTATGATAAAAAAGGAAACCCGCAAATATCTTGAGGTAAAGGCTAGACAGGAAAGGTCATGCTTTCCTAGCTGACTAGTCAATGACCTGAACACAAACATTTTGTATGTTCAGTCATTTTTGTAAGTTATTACTTGCAAGCCAAACCTTGATTGGCTGACACACACTTTCAAACTTTCTAGGTTAAAGGACATGCTGGGTGACTTCTTTTTCTCTTTGACCATTAAGCGAATTTCGGGCTGCATAAGTTTATATGCCAATGACCGACCGTAAAAAAACAAATTACGTAAAGCAAATCCAAATGCAAGACAAAGAGTGAGAAACCGATCTTTGCTTTCAACAGTACTGTGAAACTAAACGATAGTTGGTATGCTTCTTTTCATTTGTTGGTAAAGATGCTTGAATCATTTATATTAAAAAATGCACGTGAAAGGCTCGGGGGCATATTTCGAGAAAAAATTTTTTAATAATAATTGGAGCGAAATTGCAGACTTCAGGTAAAACAGTCTCAAATTATCTATGCATAATTAGAGATACGAGTGGCTGTCACACTATTTTACTGTTTTAGGCACATTCGACTACAAATAAAGTCTAAAACCTGAGAATCTGTTGAATGTCCATGCAATTTGTTATGATTGCTTTTGGACTTTCAGTACTTTATGAGCAATACTTGCCTAAAAAGTCTCGAGTAGACATACGTGTGTGATAGTTGGAGATCTGCCTGTTAAAATGAGAGATGATGTGAATTTTTCAGAACAAAAACATAGAGCCGAAAATAGACAAGTGTCACATTTTTCACAAAACTACTTAAAATAATCTATAAATTATAATGCACCCATGATCGGAAGAGTTGGCGTCACTAACCACCGATTTTGTCGGGTAAATTAATAAACTGCAAAAAATTCCGGAAATAGGGATAAATGAATAGTCTCGTTTTGTGTTCCTTTTAAGAAAAAATCTCACTCAGATTAGCTTCAACACTGGATATCTGACTAGCTTTTGATCCGGGCATTGAGCGATTAATGCTTCGTCGTCTCGACGTGGCTCGAGCATTTATAAACCAATTGCAAATTTGCTGATAAGTTATCTTCGACGTGTGCTTCCTAAAATTGCTTACGTTCAATATATTGACGTATTGCTGCAGTTTTTGACGCGTCGGATTTGCATTCTCACGGAACCACCTGAAACACGTAATCGGAAAAGCTTAAAGCCATGCGATTGCAATTAAAATGTCTTAAAATTTAATATTAATAGCATACGAGCTTTTTCAAGACTTTTATTCAAATATTTTAGCCGGGTAGCGTTACTGTAGATTAAAATGAGTTCCCAAAGAATTGGAAAATGTACTAAGCATTTAATGAGTTCCCAAAGAATTGGAAAATATACTAGGCATTTTTAACAGAACTAAGAGTAATGAAGTCTGGGCAAGTAGAACGTCATACACCTCTGGGCCCGGTCGCAAAATCTAATGCTGAGGATAATCGCGAGCTCGGTATTAAATCCTTAATGCTGAGTATTAGCTGAGCGCGAGCTCGTGATTAGATTAAACCAGTTGCGATATAAATCTGGATGTCGCGTCAAACTTTAATCGGGAACCTCGAGATAATCTCGAAAATTTTCGTGTTTATGTGCAGTAACGTGCAATCTTATGACAATAGTTTCTTAAAATAACCATTGGAAAAACGACGCGGCATTAATTTGCAGTGTCGCTGTTAATCACATGCACGAATGAAAAGTCGACGAACGCTCATTTTTGAATTCGCAAAACGCTCTGTTTTGTGTGTGTTAATCCTGCTAACGAGCAAGATTGACAAGTTTGTTTCTCGAAGCAGCTACATGGTTGTCTAGTTGTTAGCACGCTTGGTCGGTTACCAGGAAGCTCAGGTTCGAGTCCTGGCTAGCCACATGTTTTTCACTATTCATTTACCATTACGAGTTAATCGCGAGCTCGGGATTAAAAATTGGCAAAATTTTATTGCAACTCACTCGCGATTATCTCGAGCTCTGGATAATCGCGAACTCACGATTAGCTCGAGCTCGAGATAAGCGCGACCTTATTGCAACCGAGTTCCCGATTGTTTGAGATAATCTCGAGCTCGCGCTAATCTGCGATATTACCGAACAATATGAATCAGTTATCACCATACCTGACCCATATGACCCATATCACCATACAGCCCCCAAAAAATTTGACCCTTGGAATTTTTTATTTTTCCAAAAGTTGTAGAAAACGACCTGTTTTAAGCGAACTCTTAGTTCAAGAGCGTCAACGGCGTTCAGGCGTCAAACAGTCATTCCTAGCTATGTTTTATTGTATTTTATTGAATTTTTCTTTAAATTTTTATGTTCTTATTATCTTGGAAAAAGCAGCATTATCAGAAAGGTCAAAAATGATGTTTTTGACGCGATCATTTTAAACTTATGATTAAAGCAGGAAAACAATAAAAAACAATACCAAATATACTCGTACTTTCTAGTTCCCCTTTTGTACTCTACAAGGTTTCCAATAGCAATTTTATTTAATTCGGAACGCGGGACTGAGCTGCAAAATTTTTCCACTTATAAACGTATGTATTTGGACTGCATTGCAAACAATTCGTTGATTAATAAATTCAAATAAGTCATTCTTTGAGCGTGATGATAAAATAAGAAAAGATTTGGAAATATTGGTATTAAAATATGGGTACTGTCCAGGGTAGCCGTCCGTCCGGTACTGTCCAGTGTGGCCGTCCGTCCAGCCTGGCCATCCGTCCAAGGTGACCATCTCTCTGTTTGCTACATTTTTTCCAGGGTGGCCGTCCGTCCTACGTGGCCGCCACAATTGGCTAGATGGCCTTACCGCTCTGTCAGGTTTCTTCCCAATTCACAGAGTCTTCCGATTCTTCTAAGAATAAAACAAGTCATTTTTTAGATTGCTCAAAATCCCGTTTCTCCGACCGTCTCGTTTGTCCGATATGTATGATAATCGGTTTTGTAAAATATGGCTTAAAGGTGATTTGATTTTAGTGAGTAGCATAAGAAATAGGACTAATTTAATGTATAGATTATTACGCTACTATTCTGAAATTACCCAAAAAGTTTTGCTTTAGTTATTCACTTAAATTGTGAGTGACATTTTCTAGCTACTAAACTACTCTGACATAGTAAAAGACTTATTGTGAATAGTTGTAACAAATTTTGCTTCCCAAAATCATTCATGGTGACAGGCAACCACCTCACAGCAAAACTAGAATACTTAAATAAAACTGAAGATATGCTTTTTGCTGACGGGAAGAGCCTGCGCACAAATTTCGCTTGGCAAGAGCATGACAAAATAAAAGACGCACACAATTGGATACTTTTCTTATTGTGCGAGATGCATATCAATTAGGTTCATTTTGTACAACAGAGAATGTACTCGTTTGAGTAATATTCAAATAAACATTGTCGCATTATGAAGCATTTAAAACAGAAACTAAATATAGAATAGACGGACGGCCACTTTGGACAGTATAATTAGGCCATATTTTACTGTAGACGGCCATCCTGGATGGGCGACCAGCCTGGACGGACGGCCAGGCTGGATAAGCGGCCACCGTGGAAAATTCACGCCCTAATTTTGCACTTATACAGCATGGGACGGCCACCCTGCATGAGCGGCCAGGCTGAATGGGCGGTCAGGCTGAACGGACGGCCAAACTGGACGGGCGGCCCCCTGGACGGACAGCCACCCGTGACACAATCAAAATATGAGATTACAATAGTAAAAAAATCAATTGACGGATTTCAGCCAACAATGAGATTATTTTCCGAAGTTTAAGAGTTAAAATTTGATGTACCTTTCAAGCTTTGGAACTTCCAACATTGGGCTGAAGCGTGTCAGTGAATTGTTGTTATTGCCACTAGCGGCGTTACTGTTGCTTAGTACGCTCATGTTGACCCCTTTATTTCCATTGCTAAACCCTGAGGAGGTTAAATTATTAGGCACTTGATCAACGTTGGTCAACGAAAAAGGCGATTCGCAGCTAAAGGACGAAGACGACCTGTTATTTTTGCTGGCTTGATTATTGTTGCAATCAACATCTAAGGCACTATTTATAATCAACGAGTCCGTTATATTTTGCTGCAAGGTCTTCTTCGACCATTCATCTAACCATTGATCCAAACGTTTTGAATTTGGAATCGTAAAATTTCCAGGATTAACTCCGTTCGGATGCCCATTGGAGCCGAGCGCTAACTGAGACAGGAGTTCCTAGAGGTAGGGGATTTCAAAATCATTTAAATGATGAATGCGGTAGTCATTGTGATAAAAACTGAGTCTTAAATGACGATTTATTAAAATTCTGTCGCACGACAAAAAAGAGCAAGAACTGACCGAACAAACAAAAAGAATTGAACAAAGATTTAAATCAAAAAAGATTCGATATATAAAAATGTAAATGAAAACTAATAAGATATATAAAATTCGAAAAGGTTTAAAAGAGGTAAAGATTGGATTTTTTACGACCATTTGTCGGCTCACCTGGACGAGCGACATAAAATACGAGTATTTTCAATAAGTTTACGTGAAAAGCATAATTAAATGTCGCACGCCAACTTTATTAACCCATGCCCTGATGGATTGAGATGCGCAACCGCCGCATAGTACAGAAGCCGCATCAGAATGCACAACCGCTGCTTCATTCACTACCGCCGCATACTTCACAACTGCCGCATGATTCAGAAGGGCCGCGTACGTAATTTACAACCGCCGCATAGTACATAACCGCTGAAATCGCTACTACACAAGAAATGTGTCTTAGATCATTCAAATGTACATGTATAACATATAAGTAATGTACGGTTCTTGTTTATTTAAGTTTTTTTGGGAATAATTAATGGCCGACTAATAGACCTTATTTTCGAACCCGAAAGTTTTTAGCTATTAACGATAACGGAGTTCATTCAGAGCCTTTGTCAATTGATTGTACATTCAAGCGCCGAAAATTTGACACATTTGAGCCAAAAATAAGCTAAAAAGGCACACTTTCTACAATTTTACGGAGAATCGACAATTCTGGGGGGGCTGCAGCCATATTGCAGGTGGGGTCAGTGGCTATTCTAGGGTTCAAAAGAATGGGGGTCAAACCCCCTCTCCAAGAACACGTATGCATACAGCGTGTTTAGCGATTTATGAACTATGCGACGGTTCTGTACTATGCGGTGGTTGTGAACTACGTATGCGACGGTTCTGTATTATGCGGCGGTTGTGCATTCTAATGCAGCGGTTCTGTACTATGCGGCGATTGTAAACTATGCGGTGGTCGTGAATTATGCGACGGTTGTGCATCCGACCGCCCTGATATGATGCCAGAAAAATGGAAAATAAAAAATTTCTGGATATGCAGACCCATTTTCTTCTCACTATTCTCAGACCACAATGATACCGAAACCGTTAAACTCTCCCTTTGGAACAAGATAAAAAATCAAATAAGTAATATATTCTATCAATTTTACAAAAAAAATCGAATTCTGTACTAAAAATTAAATTATAATGGGACCTAAGATCTTCCTTCACCTTCCACTGAGGCTGTTGCATATCGGATAAGATATTAGGCACTTTTTGCAAAATCGCGCGCAGAAGTCGATCCTTTAGGTCGTTTACGCTATTTTGAATAATGCTACCGGGCCTGAAACAATACTAAGAACAGCATTTCTTGAAAAAAATCAGCATAACTATGTAAAAACTTAGTATGACGTCACTTACTGTATAAATTATATGCTACAATTTTTGATTTCTTTCAAATAAAAATTCAAAAGAGAAATATTCGACAAACGATTCAGTAGCTCGACAAAAGACTGCGACGTCAGTCACGTATGTAAGTGGAGATTCACCAGTCCTGAACAATGCATATATATTAGCCAGTAGGCGCTTTGTTGGACATAAAGATTGCGAAATGATCATAATTAAATAATTATAATAAGGCTAGTTGGAATATGCAATAAATTATGGATAAATTATTCCTGCATCATGATTAATATATTTTCCGGCTTTAATCGGAAGCGTTCATCAGTCTAATTTATGGTTGTTTATTTAATTAAATTAAATTTCATGCAACGTCATTTTTGCAACTCAAGTGCATTAACATTTACACCAATTTTTAAGCTGTGACAGATAAATAAGGTTCTCTTGCGACACGATCATTATGACAGACCTAACTAACCGCCACACCAGCTCAGCATGCATTTATAATCTCTAGACCCCACAAGAAAAAAATAAGTTTTCTTGAGAAAATAAAGCGAAATTAAGGTCCGTAAGAGCAAAAATCCAAGACAAAAGTAGAACTTCCTTAACGGAACTGTTTGAAATTCTTTTACTATTTGCGCACGACTGAATTTTTCGGTCATTATACCGTGTTCATCGCTTTCCGAGGCCACCGTATCTTAAAAACTCTTAATCCCAAATCTGACCCTAAATCGGTCTGCCAATGATTTTCGTCGTGAATAAGGAACATAAATCTGAAGACACTAAACGGCAAACAGACCGAACGCGCCTTGTGATTTTTGCGTTAAGACAGCGAAAATGTTCGTGCCCACAATAAGTAAACTCAACAAAGAATAAAGGCAATCGAAATTTTTAAGATGAAAAAAATCTGACAAAAAACAGTGATTCTTAGTTAACTGCCTTAAATCATAGAAATATATAAAAGTATAAAGCAAATGGGAATCTCACAAAAGTGAAGAGAAATTAACTAATTTTCAAGTAGAATATTAAAATTGAATTTATCCATAAATCAAGACAAGTGAATTCATTTGGACATAAATTACATCGAGCAATTTTTGTGCTTTGTATCGATCGAAAAGATAGTCATGAGAAAATAATGAAAGCAAAGATTATACGATTAATTGAAAAAACGTTACATGCCTTTTTTATCTTGTAAGATGAGTTCGCACCTTATGAAATTCAAAAAGTAGATAATATAATATATCGTACTGTTTTGTCAAAATACGTAAGGTTAAATTGTTGCTGACATCCTTCAATATATTTTCTATTTCGATATCCGGCTCGTCTGTTATTTGCTCGAACGACAAAGGCTTCCAGTTTTTCAACTGCAAACTAGCTATAAAAAATAACAAGCATGCCGAGCACTTAGATTTTTATTAAGAATCCCTCAATGTAACTAAATGCCAACATTAAGCAATAAATGAACGCTACGAAATGAATATAAAAAATACAGAGGCTAGTGATTTAGAGACGATTAAGCGATTTTATTGAGATATGTAGTAATTCTTATGCAAAATTAACAATATTGTCCATTAAAACAACTTTTTTACTTTTCATGTGACGGTTTACTACGCTATTTCAGCATTGCAGAACAGCTTTTGTGATATGACTACTCAAAGCTTCGATCCTAAACCTACCTGGAAATATCGAGTTGTAATATGTAGACTTTTGTTTGCTATCAGCATTTGTATTTCGAAATAAAGCATGCTAACATCACTTGTTAGCGCAACAATAAGTCTAAGTGACTTAGTCTATAGTGATTTTTATATTTCAGTATTTCTGTATTCAAAAGACAAAATATGGGTTGTTCTTGAGCATAAAAAATTTATTTTTGTTCAGCTTACCGAATAATTAAAATTTATGGTTTTTTTAGCATAGTATTGTTACATTCATCCGTTTTTTCTTTATTTCAAATATATTTTACATTGCACTGAATAATCTTTTCTGGGCGAAAATTTACATGGCTTAAAGACTGAATGAAAAGTTGGAACTTATGGCATTGATGAATAAAAATTTGGACAGTCGGTGAGCATAAACAGCGACAAAACTATTATTTTTTATTATTACTACATAAATTATTATCTCACTAATTACTATTATTATTATTATTATTATTATTATTATTATTATTATATTATTATTATTATAATTATTATTATTATTATTATTATTGTTGTTGTTGTTGTTGTTGTTGTTATTATTATTATTGTTATTATTATTATTATTATTATTATTATTATTATTATTATTATTATTATTATTATTATTATTATAGCAATTATTACTATAACTGGAAATCAAAATTTGATTAAATATAAATAAAATTTCAAGGTAGCTCCCATCAAAGAATATTATGCAGTGGGGATTTAGGATCTAGTATACAATTTACCCACCAACGTTTTTTGTGTAGTGTGTAATATGTAATGTGTTATGTGTAATGTGTATTGCGTAATGTGTAATGTGTAATGTGTAACGTGTTCATATTACACATTATACATTACACATGACACATTACAATACATTATGGATCGGCTAAAAAACGCTGGTGGGTAAATTGTATACTAGATCCGGGATTTATTTTATACTTAATATTTATTAGACGTTTGTTACATATTTTTCAATTTTTTTATTATTAAAATAATATATTTTTTCCTGTATACGTTCATCATAATATCATAATACGAGTATTAATATCATAACCGACTGATTCTAACACTTAAAAGCCTACTTACTCTCGCTAGCAACCAGTGGCGGATCTAGGATTTTTTGAAGGAGGCGGTTCCCCAGCGCCGAAAAAATATGAGAAATTATGGTCGCAGACTGCCAATAATCACAGCGAATTACACATCCATTCTTCATCTCGCCAACTATTTTGGGCCAAAGGGGTGGCCGCACTACCCTTGAATCCTCCCCTGCTTGCAACAAAACGTATAATTTGATTTTTTATGCTTAAGCAATTGAATTAATTATAAACTGAATGGCTTAACAACGCGAGACAGAACTATGACGAGCGCATTAATGCCATAGAATATGAAATTGTGTCAATTAGTTAGCCGGCTTCATATGACTTGTTTTTATCAACGATTTGGTTTTATTTCTCAAAATAAATTCAATGTGCGATTAAACGCCTAATCTTATAATTTTTTACTGAAACGGTCATTGCTTTTGCCTGATTACGTTGGAATAAAATTAAATTACTAACCCTTGCAACCGTATCCAAGTTGCTGAAATCCCAAAGCGGATAATACTGTGTCAACGAGTTGACTTAATGGCGTCTGACCCGCTACAATAGCATATGAATCGGAAATTACAGTAGACCCACTGTTACTGCACTGAGGGCACTGATCTTCATTCACAGCTTCAACAAGGCACCGTATTGGGAACATGTTAACAAATAATTAATATTTCTCAACTAATCATCCTTATAAAAATCGTCCTAAAATAAAAAAGCAAAATGAGGGACGTTAATGCACAGTAAACAGCAGAGCACTTCCAAGGCATTTACCACCGAGATCTATAAAATTAACAATTCCCGACTAACTTTCGAGGTGAGCTGTACTTTGTAAAACAGCAGCTATTGAGTTTTTATCGTAAATAGTTCTTCTCTTATGCCGAGGTTTGAGTCGCACTAGCAGGAGGAGGGATATATTATTAATATAAGTATTAAAATTATATTTCCGCATGATTTTTATTCCGCTAATTTCTTAAGTATATTTGACAGAAACATTTATTCCTCAAGTAAAGCTCAAAGAATGGCCGGACGCGCGGTCTTTTGGTTGATCACTGTGATTGCAAGCACCATAGAAAAGAAACTCGTGTAAAATCTGCAAGTATGTATGGGTACAAAGTGGTTGGACGCACTGCACGGATAACGAAAAATGCTGCTGAGAAACAAAAAATTATAAGAAACAAGATAAAGCAAGAATCGAGATTCTACATACTATTTTCGGATCGGAATCATATTTAAATGAAGAATTCCAATTTTGCGGCTAATATTACGCGCCCAACATGCCTCGAAGTCTCACAAAAGCTTTCTTGTCCGAAATCCGAAATAGACGGCTACAAAATGGACTATCATTGCTTTGCACGAAGGCCAATACAGATAGTACAGTTAGCTTACATGCTATAGTGATCAGTGGGATTTATCAGCTCGTCTTATTCACGTCAAGGAATGCAAACCTGATAGCTAACTCGCGTTTTACGTATCACACCCGTGGTGTCGGCAAATTAAAAAAATCGCGGATAAATTATCTTCGGAGAAGTTTTGATCGTAAAATCCCTGCGACAGGCGGCAAGCAGTGTACGCACGCGCATTAAGTCAGAAGGAGCCTGCAAAGCCGCTGTGCTCGAGTGGTTCACTACTAAGCACACGGTGCATCATAAGCACTGTTTACTGTGTATGCTGTAGAACGAAACACTGTACAATATAGCTAGTTCGTAATCCAGCAGCATTTCCAGGAATATATCATTTACCTTTCAAATGATCTCGAACCAAACCTATTTCATAGAACGACGACCGAAAGCTGAAAAGCTCAAAAGCTCATCTGCAAACATGATAGGAAGTTAGCTGCCGCTATAACGCGCGGCTTACGAGCATATACATAAATTCGTCGTCGTTGTTAGTGAGCAGAGCATTCGAAAATAAACGTCCCCCGAAAATCTTATGCGCATCTGCGCCGTATGTACACCATTATCGAGCAAAGCTTTATACGCCTATTAAAATATAGTAGATGGATGCAGCCGCGATATTCGGCTGTTGGAATTTGCTTCGAGGGAAATCGGATAATATTTTGTACCCCGTTTTTGCGAAGGCCTTTATTTCGCATCTACATAACGTAACGTATTAGCGGCGCCCGCTGAGGATAGAAGCTGTAGAAGTTTTGAAAGCTTTAGGAATGAGATAAAATTGCCTCGCGGCTTCACAAGCATGTATACTTATTCTAAATGTTAGATATACTACATAAAGAAATATTCGCGCGGATACGAATTCAGCTCACCCCTTGCGCCGTGCCACAACTTTAACGTGGGCGCAAGAAATCCGACGCAAAGTTAATTTCTTTTGGCTTGTATAATTATCGGGTAGCCAGCCCCACAGGAATCAATATGAATCACAGGAAAATGGGTGGGAACTATAGACGATCCGCAGAATAATATGCTTTCTTCACTTTTTTTGCTTTCATTACTCTCTTTTGCACAGATCCGTTTTCACTTCAAAACACGCTGTACCTCCAACTGAGCCCGCTGCTTTATTGCGCGCAGGGTTGCCAACCACACCTGGGCGTGGGGGGAGGGGGGGTTTGGGGGTATGCACCCCCTCGAAAAACCGAAACACCCCCCAGAAATCAAAATACCCCCTCAGAATTCAATTTTTGATAATTTTTTCAGTTTTTTTCGCAATTTCTGATGTCAATGGATAGTGCTTGATGAGAAACGTCGAAAAATGGTGTTTTTACGCCATACCACCATTTTTAAGGCCATTTAGACCTTTAAAAAATCTTGCACACCCCGCAGAATTTTCTTGCTGCCCACGTATGTTGCCAAGTGCTCTTCTTGAAAAACCCCCAATAATAACCTCAAACTGCCTATAAACCCCCAATAAATGGTTTAGCATAGGCGCAAAAAAACCTCTATCGCTAAAAAATGCCTTAAACAGCCTTAAAAACCCCCAAAATGGGGGAAACCCCCAACATGGCAACCCTGATTGCGCGACCTTACGTGATAGTGCGAAGGAATTTGAGGTTCAAAATCACGTAAAAATGTAGGGAATGTATTTTTATAAAAATTATACAAAACGCGGAAAAACAGGTAGAGCGGATATTCATCTTAAAGTTCTTTGAACCATATCAAAATCCCAAACTATTATCGTCTCACCCCAGTCATTAAGCCTTTCTTAAGCATAATAGCTTAACAAAGTTATGAGGAGTTTGATACAATATAAACAATAAGCTCCAGCCCAATCATATTTTGAGACTTAACCCAGAGATATAGAATAGAATCACGAGAAAAGCATGAAAATACAGACGGATTTTGATATGTTTAAAGAATTTTTTAAAAAATATTACGATGTCTAGCAAGATGGATACAAGATATTTTTCAAAAACGCGTAGAAAGTAATTTCAAATCTTTTAGCCCATTAGCAACTACGGCTGAACGCAACAAGCGGCTAATTGCGTAAATATGTAGATGCCCAAAAATATGGAAGCATTGTGAAACGACGAAGTTCGTCATGCATAAAAAACGAAAAAATAATACCTGCAGTCGAAGGAACTTCTGATATTTTTCAGAATGTGCAGCCTTTAATCGCCAATGAATCACACTGCGCGCGAATAACAATGTTGGATTAATATGTAGATTCGTTTAAGACCCTTACATATGTGCTTTTAACAGAAATCAGCTCGAACGTACAGACTTGGCTACGTAGAAAAACATAGGATCACGAAAAACTGGGAGATATAAGCAACGCATTTTTATTCAAGGCAGAAAAAGCGAGAAGGGGTGACCGAACCGTGGAAAACCACTAAGAAAAACAGGTAGATAAGCCGACCAACAAAATCGGAATCACACGATAACTTACCTAAAGGAGCTTTGCGATATATGTGCATAAATATGAACGCGCAATGGCAGCAGCTGTGCGACAAAAATATAATAAAAAAAGTTTTTCAGTACACACTAAACCTGAAACCAGCCTATCCTAGTCTAATCTACCTACCGTTCTAAGAGGAGGAGCGACAGTACCAGAATTTATGATATTAGGAATGCGGTAGTTACAAATGTTGGCTAGCAATTTTTTTCTAAATTGCGTTTGGACAGAACTTTTTCTTTTTTAAAATGGGAATCCTACCTATATAACTTTAAAGGAATATACCATTTTGTTCCAAAAGTAGATCGCTTAAGACGAATTACGAGATTAGGATTAATCTGTCATTTCAATAATCTTTACTAACGATAAGAGTTGGATAAAAAGAAAATTCACATTGAGAGCATTCTTAAAATTACACAATTGTAGCTTTCGTGGCATCTTCGTCAGCAAGTTGCTTGTTCTGTTTTGAGCAAGAAGTTCATATACCTACATAATTAATGGCAGAGCAGGTAATCCATGAGATATAGTTAGCATAATAGCTTCTCGGCAAAATAATGCAATGAACAATGAAAGCTTCTATAGCGAAATTATCCAAAAAGCGCTCAAGGTTGATTAACATTCGTATACAAATTAGGGAGGCGTATTAATGCATAAGACAGGATAGACTTCTTATCGGAGTAGATGTTAGTGGAAATAACGAAAGTTTCCGTCTTAGCACACTAAACACTCAGTTGGGACGTTTTTGGTTATCTGTTCCCACACACAAATTCGTACGCAAGTTAAATAGCGGTAAATAAATATACGTGATTTGCAATATCGCGCATTTGTTTTGTTGTGATATTGTAGAGCATATCGAACAAATAGGCACATTAATAACCAAACCTTTTCACTTAGGTGCATATCGGCTATGAAATGCAGAAGTGTCCCCGTTTTACCTGAGCCATGAGAATTTGGTGCGCCATTTTATAACCCTTATTTGCCTATCACCGACTTATCAATTTTCGCATCGCGCATATACCGCAGCCAGCCCCAAGCAAAGATATTTGGATGGAAAGTACGCACACTCTAAGCCCGGCGTCGAAATCTCGTTCAAAAATTTGACACTGCGTATTACACGTGCGGTTATTTGTGATATGCATTTATAATGGGCGGGTTTGCGTGGTAGATGATGCGTAGCTAGATTAATGTCAGCCCAGCAATAAAAAAGTCTAACGAAGATGACTGCGCCAAAAACTTGGTAGGTACGAAAAATTTTGTGAAATTTGGAACCTGTAAGCCACATTTTCGTTACGAATTTTTGTTTACTGTAGGTATGCAGGATGTAAACGCAGTGTCATATCATCGCCGTCATCGAAATGGCGAGCGTATTAGTCGCTTAGTTCCGAAAAGATTTAGGGCAATCGGGGGCAAGGCCGTGAGTGCGCGCGCGGGCTGAATATTTTAGGCGGATAAAACTACTGTACTTGCCCAAATCGAGTAGCGCGCAGATATCATATTATGCATATTACATACGATTTATCATGTGTATAATTTGGTCTTTAACCATTGGTATCTATATTAAAGGGAGAAAGAATTCGTGTTCCGGTTTTTCACGCACTGGATAATGGTAGGTAGGTACCTACTAGGAGAGTAAATATATATAGTTGGAAAAAGAACGAAAACGCACATTTTCAAAATGCAAAACAGGAATGGAAGGATGTGGATTTATAACTTTGGATTTAATGTAGATTTCAAACATGTAAGTAGTATGCGCGTTACGTAAAATGTGACAGAAAGAGTGGTAGATACTGGATTTCCTGTACTCCTACTTTCGATAAACACCAGAAATAATGTTGCATTTCCTTATCCTAGATCCTCATTCGTTCAGTCGCCGATATCATTGATAAGCATTTGATCTAAGAATCCTTAATCGGTACACCGAAATATGCGCTATGAGAATATCTGCTGACTATAAGAATTTCACTAAATTTATGTCCTCTTAACAGGATATGATATAAGTAAATTTTCCAATATTTTTCATCAATATAATCTGAAATTCACTAAATTGCTGCTAGAGTCATGTTTTTCCGACAATAATATAGCAATTCCAATATCATCAAAGAAACTACACCTAATCTTATGTAAAGGAGAATATCAAGTAAATAATTTAGCAGTAAACTTAGCGAAATATTGGAAGCTGAATTCTCATAAATAAAATGAGTACAGATATGTACATTCTCACTTTGGAATCTTGAACCATTTTTCAGTTGCTCTTGGCAATGCACGAAAAATGAACTAAATCCAATGTCAGTGTCAAACGAAGCTAGACTGACTTATACATTTCAACCTTTTTCTTATTATCAGCTGATTATTTCTTATTTTTATCCAACCGTTTTCAAGTATTAAAAATGTATAGCTCTCTTTCGTGCCAACTGTTGGACTATAGTGCAGCTATTCCCCTTAATCTTTTCATTGAAAGTGTGACGCGAGCTTCTTCCGGTTATGAAAATCTGACTGAAATAGAAGCAATAGCATGTAAACATTTCTGCTTGAAAAATATAATCCTATTTTATAAAAATTTGATGCACGGACTTCTGTTTGACTTTATACCGAACTTTTTTCCCCGTTTCATATAATTGTTTTAGAAGCTAATCTTTCACTTAAAGCATGCTACTTTTTAATGAAAGCCTTTATTCAAGAACATCTAAGTAAATTTATCTCCCTTTGATTTACTGCTTGATGGAAAAACTCAGATTGATTGAAACACTCATATATCCAGACGTAGCAAATAAAAAGAAAAACAGAAAAACGTTGAGATGAGTGCAAAAAAATTATTTTCAGTCTAATCGCGCATATATAATGGAAGATCAATAAAAACTGTACGTAGGAGGAGGACGAATAATGCAAAAAATATCAACAGCTCAATATC
This sequence comes from Mermis nigrescens, assembly GCA_036768485.1. NCBI lineage: Eukaryota > Metazoa > Nematoda > Enoplea > Mermithida > Mermithidae > Mermis > Mermis nigrescens. Next base: position 93,571 of record JAVLUZ010000842.1, on the reverse strand, counting down.
CGTAGCTGTGGAAGAAAGTGATGATCAAGCATGCCAATCAAATTAGTAATTACCGACGTTTATAGCTTTCCAGAAGACCAGAAGAATTTCTCCCAAACGAAATTTCGTTTTGCAATTCAAAGCATATTTTCTTAGCTTGTCGAACCAAAAACTAAATTTATATTAAAGTGCTTCAGTGTGAGCATTGCCTGAAAGTTGAAACTTTCGTGGTGTAGGACAATACAGATTGATAATTGATTGTATCCTTACCCAAATGAAAAGTAATCATCCAAATGCCTTGCGTTATACTCTTGTGAATTTCAGTAATTTTACGAGATGTGAATTGGTAATGCGAAGGATCATAACCATACCTGGACGTAGGGAGTTTGGGGGGTATGTACCCCAGTAATTAAAATATACCTCCCAGAAGACAGAATACCCCCAGAATTCAATTTTTGAATTTTTTGTTGTTTTTTTCGCAATTTTTTGATGCCAATGGATAGTGCTCGACGAGAAACGTTGAAAAATGGTGTTTTTCCGCCATAACACCATTTTTAAGGCCATTTTTTGACCTTTGGAAAAATCTTGCACCCTCCCTCCAGAACTTTGGTGCCGCCCACCTTTGATCATAACCAGACATGCACGTGAGGAGCTTGGGGGTGTCTAGACCCTCAGTATGAAAAGATTGGAAATTTTTTCGGTAAAATGAGGCAAAATGAAAACCAAAAATGGTTGAAAATGGAAAATTTTTTCAGAAGTGCTTTAAATTGACCAGAGATTGTGTAACGTAGTTTTAAAGCTATTTTAGAGCTTATACATACAACTTTTTGAGGTTTACTGAAACTTTTGCCGGTTTTGACCCTCGCTCATAGGCGTAGCCAGGGGGGCATTGAAGGCACATGCCTCCCCAAAGCTTTTCAGAAATATTGTTGATTTTTCTGTAGCAATAATGTGTGTCCAGAAAATGAGTTCAAAAAGACAAAAATGTCAAAATTTTCCGGCGCTGCGCGCCGAGTCATTATTTATTGTCATATAGATCCAATGAATTTAAAAGCTTGAATCAGCTAAAATAATCCAGCACTTCACATCTCTTTAGTAATTTAATGCACTATTTGTTCGTAACAGTGCGAAAATGATTGTGTACCAGTTTGTCTATTCTCTGCGTTGTTTGTCTTTTGTGTACTAATTTGTCTATTCTTTGCTTTGTTTGTCTTGCTTCACATGGACACATAATTCTATTTTGAATGAAAGGAATGACCGAATTTTCTTATGTGTTTGCGCATTTCCTGTTTTCTGAACGCTTTTTGTTAATAAGAAGGCCACAAATGGGCCTGAAAATAGTAAGAACAAAATTTTCATTGATACATTTCAGCGACCCCTTGCGGCGCTATGTAATTAGCAGGGGTCGAAAAACGCATTTCAGCTCAGAAGTTTTGAGCAATGTAGGAGTTCATCAATTTTAAGTGTTTTTGGGCTTGATTCAGAACCGAGATTTGGCCGATTTTGCGAAAATTTTAACGTTGCTATTTAACATTAAAATGCTTTTTTTACAAAACTTTCCGGGACTCTGCCCCGACCCCGCTGGGAACGCTTGAGCGCGCCACCCCAGACCCTCGCAGCCGTAAAATCTCGTTGTACATTTGCAACGAGATTTTAGAGAGAACAAGCCAGGTAAAAGGGTTAGGAATTTCTAAAAATTTTTGGCGTTCCGCGCCGGCATTAATTTGTCTGTTTTATGTGGTTTAAGCGGTATAAATTAAGTGCAAAAAACGTCAAAATTTTCCGGCGCATAGCGCGGCCAGTGACTGTTCTTTCTTTTTGTAAAGCACCAGCATTGCGTTTAAAAGCCTGAATCACTCAAAATACCTTCAGACAAAGTTAGTAATTCGCAGTTTTCTTGTTAGAAGCTTGAAATGTTAAGATTGTTTTGTACAAATTTGATAATTTTCTGCTCTGTCAGACTATTAGTATTCACAGAGCTACAAAATGTTAAGGGCGGTAAAAAACTGACTAAATTTCTTGGCACTTTGCGCCACTTATGATTTTCGAACTGTTTGTCAATAGAAAGGCCGTAAATTCTACATGATAACGGTAGAAATTCCAAAAATTTTCGGTACTTCGCGCCGCTTTACACTTTTGTATTTTTGATCGTCAGAAAACCATGAATTAGCTAGGCTACACTACTAAAGGTCGAAAAACTCAGTTTTACTATACATAACGTTACTGGCATTCAATGCACAAATAGTCTTGAAACATTTATGTTTATGCCCCCCCCGAACCAAAATCCTGGCTACGCCTCTGCCCTCGCTCCAGAATTTGGTTGCTGCCCATGTTTGGTCTTTACACCTAGGCCATAGCGGGAAACGACCGCGTTGTTTAAAATATTAGTCCGTTATCCACACGTGACGGATGGGTAGGGTAGCCGTCGCTTTTTTAGCTTTACATTGATTGGCTGAATTGTTGATGCTTTCGAATCGCTTTACTGTATAAAATCTCGGAAATTTTGAAATAGACTATAAAGACAATGATAAAAACATGAAAATAGGAAAATGCTACATATTATTTAAGAAACGATATTGTTATCGTTAATGATATTTTTGAGGCCGTCGTTTCCGTTAACGAAACGTTATTTTATTCTGGAAAAATATCGTTAACGAAAACGAAAACGATATATTTTTTCACTAACAATAACAACGCTAGCCTGTACGAGATTATAACTGCCTGTTCCGCTCTAAGTCGGTATGTTCACACACGTTTACAAAAATTGAACGAAGCCAGCAAAAGCAATATACATTTGCCAAAAAACAGTTCAAAACGAATAAAAGGCACAATCGTGGGATATACGCGCGAATGCAAAGATATTTTGAATTTAGTTCAAAATTTCGATGTTCTAGAGTCACTTCATGTCATAACACTTTAATGTTTTAAATGATGGCTAATCGAGAAACGCAGCAAATTATAGCAAAAAAACTAAAAAAGTACTTCAATGATCCACAAATAGAAGTTGATCAAAGGAAAGAAAACCTCTTCATCCGTCAAAAGTGTATCGAAGGGCAAATCGGCAAATCGTGTCGTCGAACGCGTCTTTCTTTACTGTAGATAAAAAGTAAGTCGAAAATTTAGCGTCACCGGGCTAAATGCGACTTTAAGCATCGCGGGCTCGAATATTATATGCAACCCTTCGCATGCCCGATAACAATATTTTGATAAAATACAAACATCGAATACAGCATCAGCGAATAAGGGTTATATTACACGTAGTATGTAGGTAAACTTTCGATAGCTGTGCTGCTATGATCCACAGCTAACGGGCTAACACATTTTCTCTCGATGCGTAGGTAACTAAAATCCAACTTGTCGATACACTGATAAAATCGGGGAGTGGCGAAAGAGAGCATGACATAGTTTGTATGTAGTACGAGCTATTTTGTTTCACATTTTGACTGCTCCCAAATTTTACGTGAACTATGCACTTTTCAAAAGCGGATTATTCTGACAGATTTAATTTAAATAGTTCGCAAGCGTTGAATAAGTTCGTCGCTCGACAGTGAAAGTTTCTCAATCATTAACGCGCAAATCAGATAAAGTGCGCAAAATTGTCATAACACGTTCAATGGCGTTATTTGCATAAATTTAGACAAAAATAATATTTATTACACATAGAGAGATAAAAGTGAGTAGCTTGATTAATATCTATAGGCATTTGATATTCACGAAGCGAGAAGTTAATATACTGACATGATTAAAAGCACAATATCGCTTAACCAAATGCGCGTGTGGAGATTGGGGGGACTAATCATCCCAAAATTTTCAAATTGTCCCCCAAAGGAAAGTATAAAAAATTCTAAAAACGCACATGATTACATAATGGATTTTAGCACAATGTTGTCCTAATAATTCTAAAATCGTCGGGCGCTTCGCGCTGAATTCATTGTTCTTGCATAACTTTTACCTTTCAAACGGCCCAAATTTGAATGAACATAATAAATACATCGAAATTTTCTGACGCTCCTTAAAGAATCATTTATTCTTCGTGTTGTTTTTTGTTGCAATGTATGTACCAGAATTGAGTATAAAGCAAGCTAAACAATTTTTTCGGCTGGGTAGTGTTTAAATACAATAATGAGAAATTCGTTTGGTCATTAATTTACATCAAATTTTATGTTTTAATTTTCTAAATTTTTTTTTCATTGTGCAGAGCTCGATGATCAATGCTTGAAAAATACTATTATTTTCGGCTCTCTACAAGTACTTGTTGAGATATCTGACTTCAAAATTTTAGTCCCTCGAATTAGGCCAGCTATGTGCATGCCTGCCTAGCCGAAATCTGACTTATCACCAGTGACAGATCTATAGTCTGTTCCACACAGTGGCGTATCTAGGATTTTCCTAAGGGGGCGGTATCCCAACTTTTCCAAAAGACAGTCAAAAATAGGTCCAAAAATTTGCCCTTAACGCGCGAAATAGCGTTTTTTCGATGTTTTTATTGTATACTCTTACATAAAGTAACTTTTGACGCAATATTTTCCTTAAAATTTTAAAATTTCAGTCAATTTAGTGCGAAAAAATCATTAAATTTCTTTGACTTTAACAAAAATCTGGCGCGAAGCGCCGAAATAAGCATGATTTACTGCTTGATTTCCTGTATTTATAGCATTTGATGCGAAACATCGAAATTTGTAATTGAAAATAGAAGAAAACTATGCAAAAATAGCTGTTTCTGCTGTTAAAATTGTTTTGAAACCTACATGAACAGAAAATGGCTTCCAGGCAGTGTTTTATGTACAAGATCCGTTTGTACATGTGCAAAGATGGTCCCTAAAAGTCTTTGTACATTTTGTACACACAAATTTATGGGTACTATGATATAGCACGGTAGCGACTTTAGTGTGGTAAAAACAGAGTTGTCCGACCTTTGGTAGTATATTTTGGCAAATTTCTGGTTTTATGAGGGCAAAAATCATTATGAATCGTCTTGAAACGGCGCGAAGCGCCGAAAAATTTTGCGAATTATAGACCTTTTTTGCAGTTTTTGTCTTCCCAAAAATCTTTGTACATGTACAAAGACGGTCCCGAAAAGTCTTTGTACATCGGGAAAAATCTTTGCCGAATACAAAAAACCGTGCTTCCAGGTCGCCAAGAAAGTAAATAAATGTCATTAATAGGTATCATCCGGATCCGACGCGTCGCGCCGGAAAAATTTGAGAAATTATGGTCACTGACGGCCGAAAATCATTGCAAATTGCATATCCATTCTTAACTTCGCCAAATATTTTAGGCCAATGGCGGGGCCGCCCGCCGCCCCCCCCTATAAATCCGCCCCTGCTTCCACATAAACTTGCGGTTTTCTTCTAAGAATTTCTGTCGAGTAACAGCTTATGGTAATTATCGATCAATTCAACACAATTACAGTGAATGTTGCTTTAGGGGCAGTGACCAAACTTTCGCAAACCAATCGAGAATATGTTCAAAAATTGGCGCCTTTTTTTGTTCATGCGCGTACTGGCGCTTTTTCGCCGTTCTGCGTTTATCTAACTTATTTTAAAATCAATTTTTAACGTAAAATTTTTCCTGCGAATTTAAAAACTTTCGGCAATTTTGGGCCAAAAATTACTAAATTTCTTGGACTTTAGGGAAAATCTGGCGCGAAACGTCGTAGAATTTGTGACATTTGGGCAGAAGGATGTTCAAAGACTTGAATTACTGCTCGATTTCCGGTATTTGTACAGTTAGAGCAAAAGTTCATTGAAGCATCTGACGCGAAGCTCCTCCTGCCCTTCCCCTTAAATGCATTCAACTTGACGCCACAGGTAAAGGAAAGCGGACAGCAATAAGCGGATGGCTGTAGCAGAATTATATGGTTGGACCATCCGACCCAACTATTCACCAATGTTATCAGACTCTAAACCGCATTTCCTTGAGCATTTTGCTTAACTTAATACATATAGGTTTATGCCAAAATTGTATTCCCTAATGGCAAAACATTTAGCCAAGTTTGCCATCAATCGTTCGTCAATCTATAAGATGGCCTTGACTTAGTGTACTAAGAATAAATAAATTATTATGATCCGTAAACTGGCAGACAGAAATTAATAAAGCATAAAGTTCTCTTACAGTCATCTATAGTCGGTTTCACACAACTTCGGTCATAAATTTTAAAACCATCTCCGTCAATAAGCTGACAGATTGCGATTATAGCATTGATCTGATATATATATATATATATATATATATATATATATATATATATATATATATATATATATATATATATATATATATATATATATATATATATATATATATATATATATATATATATATATATATATATATATATAATTATCGTAAGCCTCGGCTTACTGTCGCTGAAAATTCTTAGAATTTATGCACGAAGTTATGTGTAAGCAGACTATAGTCGTGAAGCCACTGACCTCTAGCGCATGCGGTTCAGGATAAGATGATGCGGCACGTTGCGAAATTAGCTGCAGCTCCACCTTTGGCACAAGGGAAATGTTCAAAACTATCAGTAAAACTTTTCCAGAATGTGTAAAATGCGCAATTATTCACATCAATACGCAGTTTAAAAATAAAGTATTACACGATTTGCGTTAGTTGTCATTTATTTTTATTCAACTCGCTCATTAGCTTAGCTAAATTTTTCAATGGCATGGTGGCGGATCGCGTAGTTCGTGCCTTGTTTATGAAATGACGTCAGATTCAGTAAGTCATGGTTCTGTTAAGTATAACATTGTACCTAATCATGTCTACTTGTTTTACGAAACCATTTTCAGCGGTATTCATGATATGGGCAGCAGCCGAATTCTGCGGAGTCTGGGAGATTGAAAACTGACGAAAATCCCAAAAAACACATATATATAATTCAATTCTGGGTTTTGGGGTCTACCAGGTTCTTGGAGGGTCTAAACTCCCCAAACATCCCTTCACGACCACATGCGTCCATGACTATAGATGCACAGCGTGGCAGATCCGTGGAGAGGTCAGCCGATCTGGCGAGAGGTCATGAATTGAGCTTTTTGGGTCAAAATGATCTCAAAAATAAAGGGGTTAGCGCTAATGGCGTTAAAACTACGTTATTACTCAGCTTCTGGTCAATTTAAAGCACTTTTGTAGAGAATTTTAAATCTTCATCCATTTTTGATCTTAATTTTGTCTCATCTTCCACATAAAATTTCCCATTTTCCATCCTGGGGTATCTAGACCCCTACAACCCCACGTGCATGTCTGGCTGCCTGTACATGTACGTAATGCTTGGTTTTTAATAGTTTTTCATTACATCGTTTATGTAGGCAGCTAACTATACTTTTATACTAAAATTAAGCATTATTTCGTAGGATTCAGAAACGTCAACAACACGCAGCGTTGTCGAAAAGCCTGTCGAAAAAGTAGACGACAATCTTAAATGCTATGCACTGGTAAATGCTGCGATTCAAGATGCGACCAACAAAGTAAAATACTACAAGGAATATGTGAAATTTCATTTCTATCTAATTTTATATAAAAATAACAATTAGCAATTAGAAATAATCAATCACGTTTGTCTGAACCGAAATATCCGAGCCGATCTTGATCGTAAAAGGCTTTCTATAATACAAAATGACTTTTTCAAACTTGCTCGGCGCTTCACAAGCCTTTTTTAATAGCAGTGTATACGTGGAAGGAAGTTGCAGTAATTTTATTTATCTGTAATTATTTTATTTATGGGTCACATTCCATGTCAAGTGGTCCAATTTCGAAAATCGTCCCCACTCGACCATCTCCGATTTTGATAAAATTTTGTGTGTTTGCTTCCCAGAGTGTCAAACGAATTATGCAAATTTTTTTCATAATTTAGAAAACTCAGGTTAGCAGAGCTCAAAACCTGAATAACAAATACTCTGTAATGATTGCACAGTAAACCTTAAAAACCCGTAACTTTGAAATTGCATTGTAGCCAAACTAGACCATATTAACCGTTGAAATTTTAGCAGCATAGACAACTTTTTGCCATCTTCTAAAACACAGTAAGACTACTTCTATTGCTCTTTGTTCTACTGTTATTATTGTCATATAAAGTTGCCGCGAAAGACGGAACTTTTAAAAATTTAAACTTCAGCTGGTTATTCCTTCCTAACGAGAGCGTTCATTTGCTATTGCGCAAGCAAAACGAGCATATCTTGCTCTGTCTAAATATCAAATAGCAGATTATAAGACATCCACAGTATAAAGATATAATCGAGCAAACTTTAAAAATTCTAAAATGATACAAATCCTATAATTCTTAAATACTTATCTTTGATTTTTTCTTTTTGGTACCATCGGAAAGAGCAATTTTTTTCCACCAAAATCATCTTGAATTGGCGTGGGCAGTCAAACCAACGCTTCAAAAAAAACGGCTGCAGAGGTTAGTATAGTGACCACAAATGTACCTAATTGCCAAGAGTTACTTTCGACTTATACAAGTCAAAAATTAAGCTCCTCTGATTTTATCATGCATTATGCATGCCGTTTTTGACGCTGAGTTTACGGTGCAAACCATTTTTCTTAAAAACGAAAATTTGTTGAGTAAACTGAGTGTAAGGTATCAAAACATTACCGTTTTTGTCAAATTTTAGTGAATCTATCATTTTTTTATCAGAACTTAAGATCACTGTAAAAAAATTAATAATTCTCTTTCATTTGATGGATGGGCAATTTTTGCATTTTGCAAAATTACTTTGAACATGAAATATTTTGTGAGTAGTAACGCATGCTACCCTAGACCGCAAATTTGCGGTCTAGGGTAGCATGCGTATGCAAAATATAGGTACATATGTTTTGTGCCCAGTTTTCGTGTTATGTAAACAAGACTAGCTACACGTGTTTTGTGCGCAGTTTTCGTCAGTATCACGCAGTATAGTTGTATGTGATATGTGTGCGGCAGGCGGATAATCCAATTAATTAGGTAAATACAGTGGGGTGTAGCAGGCGTCTTTCGCTGTTTTTTCAAGTTACAGTACTTGTCGTGTAAACAGTGCTGCTGGATCTACGTAAAATCATACGTTAATTAATACCTATACATACTAGCTTCTGGTACTTAGCCATGGAGTGGTTTGAATTCGAAAATGAAACACGCAGTGAACACAATAAGCATTTGCCCACCACCACAACCCTGAAACATCAGTTTCCATTTATCAAATGTACATCCATTTTTCGTTGTCTTAAAAATAAGTTTTAATTTATAAACATTTCATTCTAATAGCCAGCACAAATGATATTTATGTATTTCTTGCGCTTTTAAAAATAATTTTTAATAAACTATACATTTAATCAAATTATATTTTACGAAATATATTATTCCAAATTATAAAATATTTAGTTAAACACTCAAGTGGTATAAAAATTTTAGTACTTGTATAATTAGTAATGAATAATATTTTATAAACAAAAATGAATTTACTTTCAAAAGTACGCAAGATGTTTATACTATTTCTAGTTAAAAAATCACTTTAAAACAAATGTGAAACAATATGAGTATATTTAAAATTGATTTATCAAAAAAAATATACACCTTACAGTCTAAATTGTTAAACAAGTTTTATACGTAGGACAGACTGAATTTACTTTCAAAAGTATGCAAAATGTTTATACTATTTCGAAGTAAAAAACCAGTTTAAAACAAATGTGAAGCAATATAAGTATATCTAAAATTATTTTATCGAGAAAAATAAAAATATACCTTACCATTTAAATAGTTAAACAAGTTTTGTACGTAGAAGAGAGTGAATTTACTTTCAAAATTACGCAAAATGTTTATACTTTTAAAAATTCAATTTAAAACAAATGTAAAACAATATAAGTACATTTAAAATTAATTTATCGAGAAAAATATAAAGATACCTTACCGCCTAAATAACTAAACAAGTTTCATACATAGAAGAGATTGAATTTACTTTCAAAAGTATATAAAATCTTTATAGTATTTTTAGGGAAAAAAAAAAAAAAAAAAAAAAAAAAAAAAATCAGTTTAATAAATTCTAACAAATGTATAACATTGTAAGTATATTTAAAATTAAATTAATAAAAAAAAAATAAAAATCTATCTTACCATCCAACTCTTTGAATAACTTTCCAACGAAGGAAAGGCAAATCGCTTCCTCATTTAAGTGATATTCGAATTCGCCTGCGAACAACCAAAATCCGGTAACCTTTTTCAGGCCCGTCAGCTGATGTTCCATGTTTTGCTGACGGGCCCTTTCCTTATAAATATTTTTCGAGCATATCGACAAGCTCGGCCAGATCAAATTAGCAATTTTTTCTTTGAATCGTGGATTAGAGTCGACGCCTAAAAAGAATGAGAACATGAGCGAAAACCAACAAGCACAGCTTTAAAAAGTAAAATTTTAAATATAAGTTCAAAATTATATATATATACTTCTCACGATATCTTGAATTTTGATGAAATATGCTAGAAACTTAGCAGGAGGCAGCATAATTGACTCTAATATGTATATACGAATTTTGAAAATGAAACGTTTGAATTGTAAATTATATTGCTTTTAGTTTACTTAATGCGTGCGACACTGTGGTATACAAATATTTTAGAGTGGGTATTTATTTAAATATATGTAGCTCCATTGTCACTTACATAAAAGAATTTAATGGTCAGTTTGGGCAATATAATATTGTGTTTGCTTTGTACGCTTCTCATTTATAGTTTAAAATTAATTTTCTGTGGAGTATACAAATTTTTGAAAAATTCCCAGGTCACGCTCGCAAATAAAAGGAGCGAATATGAATATGAATTTTTATGCTACATAAAATATTTAATCAAAATTTCATTTATTAAGCGCAACCAATAGCCAAACCTATAACTTTATAATTTTACAGACGTACATACTTTGCTTTGACATGTGATTTTAAAAAAACACTTTTATTTATAATTAATTTTTCAACAAATGATGAAAAAATAACACTTCGCGTATATCCAATATATCACACTGTATAGTCGTAAAATACCTGACGAGAGTGATCCAACATGATAAGACTATCAAACTCGCCGTATATGATGCTTTCAACTCCTCCTGCGGGTAAAGCTTTATGAAAAACAATTTCTAAACTCGTGGTTCCCTCCCTTAGGAGCTCCCAGGAGTTGTTGTCAGCACCATCGGCGCTTAGTTCGAAAACAAAAAAAGTACAACCATTTTTAAATCGCTTTAAACTAATCATATTTCCTTTATCATCTTGCGAAATTCCTAAACCATCAAACAATTGTACAAATGATCGAATCAGCTGATTTTCATCAAAATTTAATTTATAAGGCGTTGAGGGTACTGTAGTCGTGCCACTTGTAATTTTAATTTCGGAAATTCCGAAATCTTGAAATTGAAACGGTGACGTTTTGTATGAACCCCTTGCTGCCTCTGCACTAACGAGTCCAACGACGATACGCCTTGGCAGAGCGCCAGAAAAAAGTGCATTCAGTGGAGTTGAACGACGGTTTTCGGTTATATGTAGAGTTGTTATTTGTGTTCTTCGAATTGGATATTTTACGGTAGTATTTTGTAGCATAGATTCTATAGCTAAGGAGATTGAGTCTGCAATTTCGACCTTTTTAATATATAAACACATTTGTTTGACTTCAATTTTATAATTTGTTCGTGGATTTTGGTCTATATCGATTAAACAAAAACTATCACTGTTTCTGTACAATTCTAAGCGTAGTTCACATTGGTTTATTAAAAATCTGTCTTGAAACATTAAATCGGCATGAATTGGCGCCATTAGTTCGACCCATGCGCTGTCTTTGAATATGCTCATGCGAGTTTGAAAACCGGGATTTTGTTGTGTTTCACTATCGTCAAAGTCGGGGTGGTACATTGCAGCTTGTAATTGTGTTTTTTTAGCGTCTCTTCCAAAGTTCAACTCAGTTTCCAAAAAAGATCGATACGCATATCTGTCGCCACTAAAAAATCAAAAACTCAGAAAACATTTTAATTTTAGGTTTTAAGTTTTTTTACCTATCAGAAATTAGCTTTCCATTGAGAAACATTTTGATTTGCTTGAAAAACGTCTTTCCAATAAGGTTAATAGGCAGCACAAGATCACCCGCTTGTGCTCCATCAGCTGCGGTTGTAATTCGGCATGCTGAGCCATCAGGTTTCACGATACGAATTGCGAAATAAATGTAATTCTTTGATAAATCTAACATATACATATCAGGCGGAATACGAAATTCGTAGGGGCCATCGTTCGTGCAAGGGTTTTGCAGTTGAACTTCGGACCAATACGATCGTCGTATTGCAACTTGTGTTGTAGGTACAGTAAAAAGGTCTAATTCGCTCTTGGTACTAGGGAGCGAATTTTCGTCTACTAGTTTACTCATTTAGTTAGTAAAAACGTCCGAACCGACTGATTTAAGTAGCTTAACTTTACGAAATGATGGTTTTCTAGACCGTTTTCTCTTTTTAAATACTTTAATGCTTGATGTCTTTTTACGTCGACCTATTCCTTTTCCGGATTGAAAACGATCAGCTGTTTCACGTAATACTTGAGCAGCACCAGTTTTACCATGCTCTATTGCACTTTCTTTTAATTTACGACCACTTGCTACATCAGCAGCAATTTTGGACCCACTGACTAAAACGTTTTTCCCAATTGTTTTCAAAAATGGCAATGCTATTCTATATAAACCTCTAAAAAAGCTGCCTAATCCTGCTCCTCTGTGATAAGGTGCATATGCTTTAAAACCACGAATAGCTCCCCCTAGCTGATACTGGGGGTTGGATGCTATAGTACTTTGATAAAATTCTAACCAATCGTTTGCACTGTCTGGTGTGTAAATTACATGCATTTTCAAATGTTAAAATAATGCGAGCGTTTTCTAAAATGGAGCTTGATTATAGTTTTACCGAACTCAAATGAAACAAATTCGTCGGAATCTGTCTTTATATTAATTTCAATTCTTTCGATATCCTTCTTGAGGACTGAAATGTAATGTGGAACATCAAATGTTTTATTTATAACACTACCAAACTTTCCTTGCACATCAATAGCACGCAAAAGTGGCGCCATTACGTTTCCAACGATCTGATTTGCAACGATGTTACTGTACACGTACATTGTTTCAAAATTATTCTTATTTATATCCGGCGCATAAGTGCTGAGTACTTTAATAGGTTCCTTGTCTGATGTTAATTTATACTTCGTTTGAACGAGTGTATTATCATTACTGAATACTCTAGCAGGTTTGGCGTCCAAAGTATATTTATATATCGGTTGATTAAACCCTAGAATTCCACACAGTTGCTCATTTGCATATACTCCTTCAACAATTGAGGGATCTATGGTAAAAATTACTTGGTTAGTGGGAGCATTATACTCTACTCGCACAGCATTTTCGAATTTCATTTCTTTTAATCTCTCCAAAATGGCCGTATTAATAGCAGTAACAAGACTTTCTATAGTTTCGTAATTTTTAGCAGGAAAATTAATTCTTTCAAAGTTTGATTCCGCATGCAACATTATATAATTTTTACCTTGTTTAATCGTATACCAAGAATGAGGATAAATGAGTTCTACTAAACCAACTTCCCAGTCACCTTCTAATCTTATTCTGTTGGGCAACGTGACCCGAAAATTGGAAGCTGTACTATCTTTTTCAGTATTACTAGGTAAGGTTATATAAAACTGACCGTGCTCTAACATGACTACTTGCTAAGAGAAAACTTTCACAAATGAATAAATGCGTAAAATGTTTGCTTTATATAAATTTCATTTTCCAATAAGGAATACAAAGTTGCAAATCAGGTCGAAAGCAGCACGAACTAGGGCATACACTGTAAACATTTTGCATAAAGTTACATATAATACTATCATTATGCATCAAATTCGGTGTAAAGTATTTAAAAATTGAATTCATAGCAATATCACGACATCTATGAAACAAGAAGAAAATACAATAAAGTCCACAGGTAGCGCTATATGAACTCTGATAACGTATCTTATTAAAATTTTGCATCTTGCTATTTCTACGCATAAAACGATTAAAAGATTCTACGAAAGGTGGTAATCCTAATGAATCAAAATAATCAACATTGCCGCTTGAATCAAAATAGAATGCAACCCAATGCTGTCCGCTTTGATAATGGCGATCGATATTTGCAATAAGAGCAGCCGGTCTAAATGGTATTTTCCAGGGAAGTTTGTCACTTGGGAAAATACCGAGGAAAATGCGTTGTAGTACCTTATCTGATTGTACAATATTTCGAATTTCGTAGCCGTTCATGTTATATCCGTCTCAAGAATCCATTCGTTAAATTTTTCAGGATATCCAAACCACTTTACTAATAATTGAACTTGTCCGTTTCTTAGACGTCGACGCTTGATTATTTTTTCAATTTTAAATGTACGGTCTTTATTAAATTCAATTTTTAAGAGTTCGCGTTCATAAAATGTTCCAATTATGTGTTCTCCGCTTAAATCAATAAGTTTGTAAACTGGTTCAGTTTGACGTCGAATAACCTGTGAAATTTTAAAAATTTCTTCTGTGTACTGAGGAATGTAGCTTTTATCAAATACTTGACGGTACTTTGAAATTCGTACATAAGCACCAACTGCTAATTTAGGCTCTTTACTCTTTTTAATTTTTCCATACAAATTTTCCAAAACTTGTTGAACATTATTGACGTTAACATCCGCTGGTTTCATTTTAATTGATCGGTGTACTGTATTATTATAATTTTCAACTAGTTGGTCCAAGACATCAATCCAGTTGTATGTTCCTTTCTCGGTAAAATAACGAAACATTCTATTTTTCAAGGTACGATTAAACCTTTCTATAATTGCGCATTTAATATCTTCGTTTTGAGATGTAAAAAATTCAATTTGTTCTTGATTTAATAGCTTTTGAAATTCCTGATTTACAAACTCTTTTCCTTTATCTGTTCGAAGTCTCCATGGTTTACGTCCTTCCGATAAAATTGATTTAAATGCTTGCGAAACATTAGTAGCCGATTTATTTTTAAGAGGTTTAGCCCATGCATATTTACTTAAAACGTCAATACAGGTTAAAATGAATTTAAAACCATTGTTGAAATTCACTAACGATGTTAAATCAGCAAGATCTAATTCCCACTGATGATCAATATCAAAAACGTAAATTTTATTCCTCTTAAATTTTCGATAGGCTTGCCTATGTAAAGTATATGTATCCTGCGAGGATAACCACTTTTTCACCTTAGCTAATGTGACTGATGGGTCTTTAGCTTTAGCAGCGTTATACAATAATTTAATACTAGTAAAAGATGAGGGATTATTCAAATTACTATAAATAGATTTGAACAATTTTTCATTCATCGTATAATGGACTATATCTATATAATTTTCTAAATTTTCTTATATTTTTATATATTTTAGGCGTTGTTTCCTGTTTAATTGTTTCTGCAGCTGAACCTTCTGTCGCTGAATCATATTCTGTAACTGAGTCGGATTTTTCGGATTGCTTCTTATATATTTTTTCAGCCAACATTTTTCGTCTATTTGGGTTTCCTATAAATTCTTTAGGAACATGTTCTTTGAATAAAGCTTGTGCAAATTCTGACGCTCCAATTGGAGGCTCAGTTTTAATGCGTTCTCTACTGAAATCATTAATAAGGTCCACAATATGAGAATTAGGAATAGGACGGTCATCGACTGAAATCTCGCCATTATCGTTTACTTTAATTAATTTACTGCGTTTAATGTGAGAAACTAGCATTTGAGCTTGTTTTATTTTACTTTTTGGAAGGCTAGACAAAATTGTATCAAACCAAGTAAATTTAAAATCAGGCTTTTCATCACTCTTTTCCTCGGGCTTAAAAATCACAGTTTGAGGTTCACGACTTTCGGCTTCTAAATTTAAATATCTACGAAAAAGCTGTGAATACAATTGGAATTGACGTTCTGGGCTTTCACTTTCATTTTCCAAAATCCATTTAATTTCGTCTTTAAATTCATTAATTTGTTTTTGTAGTGGTGATTTTTCAGTATTTGATTGACTAGATAAAACATCTTGAGGTACTAATACCATTTTGTTAGTAAATTTCATTGTTTTCTAATTAAATCACTAAGCAAGTCAGTAGCAATGCTAAATAAAGGGGCTAATAAAAGTGGTAAAAATCCGCCTTTTTGAATAAGTGCACGTTTTTGAGCTAGTTTTGTTCCTTTCTTTGTGCCCAAGTAGCGAATATTATTTTTATATCGTTTTAGTTGTTTCTTTTGCAATGGAGTCAGTAAAATATTACCGCGCAGTATATTATAACATATATCCGAAATACAATAAATAAGTTCTTTGTTAGCTTTATTCAAAAACGCTTTACGCTGATAAGGTTTGCACTTTGCTAATACTTTCAATTCATTAATGTTATCTTGTAACCGATGCGACATGACGCCATAAACACAAAATACGAAAATGATACATTTTAACTTTCAGTACCTATTTATAACATCAGTGCAGCAAGAAATCTGCCTCGTCATTTAAAATTCGCATGAAATAGCTTTTACGGTAGTAAAAATTTGAATCATTCAAATCGGAAAAATCATGTCTTATATCTTCATCCAAATCTCTGTATAACCCTTGTAAGAAGTTAGCATGCAAATCTCTCTTTTTGATTTGGGATAAAAGCTCATTGGCAAAATACCAAAAGGCTGACATGCGCCTTCGACCAGTTAATAAGTATTGACTATTGTATTGTCTTGCTTTTTCTTTATAAGATGCTTTTGCCTCAGTCGAAAATCGCGTCCAAAATACATCAGCAAGAAACGCTTTTTCATGATTTAAGACATAAATTGCTGAAAAAAAGGTGAAAATAGCGTGTTTTTACAAAAAAAAAATTAAAACATTTATACCTCTCCCTCGTTGATGAATGATTCGAACAAATAGTTCAAACGAAGCAGCGACCATAATTGCAAAATCGACTGGACCCGAAAGGATTGAACCGAAATGAATGAAATTTAGCAAAAAAAAACGTTTATATAAAGATTTGTTAAAAACTAGTTGTGTTTAAGACTTGAATTAGCCGCCAAGTATCTTTGTAGGAGAAATTCATTGACGCAACGTGTAAGCTAGTAAATAACCCGTCAATTGCGCAACATATGTATATGTCTGGGCTAAAAATAATTAATCTAAAGCAGCCTTTTAATCTAAACTCTCTTCCTATTCCAGGCGTACATGCAATATTTTTCTCTATAAAGTTTAGCAAGTGGCTTTTTCTTCATTGCTTAAGCTGTACATAGTCGTTCTGTTTAATTTACTAGGCGTGTGTACTAAAATCGTAAAATTTGCTTCTCGGCTATAAGTGTTTTCCATACACTTTTTCACTTGTAAGTCGTAGAATAATGCGGTCATAAAAGCGAGAAAAAATATCAAAGCTAGGAATGGTGACGCTAATACAAAATTTAGTGTTCTTGTACTTGGCACTGTTCGTCGTAAAATGCTATGAATAAACCCATTTCGTCCATTTTCCATAATTCAGGAGATAAGTTGTAAAAGATTGTAGCTTTGAGACTTCAAAATTTCTAAAATGAATTTTTTCAAGTTTTGCAGTTGTATTTATTTCGGTACATAAACGTAATTTTTATCGTCTGTAGGAAAAATATTAGTTCTCAGCCGCATGTTTTCAGGCGTGGTCTGGCATAAATCGATCAGTAAATATCCAAAAGGTTCTCTTGTTGCATCTGAAAACGCTTCAGAAAAATGTTTCGAACCTGGAAATATTTGTCTTTCTAAAATTTTAGCTTGCAATTTATCCGAGGGATTCTTCAATAAAACTAAATACTGCGCATTAATTCTGCTTGTCCTCAATCCGTCGTAGAATGCATTTTGAACTATATGTATAATCGACAAATTCCAATGATGAGATCCTTTTGTAAAAAGTTCGCTTAATCTTGAATCAGATTTAGTATCCAACATTAAATCATCCAAAATCAATAATTTTGGTTCATTTTTATTTGATTTTAAATCATCGAAATTTGGAATTCCTTCAACAAAATTAATATTTTTATTTAATAATGCATGATAAGCTGGCTGCCATTCGGTAAAACACCAATAAATTTTTGAAGGCGGAAAATCTATCATTTCGTTTGAAAATTGCACAAATTTTTTAACAAATTCAGTTTTTCCAGACTTTGTTGGCCCCGAAACAATACAGTTAAAAGGATGTTTCCATTTAACGTCCATGCTTACTTTATACTTTTAAATAATGATTTAATTTCGATGTAAAATCAATTTTATATTACTCAACGTGGGGTCTACAATCAGGAGCTTTTATTTTTAAAATACCAAGTAAAAATACAGTTCTCGCGTAATCAAGATTAAAAGTTATAGCAGTCATGTAGAAAAATTTTGAAACCCTTCCACAATTTATAAATATATAGGGACTATAATATATTATTCTATCATTGAAGGCGTCTAATCTCCCTGCATTAGTGGGACAATCTTTATTTTGTTCAATAAATTTTGCGAATTTGTCTTGCTCAGCTATAGCTATGTTATATACAACTGTTTTGTTAACATTACTGGGTAAGTGTAACAAAAGATGTTTATTTCGATTGGAACAACTCGCATTAAAATTTATTATTTCAGAAGTACTCAAACTAGGTACATGCGTTATGGTTAATTCATAATTTCTCAGAGGTGGCGGAAGCAATCTCCATTCATTATTTTCAATTGCCAAAAGTTTATGGATTATAATAGTTGTAAATATAAATTTTAGAAGAAAGTGCATCATCGTTATTGAATATAATATTAATCACAAGGGTGCAAAACACGTCTGATTTCTGTAAGATAAATTTTGAAGACTAAATTTATTTTCAATATACCTCTTTATATACTTGCATAAATATTACGACCAACCGTACGGCACAGTAGTATAATTTTTACGAATAATACGCTTATCATACACGACACAAAATTTTTTAGGAACAAGTTTTGTGACAACCTTTCTGCCGTCATTTTTGCGACGAATATTTGATGAAACGACAAAAATATTATTTATGCAATTTTGTTTAACAAATGCACGTACAAGACGACGCATAGAAGTAAAATTTACGCGTTTTAATGTGATATAAGATAAAGTGATTCCTCGCACTTTTATAACAAAATGATCTTTCATATCGTTTGTAGCGAAAACGCGGTATCCATAATTTTTTGGCCCACCGCTGCAAAATTCGGAAATGTAAGATCCTTCCCCATACTCACGAAGCTCGTCAGTCATTTCGCCTAATCCATTGCCGATAGGTACATGATACTCGGTTTCGTTATTTAAGTTTGAAATATATATAATACTGTCCGTATCGAAGTAAAATACTCTTCTGCCAAGTTGTTCAATGTAAGAATAAAGTTTTAGGCGAGCCTGTGCTGTTGTATATGCTGCAATTACCGAATTTGTGTTACTCATAACGTCTATAAAATCATCGTGCTGCTTGAAGGTAACAGCAATTAGCTCCTCGGATATCGTATGAATAGCCAAAACTGTAATGGATGGGTTAAAAACGTGAGCGTAGTATTTGGCCGGATCTTTAAAGTAAATCGTCTTATTCAAATTGTTTCTTTGACCGAACTGAAAAAGCATTTTATGAAAAAAATTGGTACATAAATACATATATTAACATAGATAAAAGCAATTTTAAGGTTAAACCCATAATAAAATGTTACGTTTAGTCATACTCATAATTTTAAGCTTTAATAAAAACATCACTTGCTAATATTTATTTTTATTATTGTTAAAATTTCAATATTTCTTACTTTTCCCCAAAAGCTATTAAGCATTAATTTCGATAACGATCTTTTCCCAGAATTTTTCTCAATTTTGTTAGGATCCAATAATATATTTTCCCGATTTTCAATATTTTGAATATACGCCTTTTTATCTTCATCAAACTGAATAATGGACGGATATCCTTCAGACTCCTGAAAAATTAATATAAAACGATAATAGGTATAATAAATTTTTATTTGGCCGTAATATTATTTGAATTTATTTATTTATATTCTTACAATTTTCATTTTCATAAACGTGTTGACGTATTCAGTAAACAGTCCTCCACTGGCATTTATTATAGGGTCATATTGTTCCACTCGTTCGTAGTGCCAAATTTCAAAAATTTGTAAAACCTATAAACGCATAAAATCATTTTTAAAACAATAAAAATTTAAACACACTTACTTTATATCCTTTCTCTAAGGCTTTATAAACTTCCATTGTAACCCAAGTACCATTGAGGGCGCGCTGTAGATCATTATGCTGACATTTTTCTTTTTGTTGAAGGCTAGCACACATTTGGCAAAGTGGAAACATTAATTTACCGCCAGATCGAAATGGTAAAACTGGGTGAAACAAATGTTTTGGTGGTAAAATTTTACATTTAATCAAACCCTCGTAGGGTTGATTTTCTAGATTCACATTTTCGAAATTTTCCGTCAAAATCGTAGGATGACCTAGTGGATATTTTCCGTACTTGTTTATGAAAGGGTACAAACTGCATACATCTATGTAATTTATTTTTTGCAGCGGAAAACCATTAGAATCTTTTTTAATTTTATGATACAATTTTATTGCATTGGTTCTTCCGCCATAGAAAGCTAAAAAAAAAATCAAATACACATATTTTAAAGAAAGTTTAAAAAAAAAAACAATACCTTCACGTGGGTTAATTGGAGGCTCTTTTGTAATCACGTTGTCAAAGAAGGTTTTCATAGTTGAATTAGCTGCAAGTTGATCCTTTAATTCACATTCCCAAATCTCTATAAGCTTATATCCTGCTTGTTGAATAAATTTCCGACGCTCTAAGACTTTATCATGTGCTTCCTTTGCAGTTAACATTCGATCAGCAGTAAGATTAGTTCTTTTTACCATACATCTAGGGCAACCGTGCCAATAACAACCTAGGTGTTCGTATACTGTATTGCCAGCAATCCCATCTACTTTATATTTTCCGATTTTTACTTCATATCCATTTTCCTTATGAGAAATATATTTATGTTCTTTGTGGCTAATCCATTTCAACCATTTTAATGCTATTATTGATTGTTTTTCATTTCTTCTATAATTATCGTTAGGAATTATGCCTATAGTCATTGGTTTTAAGAATAGTTTACGAAAAACCATATTGCATGCACTAGCTATTGTTAATGAACGTTCAAAAGGATCAACTGTTGTTTCATTTATGAAAATATCTCTAAATTTTAGGCAACACTGTCTTAATACTGTAACATCGCTATCACAGTAAGCCAAAAGTTGATCTTTGAAATTGAATATCTTAAATAAATAAAAAAAACTTTAATTGAAAAAAAAAACGGAATATAAAAAAAAATATATACTTTTCCTTTTTGCAAATTGTACCACTCATAAAACCGTTTATGCTCGTCAGTATTCATAACCGTTGGATTATAATAGCTTGCATCTGGCCATTCGCCGACGTAATTAAAATTGGATCGTATATTAAAATTGTGTGGAAAATAGCCTTTACATAATTCCTGGATACCAAAAGTTTTAGGCAAATTTGCCAACTTCATTGGCAAAAAATTGAATGAATCTATTATTTTAACAGTACCATAAGAAATCGCAATTAATTCCAGCCCTTAAAAATTATAAACATAATCATAAGTGCATGTGAGTAAAATTTGTACGCTTCATAAATATACCTTTACTGATTATTTTCGGAACTTTGCCATGCTTGTGAAAGAATTGCAAAATAAATTGTCCGTCAAAGCCTTTAGCATTATGTGCAATCGCCGTTACGTGCTTCATATCAAACAAAAAGGTACAAAATTCGTCTAAACAATTTTGTCCTATAAAAATTCGCTTATTTAAACCACAACGAAAACAAGATAATAAAGGCTCATTATTCCGACAATCTTCACAGACAATATGAGCTATACATAAATTTGGAACATGTTCCAATTCAGGGCCATATACTGCGTCTTTTAAAACACGTTCTTGGGTAGTTTCAAAGTCAAAAAACACAAAACGTTGAACAATTTCTTCTTTTGAAATTTTTTCCGACTTTTCCATATCTATTTCATCATCATACTCACTGTCTTCATCATCATCGTCTTCATTTGAAATTTTGGCCATATAACATAAATGCCCTTAAATTAAAAAACAAAAATTTAATATGGAAAAATATTTTTAAAAAATAAAGTGAAATAACCTTTCTGTTGAACTTGTTTTTTGCAAATTCGGCAGTGAAAATAGCCACATTTGTGCTTCTTTTTATGGGCTCGTCTCAAATGTTTGCCGCATTTCTTACAGCGTTGAATTCGTGAACATATAGATACTTCAATTATTTTTCTTTTTCTTTTTTGTTTGGTAACTTTACGATGATTTTGAAAGCATTTTAAATTATAAAAATATCGGTTGCATGAAGAGCAGGTTAAAATTTCAGTTTTTGCACACGGCGGATAATGATGGCATGAAGTGCATTTATGAATACAACGATGATTTTCTCGGTTACTGTATGGTACATTACAAAGCTCACAAAAGTAGCTGCACGAAAAAAATGCGGCAATTTTACTAATAACGGTATAATGTCCATCGTGCAAATATAAATGCAAGACCTTGTCAGATTTCGTTGAACCTTAATATAGTAAATATGTTTATCTAATAAATTTTTGAAAAGCAAAATTATCTATGAAAAAATCATCTCTTACCCTCAAAAAATAATTCGTTGCGATCGCCTTTTTTAAACACTTTGATTTTATATCCTGGCATAATGCTTTGTAGTTTGATCAGTTCAGGTATGCCACATGCTGCCTCGTGATTTTCGAGCTTTGCTGACTTCATAAGATCTTGAGCTTTTAGTTTTTGCATCGTATGACGCCTTGCATCACCTTGTCTTATGTTATTCCAACAAAAAGTGGGATCATCTTTATGCAGACGAGCTCTAGCCACTACAAGAGCTCTAGCGAGACATAAATTATCAGAGTTACGAATTTGAAGAAAGCATCCACCGTGTGGGCCACGATTTAGAAATTTTTCGTGAATGATAGTATTACCATAGCGTCCGGTACCTGACTGTGGTGTTACAGCAACAATTTTTAATACCGAATCAGCAGAATCAATTTTAACCTCTTGATTTGACTGCAAAATGCGTTCAATTTGATTCAGAAGCAGTTCGCCGTTAATATTTATGCGGTTTCTAAAGTGTATCAATACAGGTTTATCTAAATCGGGATTAGATAATTGAAGACCAATAAAAGTCGAAGGTTCATATTTTGATAGAACGGTCTCTATGACATGATCAAAAATAAGAGGTAACCGTTCAGACAAATTCGTAAGGTCTTGAGAATTCTTAAAATGAATTTGATACTCAGCACCATCCGTATTAAAACGTTTAATGTGTTGAATTTTAGGATCGCTAATTTCATAAAAATGATCAGGCGGAAATTCACCCCCAGTTTGCTCTTCTGACTCGCTCCATTCGTCCGAAAAGTCGGCTTTACTTTGCTCTTCTGATTCATTCCATTCGTCTACTGTTATTAAACTATCAGTTTCGAATACATCTGAGGACTCTTCATCCGAAATGTTTTCCAAAACTAAACTTTCGTTTAGATTTTCATTTTGTAAATATGGTAAACTGTCCTCTGAGTCCGAAAAATCGCTATAGTCTAATGTTAATTGATAATCATTTTCATCCATTATTAAGAAAAACGCACTGAATTCGAACAAACGTTAAATTCAAATGAAACAATCTTCAAAAACTTTCCATTTTAAACATATAAAAATGAAAGTTTTAATAACTTTTATTTACCGTCGTTACCTATGTACATAAATCTAAGCTTTTGTTCAGTCAATGAAATTCATATAACAGCAAAACACAATTTTTAGGTCAAATTCTTTTATAGACTAAGCAAGCAATCTAAACCAAAATCGCATTGTTTGCTTTCTTTTGCGTACCTTTAGAAAATAAAAATTGTGCTAAACTGCGTGCGAGTAAACATTTTATATAATTTTTGCTAAAAGTAGAGCTACCAAAATTTTATCATGACTAAAATTTTGCTCACGTATGCTTTTTGATAAATGAAATGCATTATAAAATAAAGACATTTTGTAAATAAACGAGGCCCGTTTTATTTACTATATTTTTGCTTTTACTAAAATTATAATAGTGCTTTTTAGTGCAAAATTGCAACACTTTAAATCTATCAATTGTTCCAAATAAATTTTAAAATTGTATGTCTGCGCGCTACTCTATCGAGTAAATATTTTACCAAATTTTCGCCAAAAGTTGAGCAACTAAAATTTCATCACATTTATAATTCTACATGCTTATGCTTTATCTTGATTTATAAAATAAAATGCATTCGCAAAATACAGACATTTTGTAAACAAACGAGGCTCGCTTTATTTATTTTTTGCGTTGGAAATCTAAAATTATAATAGAGCTTTTGGTGCGTAATTGAAGCACTTTAAATCAACCCATTGTCCCAAACAAATTTTAAAATTATATGCCTGCTCGCTACTCTATCGAGTAAACATTAGAATTGGTTAATTTTTGGTCCAAGTCAATCATTCTATATAAAATTTAAGTCGAACAGCGGCGGTGTTAAATTTTATTTCAATAAATTTCAGTATGACGGAAAAAGGTCGTTATGATTTTGCATTAGGCAAAGGCATTTATTGTATAGTTTCAGGGTGGAACAACTTCGTTAATGTTGGCTTTCGCGAATGTAAGCAGTATCTTGGTTATGGCAAAGAAAAGATTTATCCTACTAAAAATGGGATAAGTCTTATGCTCTGCCAGTACGAAAAACTAAAAGAAGCAGCGAATCAAATCATGGAAGGCCTTCTATATGGCTTAAAGATTGATAAAACTGATTTATCGTGGGATACTGTGGCAAGTGTCGAACCGGGCGTTACAACGGACAAAATTCTGTTATTTAAAAACGAAGAGAAAAACAAGAAATTCAGTTTAAATCCGACTCAGTTTGAAGCCTGGCGAAATCAGCAGAAATATATCGACGCGGCTATAAAGGAAGTGCAAGGTATGTTAATTTCATTCTAAATTATTATAATTTAAAATTTTCTTGCTGATAAGTTTTATTTATATTATTTTTAAATATCAAGTATTAATAATAATACTTTTATAAAAATACAATATATTCATCATGTCCACAATTTTTTGTTTTAGAATTGTCATTGTATACTGTCATTTATTGAATCATTTTTGTGAAAAAATAGTTATGCAAATAATATGCGTGCTTTTTATCGTCTAAATTTATTTTAATAAAACACTTGTTGCGCATGGTTCTAGGATTACATTTTTTATTTTATATACATGATTTTAAAGATTTTATCAACTGGAAATCGAACGAGCCTGGGTTTCGTGGGAACGATATAAAGCTAAAAGGAGAAAGCAACGAATTGGATACACGCTTCATCAAATGCCCAGGTGAGAAAAGAAATTTATAAAATAATTCACGTAACTAAATTACTCTTCTAAATATATATTAAACTATTTTTGTTTACAAGTAATTTTTTCTGTTTATGTTTATAGTCAAATTATAGTTACTAATTAAAGGTTTTGATTTAGAATGCGGCTACCAGCTTTCGAAAAAGAAAAAATCCGACGACGTTGTTGAAGGTGTTCAGCAACTGAAAAAAGTGAAACGTCACGACATAGTCCAGGCCACTATAGACGAAGGTAAAAAATATTTAAATATTTTAAAGGTAAAATTTATTAAATTTTTTTAATATTTTTCAAAATTAAGTACAACAACAATGATTATTTATAAAATATGTATTGATTTTTATATTCAATTTATTTATAAATACTTATGTAAAATAATATTTGTGGTGTTATCGTCTAAAATTAAATTACTATTACACCGCCTATTAATCAGATTGTTAATACTTATGTAAAATAATGTACCCTTAACATCTAAAATTAAATTAGTATAATAATAAATCATTAGTACAGCAACAATGATTTTTTTAAAATATATTGATTTTTTTTGTATTGAATTTATTAATAGGAAATTATGTAAAATAATACGTGTGATGTTTTCGTCTAAAATTAAATTACTATTAATTAGATTGTTATGTAAAATAATGTGCCCTTAACGTTTAAAATTAAATTAGTATAATAAAAAATCATTAAGACTGATAATGAAATAAAATTTTTATTGTTGTTGAATAATTAAAAAGATTTTATGAAAATTTTCAATACACTTATAGTCGAGAAAAAACCGTTCAACCAAGTGATTACATTCGACTCGCCCGCATCTCCAGAACCAACAAACAGCGGGCTAGACGATGTTGGTTTAAGTAAGTGGGAACGAAAGATCTTACTTTCTGACGCACAAGATTTGGATGATGATTTAGAGGAAATAAATCATGATGGTTTATTTATAGATGAGTTCAACTTACCTGAAACTTCGTTTAAAATTTAAGCGTGCACTTTTATTTAAATACAGCGATATACTTGTTTAATACTGGACTGATGGCGTCTCTTGTAATGCAAGTGCTGGCGAAATATTTATACGATTTATGATAATTTAATTTATTACATTTGGTGAAGGACTTGGTGCAATAATAAAATAATTTACACATAGTGAACATATTAATTTATAAAGATACTTAGCACTAGTAATATGGACAGCGAGTAAAACCAGTCCATGGCTAAGTACCAGAAACATAAAGCTAGTATGTACAGGTATTAATTAACGTGTGATTTTACGTAGGTATTTTTATCCAGCAGCACTGTTTACTTAATACGAAAAGTACTGTACCTTGAAAAAACAGCGAAAGACGCCTGCTACACCCCACTGTATTTACCTAATTAATTGGATTATCCGCCTGCCGCACACATATCACATACAACTATACTGCGTGATACTGACGAAAACTGCGCACAAAACACGTGTAGCTAGTCTTGTTTACATAACACGAAAACTGGGCACAAAACATATGTACCTATATTTTGCATACGCATGCTACCCTAGACCGCAAATTTGCGGTCTAGGGTAGCATGCGATTATACTTTTGTGATATGATTATAAACATAAAACTTTACAATTTTGACTTCAATTTTTTCGATAATTTTCATTATAGCGCGTTTACCTACCATATGCAGGCCGTTGTTCATATTATATTTTATAGCCTATCAATAGAGGCTTTTATAGTAATGAAACTAAAAAGACCGCTTTTCGAGTTACGCATGTGTAAAGAGATCACAGTGTGCTAAGAAATGATCAAAGTTGGACTATTTGACTTAAAGTGTCGAGATATTTTCTTATTAAAATTGTTATGTTATAAGTAGAGACCGGATTTTTATGTGCTAGCACCAGAAAGCTCTATTTTGTGAAGATCTTTTCACAGTTTGAGCCTGTTTTGCACCTAATTTGACCGATGCTTTGTACCTATTTGGCCGATGCTTTGCACCTATTCGGCCCACTTTTTGCACCTAAAAATCCGGTCCCTAGTTATAAGTTGGTTGTCATTCGACTACAAGTAACTTTTAGGAGAAAAAAATGAAAAAGATAAAAATATCAAAGTGAGAGGATTTTGAGTCAACACGTAAAAGTTTTTCTATTCATCGTTCGCACTGCGGCGACCATACATGGGCTGATTTTCAATTTAAGCAATTCTGACCAAAAATCGTTAAGGTTTTTTTCTTAAATAACACTTATTAGTCTCTGAGGAAAACTGAAGAACTAAATTACTACGTTTTGAGCAGCAAGAAAAAATTTAGTTATATCACTAACAATGTTTTTTAGTGATTAAAATAAATTCGTGTGTACTTCGAAGTAGAATAAGAAAGTGTGTTGCTATTTTAAGTAAAATTTATTCTAAATTTGACAGTTTCAAGCAAATCGACTTCCTTATGTCTATATAATTAAAAGCGCCCATTATCTTTTTCTCTCCATTCTCAAAAAGGCCTCAGCAACATCTCACACACCAAAGGATGAATCAAATGTATAAAAGTACCTATGAAAATAGGAAAATACATTGCTGCGTTGACACAAGTCACAGATCTATTAATTTGTTAATTTTACAGTGTCTCCGTTTGATTTGACGTCTGTCGCTCAAAACGTGGGCATATTATTTTTTGTTTTTCTTATAAAGTGATGATAAAACTTAAAAGTTACCTGTAGTGTGAATGACATTCGTCTTATCTCAAACAATGTCAATAAGAAAATATCCTGAAATTTTTAGTCAGAATAGTCTAATTTAGATTCTCTCTTCAGCACACCATATTCACTTAGATATGTGCAATTCCAAAAGCGGTCCTTTGATTATTTTAAAATTCTTTTTGAACTGCGGCCATTTTTTTAAAAGTAAAATTCCATAAATTTCATTATTTTTCAGCACACCACGTTCGCGTTAAAGGTTTGTTACTTAAGAAGTTAAAATTTTTTATAATTTTTTCACGCATTTATAAGCTCTTGATTTATGAGCCAACGCCACGATGCAGTATAAAAGATTGCCCAAATATTAGCGGTAAAATGTTGTGACACGAGGTTATTTCTTCAAATTTCGGCAACTTCTTAGCATACCAACACTTGTTGCTCAAAAAGTGGTCCTTTTAGTTTTTCCTAGGAAAGTCTTTAGTAATGAGCTATAAAATATCATAACATGGACAATGGCCTGCATATGGTATATTGAAATTATATCGAAAATATTGGAGTCAAAATTGTAAATGTTTTATGTTTCTAATCATATCAAAACATATTGAAAAATATTGTAAGCTTAATTTAAGCTTACAAAATGTAAAAATTATCCACTTTTCGGATCTAGTATACAATTTACCCGCCACCGTTTTTTAGCCGATTCGAATAAGCTACAGTGACCAACACTGTAGATTCAAATAAGCTACAGTGACCAACACTATTTTTATTGATGCGAGTCAGAACGTGTTTGATAATTTTTGTGTAAAGTTTGGTCACTGTAGCTTATTTGAATCGGCTAAAAAACAGTGGTGGGTAAATTGTATACTAGATCCCACTTTTCAAATAAAAATGAATTATTAAATCTTCACACAGTGATCCTGAGTTTTGATGAAATATGCTATACCCCGTAAAACTTGAAAAAACGATTGTTTTTATGCTTTACACTCTTTTTTACACAACGAATATTTGTTTTCAAGAAAAGTATGTCGCGCTATTGAACTCAGCGTCAAAATCTACATAATATATGGTAAAATCAGAGGAGGTTAATTTTTGACATGTTCAATCTCAAGTCAAGTCTTACAGAAAGTATTCTTAACAATTAGGTAAATTTTTGGTCACTACACTAACCTTTGCGGCCGTTTATTTGAAGCGTTAGTTTGAGTGCCCACGCCGATTTAACGTGATTACGGTAGAAAAAAGTTGCTCCTTCTAATGGTACCAAAAAGAAATACTTGAAGGATAAGTATTTTTGAGAAAAATTCAGCTGAAAATTGTAAGATTTGTATTATTTTAGATTTTTTAAAGTTTGCTCGATTATATCTTTATACTGCGGATATCTTATAATCTGCTATCTGATATTTAGACAGAGCACAATATTATGCTCGTTTTACTCGTGAAATAGCAAAATGAAAGCTTTTCTCGTTAGAGAGTAATAACCATACCTGGGCGTGGGGGGTTCGGGGGGTATGCAGCCCCCGAGGAACCAAAATATCCCCCCAGAAATCAAAATATCCCCCTCCCCAGAATTCAATTTTTGAACATTTTGTTGTTCTTTTTCGCAATTTTTTGATGCCAATGGATCGTGCTTGCTGAGGAACGTTGAAAAATGGTGTTTTTTCGCCATACTAGCATTTTTAAGGTCATGTTTTGACCTTTGAAAAAATCTTGCACCCCCCCAGAACTTTGGTGCCGCCCACCTATGGTAATAACTGGCTAAAGTTTGAAATAATTTTAAAAAGTCACTTTTTCGCAACGAGTTTACATGACAATAACAACGGTAGAACAAAGAACAATAAAGTTAGTCTTACTATAGTTTAAAAGAGGGCAAAAATTGTCTTCGCTGACAAAATTCAACGGTTAATATGGCCTGATTCGGCTACAATGCAATTTCAAAGTAACGGGTTTTTAAGGTTTCCGTGAAATTAATTAATACAGAGCAGGGTTTCGTTTTAGGTTCTGACTGCCTGATTCTCAGATTTATGAGAAAAAATTTTGCAGAGGTTCGTTTGAGACTAGAGTACATACACGCAAAATTTTATTAGAATCTGAGATGGTCGAGTGCTGGACCACTTCACTCAATCTTCTTCTCCAAATTTCTTTGGTGCTCTTACCGGATTGTTTTGTTAAACGAAATTTCTAAAACGAATGCAGGTTTTTCCGTACAAACTTTTAGAAGAATCAAAATTTCTTTGAAAAGTTTTTTGCATCAGAAGTGATCATTTCTGCCGGAAAATTGTGGAGAAAGGTTTTCGCATAGCGAGAACATATTTATGACTGCTTTGTTCAGAAAACTTGAAGTACCTACACCACCTCTACGGAAATCCTATAAAATAAGTCTGTTTCAAAACACTTCGACTTTTTCTGCAGTAGGGTGAGTCGAAAGCAATAAAAATTCAACCAATCAAAGTCGAACTACGTTTCTCGTTGTGAAGTGAGTGGTACTACCGCTCAGGAATGCCAATTTGGGGATTTTCCCCCAGTTTGGGATTTTTTGAGGCCGTTGGTAGCATTTTTTAGTGATTGAGGTTTTTTTGCGCCTATGCTTAACCATTTGGTTGGGGTTTTTTAGGCAGTTTGAGGTTAAAATTGGGGTTTTTTTGACTGGAGCACTTGGCAACCCTGCTACCGCTAGACCGCTTTGGAAGCGGCGGCGAAAATTAAAATGTTACACAACTCATTGTTTAATTAGCGTATCAGTTGATGCGAGAGGTGGGTACTAAGCAGGGGCGGATTTAAGGGGGCGGGGGCGGCCGCCCCCCCATTGGCCAAAAATATTCAGCGATATATAGAATGGATATGCAATTTGTAATGATTTTTGGCCATAAGTGACCATAATTTTTAAAATTTTTCCGGCGCATGACATTCATTTACTTTCTTGGAGACCTGGAAGCACGGTTGTGTTTTGTATTCGGCAAAGATTTTTCCCGATGTACAAAGACTTTTTATGACCGTCTTTGTACATGTATAAAGATTTTTATGAAGACAAAAACTGCAAAAAAACGTCTGAAATTCGCAAACATTTTTGGCGCTTCGCGCCAAAATGAGTAATTTCGTGTCCTATATATCTTTATAATAGCAGAAATCGCATTTCGAAAGGAAAAATGTCAAATTTTTCAGCGCTCCGCGCCGTCTTAAGACGGTTCTTAATGATTTTTGCCCTAATAAAACCAGGAATCAGCCAAAATACACTCCAAAATACACTACCAAAGGTCGAACAAATGTTTTTACCACACTAAAGTCGCTACCGTACAATATCGTAATACCCATAAATTTGTGTGTAAAAAATGTAAAAAGAGTTTTAGGACCATCTTTGTAAATGTACAAATGGACCTGGCACAAAAAACCACTGCCTGGAAGCCATTTCCTGTTCATGTATATAGGTTTCAAAACAATTCTAACAACAGAAACCGCTATTTTTGCATAGTTTTCTTCTATTTTCAATTAAAATTTTCGATGTTTTGCATCAAATACTATAAATACAGGAAACCAAGCAGTAAATCATGCTTCTAGACGTCTATCCGCCTTAATTTCACATATTTTTCGGCGCTTCGAGCCAGATTTTTGTTAAAGTCAAATAAATTTAAGGATTTTCTTCGCACAAAAGTATACAATGTAAAACACCGAAAAATGCTATTTCGCGCGTTAAGGGCAAATTTTCGGACCTATTTTTGACTGTTTTTGGAAAAATCGGGATACCGCCCCCCCCTTAGGAAAATCCTAGATCCGCCACTGGTACTAAGAATCTGCTCTTTGCCGATTGGCTGAATAGTTCAATACTTCCGAATCACCATAGTTTAAAAAAGTCTCAAGAATTTTGAAACAGACTATTGATCGGACTCTGCGTAGAATAAAAATGTCGGCTTATCGCGTTCCTTAGATGTTTTCTCCTATTTCCTATCGCATCAGAATTCTACTTGTTCGACAAACAACATTAATAGAAATATTCGATATTAATACACGATATTTTATGACCGCTTTTCTCTTACTCAGGACTTGGAAATTCTTGAATGCCCGGTTAAACAGAACGCAAAACTCACGGTGGAGAGGAAATTGAAACGAAAGAACGAATTGCGTGTTCGGTTTTTTGCTCAAAATTTAATCGACTTAATTGTACCTATTTCTATAACCATGCTAATTACTGTAACAATAATAACCTGCATCAAGATTCGAATCCCTGAGACTGATATAAAAGTGTGAGTCGTCATTTCGTTTTGAATCTGCTGCATCTGATCTGCAGGTCCGCCTGTGTGAGAGAGGAGTCAGGAATATTTCAAAAACTTACCTTGTCTTATCGACAGACGTTTAAAAACCCCAAAAATACTTTAATGCACAATGTGTAGATGACTTTGTGAAATTCTTTTGAAAAAAAGATTTTGTGCATTTTGGTTGGCATTACTTATTTTCCGAATATTATTGTTTTATTTTAGTTACATTTTTTAATTACTTTATATCCATTCTGATAATCTGTAGGCCCCCATGCCACACGTGTCTAATTATTAGTGTGCACAGTACGGATGGTGTATGGGTCCGATGCATCAGTAATTTCTTGAAGCTCATTGTTTATAGCGAATTAACTCATTGAGTCTTTAAATTTGTTAGGGTGTTATAACGCTAAAATTCGATGCATTCATTGAAAAATGTTCTTTAGGCATAGCTGTTTGTAATAGTGACATGCATACGTAGGCAGCAAGAAAATTCTGGGGAGGTGCAAGATTTTTTGAAGGTCAAAAAATGGCCTTAAAAATGGTGGTATGGCGATAAAAACACCATTTTTCGACGTTTCTCATCAAGCGCTATCCATTTGCATCAGAAAATTGCGAAAAAAACGAAAAAAATTTCCAAAAATCGAATTCTGGGAGGGGGTATTTCGATTTCTGGGGGGGGTATTTTAATTTCTGGGGTGCATACCCCCCGACCCCCACGCCCAGGTGTGGTGACATGACTTACAATTATATTTTGTACTAATTTATTTGCTTTATTGATTTGACTGATTAGTTACAATATTTATGTACCTAGAACCATACTACAGAAGTCGGGGTCATAGGGAGTGAAAACCAAACGTGGGCGTGGTGGGTTTAGGGGCATGCAACCCCTTGTGAAACCAAAATACCCCCTGGAAACCAAAATATCCCCCCGTAATTCAATTTTTAAAATTTTTTCTCGTTTTTTTCGCAATTTTTTGATGCCAATGGATAGTGCTCGATGGGAAACGTTGAAAATGGTGTTTTTCCGCCATACCACTATTTTCAAGGCCATTTTTTGATCTTTGAAAAATCTTGCACCCCAGAATTTCGGTGCTGCCCATGTATGGTGAAAATAAAAAAAACGTCAAGCTTGGCTGGGATAACGTGACTATTTTTTATTTTATCAGAGTAGCAGTGATTTTACAAATCGCGGCTTGTAAGCTAATTAAAGAATAGTACATTTTCTTCTTTTGGAGGATGAGTTGAAGACCTTAAATGCATGCGAATTTCAGTATAACTTGTTCCTTGGATACATTAGAAGTGCAATATGGCACGATCAGTTCAAAAATCAGCTGGACCAAATCAGTATTTTTTAATCATCTATGTATTGTTTAATGTCTTGCTGAAGTTTTGATTCGTTAATGTAAATTATTTTATTTCGTACTAAGCTGAATTCAGTCTTATACTGATAAGATTTATTTCTTGATACATTTGCTTCATTCATGGATACATCACTGCATCGGCCTGGTTTATATAAAGTAATCCATGCTTAAATAATAAGTCAGGCTTAAGCTTAGCTTCGCCTAGCCTGGCTTAAGCCAGTTTTAATAAAAGTGAGGATTAAACCAGGCATAAGCCGGATTTGATTCTGAATCATGTTTTCTTCAAAATTTTGGAAACAAGCTAGGCTCAAGCCTGTCTTCAGCCAGTAAAGTCTGCATAATCGGGACTTTTATCGGCTTTCTATAAAACAAATAAGCCAGGCTTAAAGTGACCGTATATAATTCATATATACATACATATGTATGTACGTATATGGTTATAAAATATAACAATATTTTTTCGGTCAAGTTGCTTATTACTTGAATGCATCTTGCATAAAAAATGAAAAATGTAGACAAATGTTGAACTCATTAATTATTCAACACCAAGATAATTTTCTAACATGTACAACATAGGAACTCTGGGAGTCCAGGTCTTAAAAGTGTTCATTGTCTTTTGGGGCTTGAAAAATTATAGGTACGCGTCAAGAGCACTCAGTGGCAGATATAGGATTTTCCTAAGGGGCAGGTACCTCAAGTAACGAATCAAAAATAAGTCCACTAATTTGCCCTTCACGTGCAGTGTAGCTTTTTTCGGCGTTTTACATTGTCTAGATTTATTTCAAATCACTTTTTTACGATACATATTTTCGAAAAAATTTAGAATTTTTGACAATTTTGTGCGAAAAAATATTGAATTTCCTCGACTTCAGCGAAAATCTGGCCTGAAGCGATTACTGACGGCCAAATATCATTGCAAATCACAAATCTATTCTTTATCTCGCCAACTATTGTGGGCCGATGGGAGGCGGCAGCCTTTCCCCACCATAGGTAAGCGGCACCAAAGTTCTGAGAGGAGGTGCAAGATTTTCTCAAAGGTCAAAAAATGGCCTTAAAAATAGTCGTTTGGCGAAAAAACACCATTTTCAAACGTTTATCATCGAGCACTATCTATTGACATCAAAAAATTGCGAAAAAAATTTAAGAATTGAATTCTGAGTGGGGTATTTTGGTTTCTGGGGGTGCATACCCCCTAAACCCCACACGCTCAGGTATGCTCCCCACCCCCTCAAATCTGCCTGAGAGAACTAATTTTTGACGCTTATCTGCAATGCTTGTTTTTTATTACATAAAAACGTGAAAAACATAAAAAAAATTTAAAAATTAAGTCCATTGAAAAGAATATAGTTGAAAAATGAGTAGTTATATGGCACAAAACACCGAAAAATTCACACTTTGTGCTAGAAAGGTTTATTAACGCATATTTTTTACGATTTTTTTTAATCGGAAATTCTTGGCTGTCGGCAGCATGTTGTGGGAACGGCAACCATTCTGGATGTCAAACGGAAACCCTCTAACCAGTCCCGTATCCAGAATTTGCCCAAGGGAGATCCAAGGTAAATTGGTTAATATCTCGGAAACTTTTTTGAGATAGCTTTAGCTAGTAAAACCTACATTTTCCGCCCTTTTTAAGATGCTGTATGTATTTGATTTACAAAATTCAAACTAAGAAATTTTTTTAAAAATACATAGGTCGTGAAGCGTCATTTTAGTCGCGCTTTGAACCAAACTAAAAATACTTCACAAATGACGCGAAGCGCCAAAAATTTGAAGATTTTCTGGCAAACATGCAGTTTCCGTCTACATGTCTGTGCATTATCTTACCTTGCAAACAATTTTTGCGGTCCTACGACCCCAATCTCCCCATAAGAACGCGTATGACTGCGATTCAGTTTGTTTTTGATCAATCTTTCAATTTAAAAGTTTGAGATAACGAGATTTTTCTTGGTGGGTATACAAATTCAGTAGGTCTAACAGAATTTTTTTGGTGGGTCTATTGATACCGTGAGTCTATCGGTTTGTGCATCACAGATGACGTGCTCTTGATCTAATCTCTTTTCATTCATCGAATAATGAACACAAACAAGCTGCCATGGCAGGGTGGTGAAAGTTTATTCAATGTTTCATATGATCTTTTCATGTAACGAAAGTCGCATAAAAAATCATGTTAGTTGAATTCCTCTAATGTGATTTTTAAAAAAATTCGATATTGACTTTTTGTTCTATAAAGGAGTGTAGACGGAGAAAGGAAATTTATGTTATCCACGCTTATCAATTGATTTGATTGGAATCATAACAATAAATCTTGCAAAATAAGGAACATGAAATTTCTTAGTGCCGAATTTATTTTCATTCTAGAGTGTTAAATTGCATATTTCAATTACTTGTTCACGGGTTGTCATTAATTTTTGTTGTTGTGTTAAAATATGGATATTTTTTATTGATGCGGCTTACGAATTTCTACAGGTGGCTAGTATTATATCCCGAACCAGAAAATATTTATCAAGGCGCAGTTACTGTGCTTCTGTTCCTGACTCTCGTGATTGTTATGACGTTCTTCATTCTATGTCTTGTCTACTTCAACTGGATTTGTGTAAGCGAATACACATTTTCACATCGTTCAAAATTCTCTTATTTGATTAAACGTTTCTAGCTGGCCTCTTGCTTAGTCGTCATATCAGTTCTCATGATCTTAACCGTCGTAACCGCTCTATACCTACAGTAAGTCATTACTTATATTAAATGTGGTAGGTACGTCAACTGCGGACTGCGGATTGAATAACTTTCAAAAGCGTAAGATTCTTAATTAAACTGAATGGAGCAAAAGAGTTACCTATTTCACGCAACCTTTTATCAGAGGTTTGAGTTAATGTTGCTGATGATTTGGCTGATATGCTTATAAACTGGGTATCAGCAAATTATTATTGATATTTTGTTGAGTGTAAGACTCGATTATGCTTTCTACAGGCTAGGCCAAAGAAAGGCTACACCCTAATGTATTAGGTCATAACTTCGGCAAATTTGGGTGTATAACTTCAAATTCACTTTCATTAGATAAATAAAAATGTCCTTGCTTTAATTGTATAAAAAGCCAGTGGTTCGGGTGTTACAGCGATTTGTTTACACCCTACTTTGATATGGTTTAAAGCCCGTAAGCTTGTTCGGTCTTGTCATCAATTTAATCACCCTTTAACGATATTTTGCTGGTTTTGCACGAATAGGAAGCAGCACCCACTCTGGGGTTTAACGAATGTGCTAATGATTTTTTGACTTGTGATATTGTCTAAAAGGAGTCCTACCTAAATACTCAGTAAAGAAACACAGTGCAAAAGTATTAGGTTTAGACAATACCAAAGTGGAATGTAAACAAATCACCATAGCGCACAAATCGCTGGTTGTTGGTCAAAAATTTTTATACGATTTGGACAAGGACATTTTTATCCATTTAATCAGACTGGTTTCTTAGTTTTATCTTCACATTAGCTCAAATTATGATGTAATTCTGTGGTGTAACTGTGTAAGCCTTTTTTGGCCCATCATATACTTAAAAGCGTGCATCGATATATGAAATCTAACTCTCTTTTTCTTGCAAGATTGCAATGACTTCTCAAAGAATTTATTGTTATATATATATATATATATATATATATATATATATATATATATATATATATATATATATATATATATATATATTTATTTATTTATTTATTTATTTATATATTTGACAGAATTTATTTGACAAAATAAAATAATAATAACATTTTAGTGATTTATTTTCGTCTTGATTTATCCAATTTACGCAGCCTCGCGTCAGCATTCAGCGGACGCTGTTTCAAATAATAATTTAAGACTTCAAAAATTCTTGGTGACATTTTTATGCATTAAAAATGATTTAAAATAAAGATAAATTCGCATGTCCGAATAAATTGGTGGTTTGCATTTGAGAGCGGGTTTTTCTGATGTTTTTCTGGAGTCTGGGATGTCTATGGAAATCAAATTTGCCGCACAAACATAATATCGACCTGTTTATTACGTAAATGCACATAATTTAGCACAATCTTATCGGCCTTGACTATACCAGCGGATTTCATCAGCGTCGGATTTTTCTCTTCAATTATGTAGCGGTCGGAATTGTCGCCATATTTTTCAAAAGTCCGCCCATCTTGACAAAAGCTTATACCGTCATCAACTGTTCTCTGCTGGCTGTCATCTACATCGACATCTTTAAAAGTGAATGGATCGTTTGGGGCGTAATGGGGGCTCTCATTCTATGGGGTGAGTAAATGTTTTAAAATCTTTTAGGTACCTAGATAAGCGCACTTGTAAAAGTCATAATTTCATAATATCATGTTAGTGATTTTGTGTAAGCCTTGAGTGTTATGAAGAGAAATAGTATTAGTCGTGAGTAATTTTGAATCGTCATGCTTTTTGCTTAATTTGACCTGCTATATCGGATTATAGATAACCAAATTTGATCTATACATGCCAAAAAAGAACGATATTTTAGTCGCAACTTTATTCTCTTTAAATCTTAATTAATGCAATTCTTCTCACATACAAATATCTGGCTTTTCCATCACAGAATTTATTGCATGCACACGCATCGCAAATATAGTTGAACAATCGCTCCATCGAATCAAACTTGCTGCGCCAGATCAATTCGACCAGAAAACCTTCATCATTCATGTTTATTTTTATCTTTTCTGGGATACTTATAACAACATTAAAAAATTCAAAATATGTGCCTATGCCAAGAAATAGAACGCTACTTATAAAACTGCATTTATTAGTGCTCTCACATTGGAAATCAGTCAACTTTTTTCATAGTGAATGAAATGTTGTAATATATATTTTCTTTCTCCATTTTTCACGATGAGCTCGAAAAACTAAACTTTAAAATTTGATTTTCGCTCTGTAAAAAAATTGTGTCCAAAAACAATGCTCCCCTAGTCGGGCGCATTACTGTCAGAACCAGATGCATAATTGGTCGCCCGACCAGGTCAGCCCAGCATAATTAATTGCGCACTTTTGCTAATTTAAGTGAGCGCTCGGGTCGCTAATTTGTTTGCTCGAGTCGCTTCGGTCAGAAGTGGCGGCGCCCCCCCAGGATCGGATTCAGCCAAATTCAGTTTTCAGTTTGCTAGCGGCATGTCTATATTTTTGTTGAAAATTTAATTATCTTGTAAAGAAAAATTTTTTTAATTAAGATAATTCAAATTCATACAAACTTAACAATTAAAAAGATTTCAGAATTCAATATTTCAGATATATTTGCTGTTCTAACGCCTTGTGGTCCGTTGAACATGCTTGCTCATCTGATTCGTGAACGGCAGAGCAACGTTGATATTCCCGCTCTGATTTATAGTAAGTGCGTTATCATTAAGTGATGTTTGTCTTGTCTTTATCTGTCTGCGAAATTATGTACTTACAATAATTTCTATAGTGAAACAGCGAGCAGAGCTGACGATTTTTGGATATATGCAATCATTGGATGAGTATTTGCTGTTTTGTAATGCGATGTTGTGAAGACACTTTTGCTGTCACTTTTTAAATTTAAAATGTACTTCCGCTCGATTAGAACCTTATTCGCATTCTTACAATTAGCTTACAATTATTTTTAATGACAAAGTTGATCCAATTCACTTTTTGATTCAGCAAGTAAAAAACGAGACACGATTTTTTGATTTTTGAAAATTATTTAATTCAGTGTGCTTTGTCTCAAAAAAGAATTTCTTCAGAATCCACTATTGTAATTTTGAGTGCGGACAAAACAAAAGTGATAAGTGTCAAGAAAGCTGTTAAGGGAGCACGCAGGCAAAAAATTGGGGAAGGCATAAGATATCCGCAACGAGCGCCGAAAAGAGACATTAAAGAATCGACTTCTAAAGAACCATTGAATGAAGAAGAACTGGAAGAGATCGCAATTAAAAATGAAGAAGATGATCGTAAGGCTTATCAAGTATTAGAAATACAATTTACAAATTCAAAAATCATATCATCAAACTTACCTATTAATGCATTTTGAAAGTGGAAAGGAAATATAAATTGAATTGCAGTTTTTTATGTGCAGCACTTCGCAAATAGTTACCTTTCTTTGACTTGATTGTAATTTAGCGTAGAAGTGTCTGGTCCGGACCAGACATTCACTTAGGGGGAGGGTTTAAAGGGTTCAGTCAGACCAGACGTGGACGTGGGGGGTTCGGGGTATGCACCCGTCAGAAACCAAAATACAAAATACCCCCAGAATTCAATTTTTGAATTTTTTTATTTTTTTCGCGGTTTTTTGATGCCAATGGATAGTGCTCGATGAGAAATGTTGAGTAATGGTGTTTTCCTGCCATGCCGCTATTTTTTGACCCTTAAAAAATCTTGCACCCCCAGAATTCTAGTGCTGCCCACCTATTAGTCAGATCCCCAGAATGGAAAAATGATAAATTTTGTGGTGAAAATTAGGCAAAATGAAGGCGAAAAACGGAGGAAAATTGAAAATAATCCTCAAATGTGCTTCAAATTGACCAAAAACTGTGAAATAATGTAACATTTATATAAGTATTTTGAGGTAGTTTTCGCCGAAAAAAATCTCAATTTCTGATCCCCTCAGACCGGATGACCCCCCCAGATCGGTCATGCTGTGCATCTATGGTCTCGCTCGACCCCTCCCCCTCCGGGAATCTGTTGGATCCCCTCCTGAGTCGATAGACCCCAGAATTGAATTTTTAGTGCTATTTTTGGTGTTTTTGCCGCATCGGACCCCTCCAGAATTTGGCTGCTGCCTATCTATTTTCACATGCCATTACCTTGCGCAACACAGCTTACGTGGATTGCGCCATAATTCAATCTCTATCCTGCACCTTATCCATCACTGATTTAAAGCAAAATAACTTTTCCATACAAAAATTAACGTTCTACCTGATGGTGTTCATAGTTTTTTACTACGAGTTTTTAATGTCTTCAAACACTCCTGCTAATTTCCATAACGCCCTATCTCGCTTGCTCACATTAATTTTATTTCCGCAGACAGCGTTTATTTGGGTCTGGGCGATTTTATATTCTATAGCCTGCTCATCGGAAAAGTAGCTGCAGTCGCGGTTCGTTCGACAACTTCTTCTGTGCATTTGGTGGATTGGAATATGATTATTGCCTGCTATATTTCAATATTAGTTGTAAGTTTCTGTAACAAGTTTTCTGAATTTTGTTGCGCGTGTTATGTACATGAGTAGGACTCGATCTGGGGTTTGGATTGGTTTCAAAATTTTCAGTTTTCAAAAAAGATTGAAATATTGCACAAATTTTGACCTTTCTCAACAAGCTATACTTGGCACAAAAAATCGCGAAAAAGGAACATATCTATATTAGCAAAATTCTATTATTGGGTGCCTTCCGAATTTTACTGGAGTCTTTTGGATTCTGAGGATCCAGACTCGCGCCCAAACGTGGGCGTATGAAAGGGGTTGTGTAGGGGTCAGACCCCGAGAATCAGGTATACCCTTCAAAAAATCGATAAGCATCCATAATTGAATTGTGACAGCTTTTAGGGATTTTAGCCAGTTTTACACTACCAAAACCCCCAGCATTTGGCTGCTGAAGTGAGCTCATTGCTAGCAAAGAAAAATGCTCCGATTGATAAAAAGGACAAACATACTTGGGATAGTGGATTATTAAAGACATAAAATGTGGGGACTAGGATAAAGTCACTTATGCACGCAGAAATTTATAAGAATCTGCTGGAAATCAGACGTTCCCTAAGCAACACAAAAATCGAAGTATATTTTGCGGTTTACAGAAGGTAGTTGGGTCCATAGATGCACAGCATAGCTAATCTTGGGAGGAGGATCAGCTGGCTTTGGGGTGTGAAGAATTGAGCTTTTTTGGCTAAAATGACCTCCAAAACTGGTATAAGCACTAAAATAGCGTTAAAAAAACGTTATTACCATACATGCACATAGGGGTGA
This sequence comes from Mermis nigrescens, assembly GCA_036768485.1. NCBI lineage: Eukaryota > Metazoa > Nematoda > Enoplea > Mermithida > Mermithidae > Mermis > Mermis nigrescens. Next base: position 51,942 of record JAVLUZ010000842.1, on the reverse strand, counting down.
AGAAGGGTATTACCATACGTGGGCAGCAAGAAAATTCTGGGGGGGGGGTGCAAGATTTTTTTGAAGGTCAAAAAATGGCCTTAAAAATGGTGGTATGGCGATAAAAACACCATTTTTCGACGTTTCTCATCAAGCACTAGCCACTGGCATCAAAAAATTGCGAAAAAACGAAAAAAAATTTTCAAAAATTGAATTCTGGGGGTATTTTGATTTTGGGGGGGGGGTATTTTGGTTCCTGGGGGGTGCATACACCACCGAACCCCCCCCCCACGCCCAGGTGTGGGTATTACCCCCCTGAAGGATCAGCCGGACCGGGACTGTCCAGTGATTTTGAGCTGATAAAACATTTTTTGCATCATTTTTGAGCTCAAAAGCAGTATAAATTTCGAAATTTTTGGCGCTGCGCGCCAGATTAGTATTTTTAAGTACTTTTTACTCAAACAGCGCCCAAAATCAATTTTTGCATTTTTCAATGTTAAAAGTGATATAATGCTGGCAGAATGGACTAAAAATGCTTTTGAAATGCGATATTACCACGAAAAAACGTTTCATAGGACTATTTTGACCATTTTGATCATTAAAACAGCAAAAAATCGTGAACGGTATATTTACTGATTTGGATTTTTGGGATTTCACCCCTCCCTGCCAACCCTGACCTTGAGCACGTATGGTTATTACATAGTTTCTGGTCAATTTGACGCACTTTAAAAGGAAATTGTCCATTTTCCTTTATTTTTAGCCTTTATTTTGCCTCATTTTTTCCACAAATTTTTTCATTTTTCCATACTAAGGGGTCTCTAGACCCCAACTCCCTACGAGCATGTCTGGTTCTGGCTTCAGTTTGAAAAATAAATGATAACGGTTTATTCTTGAAAAGAAGTGATCAATCTGAATTAGAGATTACGGAAAATCATTTTGTTTACCAACCTTAACTGAATGCAAGTCCGAACGACCGCTTTTGCAATGGTATAAAAGTGTGGTTAGGCACTAAACATGCGCAAACACGTTAGCACCAAAGAATTTAGGATAACGCGCAAGGATAACGAGCGAGATAACCGTGCAAATAAGTGCATAGTGCGTAATGATAGACCAAAAACTTTAATAGCTGCTTTAAAATGCCAAAGCAGGAGAAAATATATCTACATCATCTTATGATATTAGCGTAACATGTGTGAGTGTAGAGTCATAATAAACAGCAAGATGCGCGAATGCCATAATTCATCTATGGAGCCTTTTAATGGAATATTGATTATATAATGTCAACTAATCGGCTATTTAGCACAGGCCAGAGTATCTTTTAAGTTCTTCCCAAACCAGTCGAAATCTTTTGAGGGGACACCTTCTTTTTTCCAGAGACCACAGAATATAATTCGATTTTTGTGATGCTTAGGGAAAGTCTAATTTTAAGCAGATCCTCATGAATTTTTGCGCGCATAGTTGACTTTTTCCGATTCTCCTCCTTTTATGTCTTTAATAATCCCCTATCTCAAGTATATTTGTCCTTTTTGTTCAATCGGAACATTTTTCTTTGCTAGAACCCAACTTTTAGTTAGAATTTGGGTGAATCGCTCAATAAACACGTAGGTAACCTGCCGAGTGGAACATAACACTTGGATAACGCAGGAAACAGGACTATTCATTCACATCAAGATCTAGATTGCAAATAAGACTTCTTTCGTAATTCGTACCTATTCCTAATGTCATTGAGAACAGTTTTAAAATAGTCAAGTTCTACAGCGTTTAGAGATTAGAATTAGTTTTCACTTTAAACTTTAGACAGCCATTGAGTCACAAAAAACAAAGTTAGACTCGCAGTCCAGATTTTACAGAAAGCTAGCTTGTACGACCCACAACATCCTGGATATAAAGTTAACATGCAGTGTAAAGTTTATAAAAATAGCAGGTGTAAACTGAAATAATGGGGTGAAATTCGCAATCCTGATGGTACAGAGGGATCCTTACGTTTTACAGAACATTTTTAAGGATACTTCTCCTTTGGCAATGCTCTGTAGCTTATTGTATTTTTCAGTACAAACTTTACACAAACGCTGACTGTAAAGAATGTTTAAAATCGGATTCGTAATTCTGATGTTCTAAATACCATTTTACGAAAAATTGACCCTCCACAACACTCTGGGAGCAAGATAATCCTGTGGTGTAAACTACTTTACACCTCCATTGGGATGCAAACTAATTCATCAGGTAGGATGTTTGACCCTTAAGCATAGAGCATTTATGGATTTGATATTTCTACTCATTATAGAAGAACATAACGTGCAAAACTGACGGAGAAACGTGTCAACCAGAATTACAACTTTACACCTCCAGGACTGACTCAATGTTGAGTGAAAAGAAATGCATTTTACTGCAATTGTGCAACCTTTAAGACGTTTTTTATATTCTACATTAGTCCAGACATACGAATTCATAACCAAAGAAATTAGCTGACAGAATAATTGCAAAAACGTTTTATTTTTATTACAAAGCTAGTACTTTACACCTCCAGAACAATTCAGTATTGAGTGCAGATAATGCCGACCAAGTGCGATTTGTAAACGCGGCCACGTACTTCATTTTTAGAATAGTCAGCACAACACGGTTTATAACTGGAGAAGTTGACTCACAAAAAATCGGCGAAAAACCGTATTTTTATACCCGAGTTTAAACTTTACAACTTCGTACCTTACTGAGTATTGTGTGTAAAGAAACGCGTCCGAATGCATATGTAACCTTTGAGGCCCACTTTATTTTTAGTATACCTTACGCGTCTTGAAATTTCATAACCGGCGAAGTTGGCAAACTAAACAATGGTAAAAATGTGTTTTTTCGCGCACTGGCAGTATGTAAACTTTAAAAATCTTAAGCTAGCTCTCCATTGAGTGTGAAAAAATTCGGTTCAAGCCAGCCAGTTTGTAGCCTTTTAGTTATAATACGTTTGTGTGTACAAAACTTTTGTTCAACATCCTATTTCACTGTCCAATCGAAAATAGGGAAGAAAACGTGTTTTTCACCTCATGTCACACCCCTGATTTCGAAGTTTACACCTGTAGAAATTACTCAATATTGCCTTTTTTAACGCAATTTGCTGCGACGTGTAGCCCCTAGAACGTACTTTTTTTGTCTCATTCAACTTGTCCCGACTAATAACTGGAGAATTTGACGGAGAAATCTGAGACAAAACCTGTATTTTACACTATCCATTAGATTGTAAACTTTAGACCCCTGGATCTAACTCCGTATTGAATGTAATGAAATTTACAGGTAAACGGGAAATAGCCCTTAGGTCCTAGAAGATTCCTGCCAGAAGAAATTTTTCGGACATAACCGGAGTTGTTGGCAGACCGAAAGAAGTAAAAATTGCGGCCGGAATCTGTCTTTACACTCATCGATTTTTACATTCTTTACACTCCTCCTCTAGAATTAATGCGGAATTCAAGAACAAAAAATTTACGTTTAGAGAATTTCATCCTCTACAATTCTATACCATTAAATTGTGCGAGGCACTTATGCTGAGTTGACAAGCTCTCCGATAAAACAGTCAAAAATTTGTATGTAACAACGCCAAAACTTTACACGCTCATTACACACTCGATATTGAGTGTAGACAAAAATAAAAATTTCCATCGAGTTTTTTATCATCTATCTTTTAAAAAAGCCACACTTCCTAGAGATGTCCCAGTGTTGCTGTAGGGGGGACATATGTTGGGGTACCCAAGTATATTATAGATCGCGCTAACGCGCTACCTATGATAATCGTGATGAATTATTTTCAAATAATATGCCGAGTTTTACAGTTCTTTTTCGTTTCATTATTTTAGCTTATCTCACTTTAAAAGCTTTAAGTTAATTTTGGGAACAAACAGCTGTTTTTTGAGTGGATGAACATCATTAAGGAGCAAATTTTTAATTTTGAATTATTTAGGGACTAGCTACCAATTCTTTTTAAGCTCGTGAGTTTATCGTATCATTTCAGGGGCTCCACACGTTCGGTCTTTAAGGGGCTAGCCAGTGTGAATAAACTTACGGCTCAGAACTTTGAATGGTGTTGTCGCCAGTCGGCATCATACATGCACAGCATGGGAATTCTGGGGAGGGGGGTCAGGCCCAAAAATTTTGAAAGTGTCTTTTTGGGCTAAAAAACGAAGGGGACACGTCAAAAATATTGTTTTTTGACGTTTCCGACGATGCTCATTCTTTCTAGGACATAAAAACGTAAAAAATTTTCATAAGAATTTCAAAAAATTAAGCAAATTGAACAAAATGTAGTCAGAAAATGTGTATAAGGCGCGAAACGCCGAAAATTTGAGATTTTTGAGCCAAAAATGAATTAAAAACGATTAAAAGGGCACACTTTTTGCGACTTTTACCAACTTTTACGAAAAATCTACAATTCTGGGGGTCGTAGCTATTGTGCGGGGGTCAGTTGCCATTCTGGTGGGTCAATCCCCCTTCCCCCAAGAACACGCGGCATAGTAAATAAATCTTGAATTAAGCTGATCCTTTTTTCCTTGTACATGTACCTGGGAGAAATTACGATTTTTAGCTTAACCAAATTCCAAAAAAATGACTTTAAGGCTGCACGCTGAATCGAGTAAACAAAATTCATATCGTTGATTGTCTTGATAAGATTTCTCCTTATGACATTCCGCATTTCCTCCAAGAACTTTGCAAACATGTTTTATTAATTCTAGGGGTTGATAATCACGGTGGTCGTTCTTCTGGTATATATGAAAGCTTTGCCGGCTCTACCAATAAGCATAACACTTGGTCTAATTTTTTACTTTATGACAACAGCCGTAGTGTCGCCGTTTTTGAACATGATGTCTGTAAAAATGGTTTTTGTGTGAAAGAAATTAGTGCGATAAGCGTATATTGACACATATTTTGCTGCTATCGGTAGGTACCCCTAATTAACTTGGTTAACAAGCAATACATAATCATGTAATTATTAGCCTATAGTCTGTTTTACATAAGTTAGGGCATAAATTTTAAGAATTTTCTTCGACAATAAGCCGACAGATTACGATATTATATATCAGATTAATGCTGTATAATCGCAATCTGCCATCTTATTGTTAGGGATAGTTTTTAAAACTTATAACCAAACTTGTGTGAAACAGACCATATGTATGTAGGTAACTACATACTTACTTATCTATGTATTATCTCGCCCGCCTATTAGTGTTTTTATCGTTATTTCATCTATAAAATGTAATTACGCGTAAATTGTTCATCCATTAAAATTATAAAACGTGATGAAAAAATGTGCTTTTCCGACAGAACAACATTTCCCTAACAGTTACATTTATAGGCTTATGTATATTGTTAGTTAACGTAAGGTACATTACGAGTGAAAATTAAAGACCTTTCACTTTTCCCTATTCAACTCGGTGGCGGATTTAGAATTTGCTTGAGGGAAGTGCCCCAACCTTTCAAAAAACAGTCGAAAATAAGTCCACCAATTTGCTCTTTATGTGTGAAATTGTATTTTTTAGGCGTTTTGCCTTGGTCTATTTTTCTTTGAAATCGCTTTTGAAGCAACGTTTCTCAAAAAAATTTTAGAATTTAAAGACAATTTTTTTTAAAGAAACGAGACGGACCGGGCGACGCCCAATAGGACATCGAGTTAGAACCCCTAACGAATCTAAACGGTGTAAAGTACACTAAGAGCAGAAACGGGCCATCTATCGTTCGAAAAAATTCGTCCAATTACATTTTAGGGGCCTTTTCCAGCATAAGTGCCTGCATTCAATCGCTCCAATGATTTAGCCTAGTTGTTCCTACTTTCGAAAATAGCACTTGGTGTAAACTCTTGGACAAAAAATCAGTTTAAATAATTCAATATTTTACACTTCATACCTTATGTATGTACATATGTGCCAAAGTTGTCGTTTAATTTAAGCAAGTTTCATTATTCGATGTGTGTCCAAAATATCGCTTAATCAAATTTTCAGAATTTCTAGTATAAAGTAAAGCAAATGAAATATCATAGACATGAGTGAACAAAAACATATATCGGTGTGTAAGCAGAAGGGGAAATCCAAAACCCCTGAGACTAAGCTGTATTTTCGGATAAGTCGAAAATTGCAATATTCTTTCCAATAAAAACCTAGACGAGTTCAATTTAAAAACTGATGAGATGCGCTAAGCATGCGTGTTTTAAGATTAAACGTTCAAAAGGGGTGGAAAAATAGAAAAATGGGCAATTTTCCGGGGGAGCGTGGTAAAATGAAGGCCAAAAATTGATGAAAATCAAAGTTCTTCCGAAAAACTGTTTGAAAATGATCGGAAGCAATGGACTAACATGGTTTTTACGCTGTCCGAACATTTATATCAGTTTCTGAGGCTCTCTGACTGACCCCAGACCAACCAGGCTGTGCATCCATCTTTGGGCAGCAGCCAAATCCCGGGAGTCTGGGTGGTGTAAAACTGGCGAAAATCCGAAAATATGCCTAAATTTCAATTCTGGGAAAGTCTATCGATTTTTAGGGGTCCGTTGGATACGCCGCATGGGGTCTAGACCACGCAGTAGCCAAATTCTGTAGAGAGGGTCCGACGGAGCCAAATTGCCAAAAATAGCACTGAAAATTCAATATTAGGAGGTCCGTCAATTTTTTTCGATCCACCTGTTTCTGGGGGTCCAGCAGACCCCGAGACGCCCGCCCCCGCGTCTACGAGTGGCCTACGCTTACGTTGCGGACACACATGGGCGTGGGCCAGTTTGGAGTGTATGCACCCCGTAGAAAGCCGAGTACCCCAAGAAACCAAAATACCACCCAGAAACCAAAATACCCCCAGAAACCAAAATACCCCCAGAAACCAAAATAACCCCCAGAAACCAAAATAACCCCCAGAAACCAAAATATCCCCAGAAACCAAAATACCCCAGGATTGAATTTTGAAAAGTTTTTGTTGTTTTTTTCGCAATTTTTTGATGCCAATGGATATTGCTCGATGAGAAACGTTGAAAAATACAATCTTTTCGCCATAACACCATTTTTAAGACCCTTTTTTGACTTTAAAAAAATCTTGCACCCCCAGAATTTGGGTGCTGCCCACCTAAGGTTGCGACCGGTATGAAGGATACATAAAAACTGGAAAAAAAATTCGGAAAATGTCAGACTAAGGACATTTGACAATTCTGCGTCGGAGGGGCTGAAAACCTTTTGTGCAGGGTAAAAAATTAATTAATTTACTTAATTTAATTTTTTATTCTTGAATAATTTTTTTAAACACGAATTACAAACTTATTCTTTTTTTGCTGGCAAGCCTTATTTACGCAATAAATTAAATCATTCTACTTCGTAAAAATATTTCATTTTCTGCAAATTATGGATAAAGGTCAAAGGTCAAGAAGAGTTTGTTTGAAATAAATGGTTTTTCAAACTTTTCTAACGCGCAACACCTTCATTGTCTGAGCGGCTAGAAAGAAAATAAATCAAACTAGCTTCAGTGACGTCACGCATAAGCTAACGAGAGCACACGACACTCGAATCATACGCCTGCGTGCGAATTATCGTTTAACCCGTGAGTTTATGTTCCGTTGTTAATATATCAAATATACCTTAGAATAATAAAAGTAATTGCACTTCACCCGCACGGTCTTTTTACGTTTATAAACCAATTTAGTCATTAAATATTTAAAATTTTAAATTTAGGCATACGCTTAGAATAGCGTAATTTAACTCGAAATTTAAACGTTTGAAGTTCAGTACTTCTTGGGACGAATAGAAACTAATGGTGCGAAGCGTAGGCAACGAGACCAGATAGTAGCCCTCTGGCCTTTCCAGGAGGGTCCATTTGGGTCTGCCCTCCGGTTCGGGGTCGAATAAGTGTAAGACGTCTAGCTGTTTGTAATAGGAATAGCAAGCGGTCAGCAAACAACGGTAGATCATTGCTTTCTAAATCAAAAACATAAAAATTACGGGATGAGCGTTGCAAAAAAAGTAAAACGAGATGAATTGGTTTTTTGAGGTTGAATTGGTTTTTTAGGTTTAATTGGTTTTGAGGTTAAATTGGTTTTTTGAGGTTTTTTAAAATTGGTTTTAAATTGGTTAAATTGGTTTTTTGAAGTCACACCCGACTTAAGGTTAGCCGACCTGCTTCCCAAAGCAGAAATTTACATAACACGAATCGTGTACGTTTCCGAAGGTATAACCACACGTGTAACGGCTCGGAATTTTGGGTGAGGGGTCCCCGGCCATTTTTAGGGGCGAGGGGTATATAAATGACCTAAAATTTTTGGCCAAAAACTGCCAAAAAATACACATTTTTATTTTTATTTCAAAATTATTATTTATATTAATTATCAATTTTATCAGTATTATCAAGATCTGTATCAGGAATAAGGGTTGGGCACACGTATTCAAAGCACATGTTATACATATGTATGCAAGTCATATGCCCACATTATTTGGTAGTTTCGAGGCCCCAGTACAGCTCTACGTTTGAACTAGAAGATCATTAGAAACTTTTAAATTTGGACGTTTTCTACGCTTTTTCAATAAACTTATATTTATTTTTTTAAATTTGGTTTCTCATTGATAATGCATAAAAACATTTTCAATCAAAATTGGACGATCGGTGGTTAATCCCTAAAAGCTCTAGTTTGAAAAAATTTAGGGATCTAAGACATATACGATTATAGTCCCAAAATAAGGGGCGCTAACCCGAAAAGTTTTTTTTAATATTACATTAATTTCAAAAGTTACAGTTTTATCGAGCTACAATAAACGGTTGGATCCTGCTCCTCCCAAAAAACGTTGCTCAACTCTTAGTCAATCTCACAAAAAATGGTAGAAAATGCGCTTTTTAATGCTGTTTAGCTAAATTTTGGCTCAAAAGTGTCCGGCGCTTCGGGCCGCACGCTCATTCGCTGACCATATTTTGTCAAATTTACCCGAAATTTTCGCAATTTTTCACGTTTTGAAAACAAATTCGCCTAAAACGTCGAAAAATAGTTTTCGACGCGATGCTTTTTGAGCCCGGCAGAGTACTTTTCAAAATTTCTCGCGAATCGCCCCCAGAATTCCCACGCTGTATGCATGCTCGGAACGCAGTGTAAACTTTAAAGTAGCCAAAAGATAACCTGCCAACAGTGCGTACGTCATTTGAAGCATAAACTAGGAGCATTTAATGCACAAAACGCGCTTTTTAGAGAAAAATATCAGTTTAAAGTCTTTAAGGAAACAGTCAACCGACAGTTTAAATCTTAAGTAACAAAATCGTTTACATAACAGAAATCGCACAACCTACAGTAGAGCAGAAATCAAGAGCACTTCATACTATACCTGGGCGTGGGGGTTTGGGGGTATGCACTTCTATACACCAAAATAGCCCCCCCCCGAGAATTCAATTTATTGAATTTTTTTGTTTTTCTTTGCAATTTTTCGATGCCAATGGATAGTGCTCGATGAGAAACGTTGAAAAATGGTGTTTTTTCGCCATACCACCATTTTTGAGGAGATTGTTTGATCTTTGAAAAAATCTTGCACCCCCAGAACTCTGGTGCCGCCCACAATAATTAAAGCCAAGGATTGCGATCGTATACTTGATTTATTAATACAATTGGCGATAATTGAACTATGCCAGTGTCAGGTAATATAACGCACGTAATATGTGTACTTTACTAATTCCTAAGATATATTTCATCTATTGTATGCCAAATTCAGCATTTTTTGGATAAGATTTTTTGATCTTTTGATTTTTTAGATTAATTGATTTTTTGACTTTTTAGATTTTGAATTTTATTTTTTATTATTTCTATCTTCTGAAAATTTTTTGGATAAACTTACCAAATCTAGGATTCATTGACCTACCTTAATTTTCGGCAAAAAATTACCACTTCGTGTTATTTTACCTCTTGCTTCGATTTGGCCCGCCGGCAAAATCTCTTCGCCATTCAACCTGGTGAACCGGCCACCAGGGCAAAGGATGCGATAGATCGGACAACGAAGAACCGCAACATTTTACTACTAATCTCAAGAACGCGTCCAGCTCGCGCTATATAAAAAATGTGAGGCATTGAGCGGGGTTATCATACAGGGACTGGGCCAAAGTTTTTAGGGGTCCGATAAATTTTAGGCAGGTCAAAAAGACGAGAAAATTTTTAGTAGGGGCAAAAAACCACAACTTTCCGACGTTTTTCATTTTACTAGCTACAGGGCGGCCCATAAAAAGGCTACATTCCGATTTAATAGGTCAGTACCTTCGGCTGATATAAACAAAAAATTCAGGACCAGCTGCATTAGATAGATAAAGATGTCCTTGTTTGAACCGCGTTAAAAATTTTGGCAAGCTGCCAGCGGTTCGTGCACTACGGCAATTTGTTAACACCTAACTTTGACATTGTTTGAACCCCAGCGTTTCTGCATTGTATCACCTTGCTGCCTTTGTAGGTATCTTTTTTCATATGTTTGACAATATGACCAGCCACAAAAATTAATTAACACATTTTCTAAACCCCAGAATAGATACGCGTCCTACTCAGTGCTAAAATTTCCGGATAACGTCAAAAGGGGATGCAAATTGACGGCAGGACCAATGACGCTATTAGCGTTTAAACAATAGTAAACTAGGGTGTAAACAAATTGCCGTAGCGCCCGAACCCTTGACGTCTGGCCAAAATTCATTACGCGATCTGAGAGAAGACACTTTTATCTATCTAAAGCAGCCAGTTTTAAAGTCTCGTGTTTATATCGGCCTAAGTTATGACCTGTTGAATCTGAATGTAACCTTCTTATGGGCCACCCATGTACATACCCATTTCAATTGCAATCGAAAAATCGCGAGAAAAATTGTTAAGAAAATAAATTCGGCAAGTCCAACAAATTTTACAGAAAATCTATCAGTTTCCGCGGGCTCGGACCCCGAAACACAGTCCGTGTATAAAAATAATTTGATCCATAGATTGGGTGGTAGATTAATACAATGTATCATCGTTTAATGTGAATAATGAAGGAAGAAAAGGTATTTAAATACATATGCTGTGAAAGGGTCAGATTTTAGTCATATTCAGGTGCTTTTTGCAAGTTTTGGCCAAATACTGAAGTAACTTACCCTGACCTTCAAAACAGCGGACAACTCCCCAAAATTTTGAGCAGTTTAGTGTCCCATTGAAAAGTGTGAAATGAAGTCGGATGTGGATCTCGAGCCAGGGTCGGTCGCATGCGTATAATGTAACGGCTAGAAATTTCGGATGAGGATCCCAAGCCATTTCTAGTAGGGACTGGCGTGATTGAATTATCTTCAATTTCTTACCAAAAAACACGTAAAAAACATGCGAAAACGGCGAAAAAAATGCAAGCTTTTTTCCGAAAATCGGATAGTGGGTCACAAATTTTCCGGCGTTCAGTTGAAAGGTGGTACGACCAGCTTTGAGTGGAAAATCCAATTGCATGCTCCTCCAAATTTTTACGTGAAAATCTTGCGATTTGGAGTCCTATTTATTTTGCCACTTTTAATCAAAAACTTAAGTTCATTTGTCCCTCTCGACCAACTCGTTTTCTCCGCCAAATGTTGACTTTTTGCATGTATTTAGAGAAATATTCAGCTATTAAATACAGGTTTTTATCATTTATATTCAAAAGCTCCTTTTTAAAATAACAAATGTACTAAATAAACCGGATACACATTTCTTGTGTTCATTTACGGAAAATATGTAGCGATTGCAATAATTTCAGAGAATAGAGTGCTTGAATTTAGGAATTGTAAACAAGCCTTTAGTTTTCCAAATATTTTCTGCCAAAAATGGCAGAGAAACAAGCAAATTTCTTAAATCGCAATTTTCCAATTATAAGTCGGGCAGGGGATGAAAAATTTCAAACGGGGGATTGGGACAAACGAATCCAGATGGGGCACCCCCCAGAATTTTCTTGCTGCCCACGTATGCCCCTATCCCTCTCTTACATACATGTATTTTTATTTAGATACAATTTATTCTTATTTACATGCAGATTAATTTATTTCTAAATCAATTAATTTTATTTAATATTATTTAACCTAATTTATAAAAATTTATAATTACATTAATTTAATTATTTAAATTTAATTTATAATTTATTTTAATTTCAATTTTTATCTGCAAGATCAAACAAACGACTGATAAATCCATAGGCACTCGTCCATACCCCAGTCATCTTGTTTAGCACTTTCGCTTCACCATCCAATACCAGCGGAGGCAAGGCGACTTTGAATGGTCCAGCCATTTCGAATAGTTAATTATTTAAACGAAAAGAAGGCAGCACTTATTCGTATTAGGTTACATTTAATCGATGAAAAATTTGGTATAAACAAGCTATAATGCAAAAAATCTGCGTGCGAATGAAAAAATGCATTATTTTACGAATAAACGGTGAGACCTACAAAAAAGTAACAAAGACAGCAATAGGATCTGCATAGGAAAAATAAGACATAAAATTTTCAAAACAGTAGGAGTAGAATAAAGTAACACGCACCATACATATTATTCTCATAACGCCTCACCCATTTTCATAATCAAACCTGTCCCATATGTCAAATTTTGCATTTAAAGGAAACGTGTATTATGAAAAACTTTGCAAAAAACGTTTCTATGAGTTCACTTAACGTCAATTTAAAATTTAAATGTCAATTATTGTTACAAAGTAAGCAATTAGACGAAAAACATATTCGAGTGCCTGCATAGCAATTATATACGTTAGAGTGCGGGCATGTTTTTAGATTAGGCAAAAATGAAAATTTATTGAAGGTCTATAACGCAAGATAGATTAAGGGATTCAGGCAGCTAATTACTCGACCAGACTCTCAGTATATTAGAAAATCTCACAATATGATCAGTATTGCTACGAGGAACAGTTCTAGACCTACACACTAGAATCAATAAATAAGTTTTCCCGTATCTGCTAAGAAATAATTTTGAAATAAAATCTTATCCAATTAAATAATTTAAAACTTATCAAATTAATAATCTAATTTAATTCAATAAAATCTATTCTAATCTAATATAATTTATATAATCTACCAAACTTACTCTTATCTAGTCTAACTACAACAAATCTAACGCGTCAAAGCGATTGAGAAATTTCAGAAATTTACTTGCTAAAGAATTATCATTTTACGGCATATTCGACACGTTGAGCACAAATATGCAAATCACTTAATTAAATAGTATTTTAGATTCCAAATTCACAAATTAAAATCTAATGAGCACGTATCTAATTCGACCTAGGTAGCTGTACGTCGACCTAAGTGAAGGTGTGTCAGTCTAGCATCTTCAAAGTTTAGACGATCAAAAAAAAGCATTAACATAGGAGTAACAAAAAGTAACAATAAATAAGGATTAAGAGAATTATAAGTTTTTAACACTAAAATACATAGGTATTATTATTCGAGGCAGGCACTTTTGAGGAAATCTCAATCAAGATTCCCTAACCTTTTATTCTGTAAGCTTGGGCTTTACTAAGATGAATTAGATTCGTAAATGATTGTATCCCCTGCTTATGCCTCGTTGATAGCCACACATACACAGCATGAGAATTCTAGGGGTAATTAAATTTAAAAGTGCCTTGTTTAGGCCAAAAAATGGGCATTCAAGAGTCAAAAATATCGTTTTTGGCGTTTCTGGCGATGATCTATCTTTATAGCACATAAAACATAGAAAAATATCGAAAAAATTTAAAAATTCGAATAAATTGAACAAAATATAATCAAAACATGAGTATATTGACACTTTTGAGCGAATAGATAAATAAAAACGCTTAAAAAACACATTTTCTTCGAATTTCAAGGAAAGTTTCTGGAAACATTCGAAAAATCGCGAATTCTGGGTGAGGAAGTGAAAACATTTCTGGATGGTAAAAATTTTTGAGGTGAAACCCCCCCCCCCCACACCCAAGATCATGTATGTTGGCAGCTATGAGGTGAAAAACATTTACTGGCAATAGGACATACAAATCACCCAAAACTGAAAATCACGTGTGCCCCTTCCTTGTATACCTACCCCCACCCCAAGTTGGTCGTCCCCCATCCCACCAGAGCAAAAAAATTCAGTGCCCCTAATTTTTGGAAACAATTGAATTTTTTTCGACTAATTTTCTGTTTTTTTTGGTCAAAAATGGAAGGTAATTTGGCACTACTGGAAAAAGAGGGACTCTTCATCTTTTCTAGAATTTTTTTTTCAAAACCAAGTTTCCTCAAAAGATTGAGTATTCTGAACACGATTGTGACAATATTATCGCACGGAAACATTTTTTTAGTAAGTTATTCGGAAAAAGTTGTACATTGGTGTTGTAGAAAAGGATAGGCGAAAAGTAAGCTGTGCCTTTGGAAAATATTTTGGATAAGTCTCCGAAGTGTCCGGGGACTGTGATTGAGCGGGGTTATCAATGTCTTAGGCTTAGCCTTAATTATGTGCATTCACATTGATGTCAGCGCATGGGCTAACCTGAGATAAATAGAGCGAAAATTGCGGAGCGAGTGGAGCAATTTTTACTCTATTTATGCTTTAGGCTTAGCCCATGTCTAGCACCAATCTGAAACCGCTAAGCAATTGCTGTCATGACACGGGAAAAATTGCAAAAAGAAATTCAAGAGCATGTGTGGTGTGCATAACAGTACGTTTGATTCGCATCTCGATGAATTTCTTTGACGCGAAATGCACTGCAAAACAGATCCTCAAGCGGTGAATTGTCTTCTTGATCACATTTCGCAGTTGAATCCTTTGCCTTAGTGTCTTTTGCATTGTTTTTGTTGACATTTGCTAATAAAATAGTCGTTTGACACAAAATATTGCCAGAATCGTGTTCAGCATACTTGATTTGGTCAGAAAACTTGGTTTTGAAAAAGAACTTTGGAAAAAGATGTAGGGTCCCTCTTTTTCCAGTAGTGCCAGTAATTTGCTTCCCCCCAAAAATGGCCGCGGACCCTCCCCCCACCTAAACTTTTTTGAGTTGTTACATGTATGGTAGGGCGCATACGTGGGCAGCAAGAAAATTCTGGGGGTCAGGATAGGTAAAATGATCAAAATGTCAATAAAAATAGAATTCTGGGGTCTACAGTAATCTAGGTAGGTTTAACTCATGGGTGGTCCCCCAACGCCCATGTGTGGTAGGAATGGAAGGCTAACAATTTTTGTATTCTTGTATTATTTAATATGTCGACTGTAAATGTCCTGCTAATATTTCAGGCTTAGGCTTAGTAAACTAATAAGCTTCTCAGGCTGCACATCGTTCCCACTTAGGTCGACGTCACTCCCGCTCAGGTAGACGTTTATGACCTAAGCAGGAGCGATGTCGACCTAAGCGGTAGTGATCGACTGGGGCGACTTTTTTGGCCGGGGCCGGGGGCTGGGAACCGGAGTCAGACAAGGGAAATATTATTGCATAACACATACTTGGGGTGGGCATAGGAAGAGAAATAATGAGCGACTGCTTCATTCAGTAGTAAGTGACAAGCGCAAACTTAGTTGCGCCTTTTCAAATCAAGTTTTATTACTATTTATATCACAAGAAACATTTAGTCCAGTGTTTCATGGCCTGAATCATCAATAAATTCTATATCGCTGCTATTATCACACTTAATATTATTCGAATCTTCACTACTGCTGCTGCTTGCGCCGCATTCTACATGTTCATCAGCCTAAATGCTTAGGAGCTTTTACGTATTGAATCCAATTGCTCGCAAATTATGCTTTAGAAATACGAGCTTCTGAAATTTTCTGGCTTCAATCGAATTCTTGAACCATTAGCCAAATCACGAGCTGACCTGAATTCGCGTTCGCTGGACACAGATTTAATCAGCGGGCTGGGGTATTTTTCTGAGAGCTAACTTATACAAGCGAGCATACATGATTATAGGGGGTTTGGGGGTTTTCACCCCCTCCCCCAGAAAAAACTTCACCTTCCGCAAAAAAATTTTTTCACCACCCCCGAATTCACACTTTTTTAGAAAATTCATAGGAAGTGTCTAGATTTAAGCGTTTTTAGCGTTTAAATAACTCAAAATTGTCAAGTTCGCGTGGCATTAAGTAGTCACTTTTTGACTGTATTTTGGTCATTTTAATGCAATTTTTCGAAATTTTTTCGTGTTTTTATGTTCTAGAAAGAAAGAGCAATAATCGTTATTAACAAAAGCAGAAACAGAAGTAGTGGAATCACAGAGATGTAGCGATTGGACGGAATAGGTATTGGACGTAATAAATGAGACATATTATAGTTTATCGGATCGAACGCAATTCTGCAGCGCATTTTACATTCGCCTATAATTAACTTCCGTCCTAATAACTATTACACAAGAAGCGCGTTTTAAAGCAGGCGGTTCTTATTCAATTGGATGTAAAAGTGTTGTTTGTAAAAATATTTTTTTGAAAGGGTGCAATTTCCACCTAGAAATAGAACGTATTTGAACTGGACTGAACTGGAAGAATTTATCACTGAAAACGCGACAATCACAAAGGACGTAAAAGAATAATAAAACGTACGGTCGAAAGAATAAAAGCGTACAGCAAAAGGCGACGAGCGACAACTCTAAATCTTTCAGCCACTAGCTACGAATAAATGAGATAAAAGTAGAATTCGGTTTAATAAGTCAAGTGAAGGAATCGAAGACATATAGACTATCCTGAACATTTATTCAGTAAAAGCTCATTTATACACAGTAGCCCTATAACAAGGACTAAGTATACATATGGTCGAATCAGTACAGTTCTCAAAATTAACACTTGCTCATTGATAAATAGCTGGCAGTATCACATCCTATACAAAATACGAATTACACTAAATTTTTCCCCGGCCCCGGCCACTTTTAGACCTTGCCCCGGCCGGGACCGGGGATGCTGAAAAATGGCCAGGGATAGCCGGAGCCAGGGCCGGGGCCCTGGTCGATCACTACTAAGCGGTCTAAGAATCTTCTTAGCTTACTAAGCCTAACTTCAAGCTAAACTTTAGAAGGACATCTCCTGACCTGTTCCCATGTGTTGTAGAGTGCCTACCTAGCCCACTGCTCCGGCAGGGTTGCCAAGTGCTCTTGTCAAAAAACCTCCAATTTTAAAGTCAAACTGCCTAAAAAACCAAATGCACGAAAAATTTCAATAGCTAAAAAATGCCTCCACGGCCTCAAAAAACCCAAATGGGTGGAAAACCACCAACTTGGCAATCCCTTGCTCCAGTCCGGCCACCGTTTTTTCCAGCGATTTGGTTGACATTATAGACCGAGCCCAAAATTTTTTTCCACTTTTTCCGACTTTTTTCCACGTTTTTTGGGAGGTCTAAAAACGTTTAAAATAGAGCGCCTGTGTTGAACAATCAGTGTTTTTTGAGTAGAAAATTTTATGTACACATGCAATAGCGGTGTTTGATGCACTTTTTGTATAAAAATTTCGCGCTTTACAAGAAATATCACAATCAGTATACGTTATTTATGTTGAAACTTGAATGTCCTTCCTTCAGTAAAGCATTTTAGCCAATTCTGAAGTCATTTTTGACAATTAAAACTATAATTTATTAAATGGCGCGAAGCGCTAGAAAATTTTGAAATTTTAGCTCTCTAAATCATTTTTGAATTACAAAAACTGTGCAGAAGATAAGGATTTTCAATCGTAGTGGAGTTCTAGGACCAGATTATCGATAAAAATGCTGCAATTGGCGCCGCGCGGCTTAAACATCAATAACAAGTAAGAATTATATAAATGAATTCGGCGCCAAGCGCCGAAAAATTTTTGTAGTTTCACCTCTCTAAAACGCATTTTTGCATTACAAAAACTAACCAAATCCGAGCAGAAGATAAGGATTTTCGATCGTAGTAAAGTTCTAGATCAAATTGTCGATAAAAATGCTGCAATTGACGCGGCGCTGCTTAAAGATTAATAAAAAAGAATTGAATCAATTTGGCGCGAAGCGCCGAAAAATTTTTGTAGTTTCACTTCTCTAAAACGCATTTTTGCATTACAAAAACTAACTGAATCCGTGCAGAAGATAAGGATTTTCAATCGTAGTGAACTTCTAGACCAGATTGTCGATAAAAATGCTGCACTTGGCTTGGCGCGGCTTAAAGATTAATAATAAGTAAGAATTAAATCAATTCGGCGCGTAAGCGCCGAAAAATTTTTGAAGTTTTAACTCTCTGAAACGCATTTTTAACATTACAAAAATTTTCCACAAATGCCAACTAAGCCCAAAAATTTTTTCCATTTCCCAAAATTTTGGTTGACAAATAGACCAAAAAGTGGGGAAAAAAACGGTGAGTCCGGCTGGACGCTCCAGCCAGTGTTGCCAGGTCAAAATTTCAAAAACTACCAAAACTGCTCAAAAACGCCAAAAAAACTGTTTTTGGTGCTCAGAAAAACTACCACCCTGTGGTTAAGCATAGGGACCCAAAACTACCAACTGCCCTCAGAAACTACCAAAATGGTAGTAAAACTACCAACCTGGCAACACTGGCTCCAGCCTGCTCTCCAGTGTTGCCAGGTCAAAATTTCAAAAACTACCAAAACTACTCAAAAACACCAAAAAAATTGTTTTTGGTGCTCAGAAAAACTACCACCCTGTGGTTAAGCATAGGGACCCAAAACTACCAAGTGGTGATCGACCGGGGCCCGGCACCGGCCCCGGCAATCCCCGGCCATTTTTCAGCATTCCGGCCCCAGCCGGGGCAAGGTCAAAAAATGGCCGGGGCTGGGGAAAAATTTAGTGTAATTCGTATTTTGTACAGGCTGTGATACTGGCACTTATTTATCAATGAGCAAGTGTTAATTTTGAGAACTGTACTGATTAGACCATATGTATACTTACTTAGTCCTTGTTATAACTTTTCTACTGTGTATAAATGAGCTTTTACTGAATAAATGTTCAGGAAAATCTGCATGTTTTCGATTCCTCCACTTAACTTATTTAAACTAAATGCTACTTTTAACTCATTCATTCATAGCTATGGCTAAAAGATTTAGAGTTGACAAATACGTTATATTTCTAGTTAGAAATTGTACGTTTTCAACAAACTATTTCTACAAAAAAACACTTTTACATTTAATTGAATGGGAACCGTGTGCTTTAAAACGCGTTTCCTGTGTAATAGTTATTAGGACGGAGGTTAATTATAGGCGAATATAAACTACGCTGCAGAATTGCGTCCGATCTTATAAACTAAATATGTCTCAAATAGTTTTGAAAAATGAAAATGTAAAATGAAAATGTAAAATGTATATTTTAGCTAATTTATATTTTAAATAATTTATTTTTTTATATTTTTATATTTTTTATATATTTTTTTATACTAATTTATATTTTTATTTTTTTAAGTATATATTTTAGCTAATTAAAATGTATATATATATATATATATATATATATATATATATATATATATATATATATATATATATATATATATATATATATATATATATATATATATATATATATATATATATATATATATATATATATATATATATATATATATATATTTTATATTTTTTCATTTTATATTTTAAATATAAAATGAAAATGTAAAATGTATATTTTAGCTAATTTCTGGGTTTCTAACGCCAAAAATTACTAAAATTGTCTCAAAACGGCGTGAAGCGCCTGAAAATTTGACATTTCTCCATTCTAAATACAAATTTTGCCATTTTAAAGATATATAGGACAGACAATTTTTCATATCGGAGGGAAATGCCGAAAAATTTTTGGAATTTTATACCTTTTTACAGTTTTTATCTTCCCAAAAATCTTTGTACATGTACAAAGATAGTCCTGAAAAGTCTTTGTACATTGGGAAAAATCTTTGGCGAATACAAAAAAACACTATTTTGTACATGCAAATTTTTGTATACTTTAATATGGTACAGTAACGATTTCAGTGTGGTAGAACATACTTTTTCGACCTTTAGTAGTGCATTTGGCTAATTTTTGGGTTTCTGAATATTTGACATTTTTCCATTTTTCCATTCTAAGCGCAGTGTTGCTTATTACAAGATTTAATTCGCATATTACAATTTTTGTAATATTTCTAATTTTGTAGTACAAGTTGTTTTAGCTTTCTCAGTCGAGTTTTATGTGTGAATTCCATCAAAAGCTCATAAAAATTTCGGCACTTCGCGCCGAACTAATATTATCAACTAAATTCAGGCCGAATTATCACATTTAGAAGCACGGTCTTTTTGTATTTGGCGAAGATTTTTGCTGATGTACATAGACGTTTCAGGACCGTCTTTGTACATGTACAAAGATTTTCGAAGAACAAAAACTGTAAAAAGGTGTAGAATTCCTTATTGCAAATTCTACCATTTAAAGATTTTCAAAGGGGGGTAAGCGGCTGCAAAAATGGAGCCGCTTACCCCCTTCGCTTGAAAATGGCCGAGAAATACACATGTGACAGAAGATTTGGGCCATCCCCCATCCCCGCTTTGAAGCCTCGAACTTCCTCGAAAGTCAGAAAATATTTGACCACCATCCTCCATTTTTTGGCGAAAGCCTGTGCTTTTTTTGGCTATTTTTATGTGTTTTTACCATTTTTGATCCAGTCGCTAACCCCTCCTTCTAAAAATGGCGAGGAACCCCTACCCTAGATTTCCAGCCGTTACATGCACACGTGGGCAGCAAGAAAATTCTGGGGGTGCAAGATTTTTTGAAGGTCAAAAAATGGTCTTAAAAATGGTGGTATGGCGATAAAAACACCATTTTTCGACGTTTCTCATCAAGCACTATCCATTGGCATCAAAAAATTGCGAAAAAAACGAAAAAATTTTTTTTAAAATTGAATTCTGGGGGGGGGTATTTCGATTTCTGGGGGTGTTTTGGTTTCTGTTGGGGGTGCATACCCCCCAAACCCCCACGCCCACTGTGTGGTTACATGTATACTGAGGGACCCTCATAAAATTTTAAGCGATTACATGCATGTTTTATAGTGATAGTTTATCTATTTACTCTAGCTCACATAATAAAATAATGTATCACTTTGCGAAATTCTAATATTTAGGTGACACTTTTGCCATACTAAAAATTAAGTTCGAAAAATTCAAAAGGTTTTCACCAAAAATCGTCTGACAGTGACTTGTGTCTTGGACCCTGAGGCAGGGTTGGCAAGGCTGGGTTTTTTGAACTTGGGTTTTTTGGGTTTTTTGTGGGTTTTTTGGGTGCAAGAAATCTTTGGGTTTTGGGTTTTTTGGGTTTTTTGGGTTTTTTATCCACAGGTTAAGAATTTATTTGTAATGTAATTAAATACTGTGTATTGTCAATGTTTTTTGTATCATGGTTGTTCCTTTTACAATTGCTTGCGATGCACGAGGTTGAGTGTTCATCCATTCTCATCCTCTCCTCCTTCCTGTTGCTGTTTTTCTCCTACAGTATGTACTTTTCAAATGAGAAAGGCCGCCCAATAAAGGCTATGTGGCAATGTGGCATGGATTTTTCTACTAATATGGCAAATTTTTTTGTTTTTTTCTTGAAGCAGAGCAGAATTTATGAAGAAATTTCAATATTATGCATTTAAAAATTGCTCTGCCCAATTTTTTATTCTGTTCACACAGCATGGATTGTGCTTGTGAATGACCAATTTTGTTGTTGAATTTTGTGTATTAGCTGAATAAAGTTGTTGTTTACTTGTTTTGTTTTGTGTCTTGAAGCTGTTGAAGTATTCTCGGCTACTATCTATAGCTCGAGCTAGAATTTTAAAAAAAACCATAAAAAAACCCTCAAAAAACCCAAAAAACCCAAAAACAAAAAACCCAAAAACCAAAACCCAAAATTCGAAATTTTCAAATCTGGGTTTTTTTCATCCCTGCCCTGAGGGAGTAATACCCTTCCCCTTATGGGAATGTGTGATGTCTCATTTATTACATCCAATACCTATTGCATCCAATTGCTACAGGAGCAGTAGCAGTAGCTAAGATTCGAATGATATAGAGTCAGGGTTGGCAAGGCTGGGTTTTTTGAACTTGGGTTTTTTGGGTTTTTTGTGGGTTTTTTGGGTGCAAGAAATCGTTGGGTTTTGGGTTTTTTGGGTTTTTTATCCACAGGTTAAGAATTTATTTGTAATGGAATTAAATACTGTGTATTGTCAATGTTTTTGTATCATGGTTGTTCCTTTTAAAATTGCTTGCGATGCACGAGGTTAAGTGTCCATCCATTCTCATCCTCTCCTCCTTCCTGTTGCTGTTTTTTTCCTATAGTATATACTTTTCAAATGAGAAAAGCCGCCCAATAAAGGCTATGTGGCAATGTGGCATAAATTTTTCTACTAATATGGCCAATTTTTTTGTTTTTTTCTTGAAGCAGAGCAGAATTTATGAAGAAATTTCAATATTATGCATTTATACAAATACAATACAAATACAAATATTTTATTTTCGTCGCACAAAAAAGAACACAATAGAGAAAAGAAAACATTAATACACAATGAAATACAATTATAAATAAACATTCGACATGAATCATCATACAAAAAATCACATATTCTAAAAAGCAAGAAATTATTAATTAAAGTACATTTATACGAGATTAGTGCAAAAGACGAAGGTAGGCGCGCAGGCTAAATAAATTATGGGCATTGGTGTAGCTGGTTCACACATATGTATTAAGATAGCCGCGTTATAGGTACGTATACAGCAAGCAGTATCCGGTGAAAGCTGCCACCTAACTGGTTTGATTTGAGTCAAGTCGAAAACAAATAAGGCAGTCATCAGATTTTTCCAGTAGATTCATGTGACTGACCAAAATGTTGGTGCCAGCGATTTGAAATAAGCCTAAGTAATGGGATGCAACTCGCGTCGCATCCCATTACTCAGGCTTATTTTAAACGCTGGCACCAACACTGGTCCAGTCCCTGTCACTGAGGCCTAAGCCTAATCAGCTGGTAAACCGGCAAAACATCACGAATACGCTTGCAGTACTTGTCGAAATTAACCAGCGTTAGTCGATTGGCTATGGTTCTGGATTTTAGAGCAAGGGGTCCACGTTTCGAATCCGACTGCTAGCAACTTTCTCTCGTTTCCTCAGATGCTATCGACCGCACACATGCGCCCTTATAATATGACTATGTTAATACTGCCCAATTTTTTCATTTTGTTTCACACAGCATGGATTGTGCTTGTGACGATGACCAATTTTTTGTTGAATTTTGTGTATTAGCTGAATAAAAATGTTGTTTACTTGTTTTTTGTTGTTTTGTGTCTTGAAGCTGTTAAAGTATTCTCAGCTACTATCTATAGCTCGAGCTAGAATTTTTGTAAAAAAAAACCCATAAAAAACCCAAAAAACCCTAAAAACGCCAAAATTCGAAATTTTCGAATCTGGGTTTTTTTTCCATCCCTGTGTATAGAGTGTGCTAATAGCAGCAATATAGACCTTATTGATGATACAGACAATGAAACACTAGACTAAATTTGTTTCTTGTGACATAAATAGTAATAAAACTTGATATGAAAAGGCGCACCTAACTTTTGCGCTTTGCCATTTACTACTGAATGGAGCAATCGCTCATTATTTCTTTCCTATGCCCACCCCAAGTATGTGTATGTAATGCAATAATATTTTTCTTGTCTGACCCGGGCCAGTCCCGGCCCCGGCGGGAGATTATTTTCCAGCCCCGGTACCGCCCCGGCCCCGGCCAAAAAAGTCGCCCCGGTCGATCACTACTACCAAGTGCCTTCAAAAAGTACCAAAATGGTAAGTAAAACTACCAGCCTGGCAGAGGCAACACTGCTGCTCTCGACGGCTGACAGTAAGGGCGACATCTTTTACTCAATATAAGTAAATGAATGACTTTCTTCTTTTTTATCTGGAGCTATTGGAGCTGATTTTCTTATTTTATCGCCCTGCCATCAATCTCCTGGACTGCATCCCCAATTTCGTTTTTCGAGTATCTATCTACTGATACATGAACTTAAAACAGATATTGTATAAGACAAAAATAATCAGATGCACATGTATGTGTATGTGTCTATCCTTTGCAGAAAGGTTTACAAAGCTTTATTTTTATTCGCAAGATCCCATCTAGTATAAACCAGAGAGATCTGAGCTTTCTAAATGCTATGTATTAATGCCAGAGTATTTTCTCGCGGTATGTTTGAGCTTTTCGTTAACCATTTCTAGCTGTCGTAAATTAATAATTTTTAAAAATGCGTTGAATTTATCCGTATCCATCGCATACCACCATTTACGTCGGCTAAATCTAATCGTTAACCGATTAGTTATTTGATGAATTAAATAGGTACCTGCATAATTGATTAATTAATTAATAAATAATTAATCAATTAATTGATTCATTCATTCATTCGTTATCGTAGAAAAGTTGTTTAAATTGGGGCAAAATTAGTGACTATGTATAATTAGTTGGTTGGTAGGCATTTGAAGCTGCATTGTGACGATGGCGTTGTATGGCGTTGTTGTAAGCAATCTTTTTTAGCCCTGACAATTGATTTTCATACACATGCTTTCGTTTAATAGACTAATGAGTGAATACACAAATTTACAGTTTATAGTTTACATTTTACATGCAGAAAACATCTTTTTCGACCTTAAATGATCCGGCATGAATGCGGCCATTTTCTTCGTTTATTTCAGAAACTTGGGCAACTTTTATCTATGTGCGTAAATAATTAAGTGACTTGTACATATAAAATGTAGAGAGTCTCACCGGGTGGGCAGCAATTCCCACCACTGGACCAGCGCCATACCGAATAAATCGTAGACGGCCGGTGCTCTACCTGAAAGCAGAACGCTGTGTATAACCAATGGTTGAAACATCAACCTGATGGGTTATACACAAAAAGCGTCTGCGAGCAGAGAACACTCGATAGGACTTACGTGTATGTGCACCGCACTTACAAAAAGTAGTACTTGTGCATATATGTAGGTACACATATTTAAAAAAATATATTAAAAATATAAAAAAGTGTGTGTGCATATCAATTTTTCAATTTTCTCCATACAGGTTTTGTGAATACTTGTTGCTATTCTGTTTAGGAGGTTCGGTTCACAGTTTTAGCAATATAAACCAAGTTTTCGCAAAAAAATAAATTAAATTAAAATCACTTGTCTTTCTTTATTCCATTTTAAATTATTTATTTGCCTATTATTCGTTTCATTCTTAGATTATAACGATGTTTTTAAATCTTTTTTATTTAAATGTTTTTCATACATAACATACATACAATGTATGACTTTGTTTTAGTATGCAATGGTGGATTTGGAATTTAAGGTGACTTTCGGAAAGTTTCGAGAGACGTTGTGCATTTTTTCGATGAAATCAGTTTAAATTTGTTTCTTCGAATTTGTTGGAACAGTCTGAGTGGGCCTGGATCATACATTTATACACATCGAATAGAAATTCTGGGGTTCATCCTCTGACAATTTTTAAAAAGTGTCTTTTTTTAGGGTTGAAAAACGATGGTTACACGTCAAACGCACTGTTTTTACTTTTCAGCCGAATGCTCTGTTTTTTCTGGAACATAAAAAATGAAAAAATTCCGAAAATGTTCGAGTATGTTAATTGAACAAAAGACAAGGTGGCTAAAAAATGAATGGCGTAGTTCTGCCCAAATACTCCATCAAATTAAATGCGACTTGTTTTGTCTAAAAACCTTTTTACCTCTGCTAAGATCATGATGAAGATTCATTTATCCTGGTTTAGCCGTTGTTAGTTTACACATAAATTAGGCAGAAGTCGTCTTTTCCAGCTTTTTGCAGGTTTTTTGCCTGAAACAAGCTATCTTTACAGCAGTATAACTCTAAAAGAAGATAATAAAACGCGGTTTATTTTATATGAAACCCAAATTATCTATTTACTACTCTGTTTATTTTTGCTTTGACTGATTTTGCCGGTGCGGAACAGCAGCACCATAATCACGGGTTTTTGCATTCATATGTATGATAGACAATTTAAAAGGCTTCAGAATAATAGAAGTTTCATCTAGATAACGTAAAATACTGCAAAGCTACAGGGCTACAGAAACAATAATGCTTCTGGCAGATGCCTTCACAGCCCAAAAACGACTTCTACCTAATTTACATAGTGTAAACCAACAGCTAATTGACCAGCATAAATAAAACTTTGCGAAGTTCTTATGCATAGAGGCTCTTTAACAGAGCTAATTGCGTTCCAATTGATCAAGTAGTGGAAGTTATAAAGATTAATGCGCAATTCAATTTTCTAAACCACGCCGAAAATTTGAACATTTTTGAGCAAAAAGTTGGTTAAAAACGCTCAAAACAGCAAATTTTCTACAATATGTTTTACGAGAAATAGACATTCATGGGGGTCGCAGCAATTTATCGGGGTCATTGGGGTCTAAACTCACCAGAAGACGTTTAATGGCCCACAACCACAATTGACCGGGGCGATTTACCCACATCCGAAAAATTCTGCCTGAATTTTTTAGCTTTTGATTTCTAATTTAATGATAATTTAATAAAATAATTTCTGATGTCTATTAGGGCCCGAAAAGAAATGACGAAAATGATTTTTCTTGCCTGCAACAAAATTTTTCGATTGGTACTTTTTCATCATTACAGATTCTTAGAACTGACGAATTGAGGTGCTGCATGCTTAAGTTGCCTGTCGCTTTTGTCTGTAACAAAAACTTTGCGTTAGATTCCCAATTTCTTACCTTGCCGATAACTTTTCCCTTTTTCGACCAGGTTTTTCGTTTTTGAGCGAAATCCATGAAAAATTAAAACATACTTACCTACGTATGCTCTACGTTCTCTCAAGTCGCTTGTTGCGTTTATGAAATTTGCATATATATGTACATACATACTACTTACATATGTCCTACAATGTATACCTATCTACTCCGAGAATTTCAATTGCAATCGCATCATTAAAAAAAACATTTCGGCCACAGTAGGCTACTTCTGTCCAGAATTTATATCTGCGACCTTATGTGCTACGCATCGCAGATGCAGATCTCGAAAAAATCCAATGCTTTCTTCATGAGAAAACCGTCCAAAAAATCGATACAACCAAGCCGTTTTTCAGCTCAATATGTCTCAATAAGCAATGCCATTTTAACAGAAACTGTGCGTGATGCCTTTTGGAAAGCTCGTTGCTTAATTTTTCGGTAAATAAAGTTGTGGCAAAGGGGCCACAGAATGCGTAATCCTTTGCAATTAGCAGTCGGAATGGCGAAACTTTGGCTTTTCAGATTATTGCGTGAGCTAATCGGTTGAAATATTTTTGACTGGAGCTGATTAAATTTGGCGATAATTATTTTTTAAGGTCTTGACTATTCCATTGGTTTAGAATGCATCGCATGCGATTACGACGCGAGACTGAATAATCGTTGGTGCATTTTTGAGCCAAATTCCAGTTACAATCGCTTGGAAACCTGCAGAGAAATATCAAAATGTCAGGTGAATATGATCGCTTAACTGTGCATGTATGTTATTTGCGTACATAATAAAAGCCCAGGCAGGCGCTGTGGGGTTGGGTGGGGTTCCAGAATGAGAAACAATGGGACATTTTCTGGGGAATCTGAGACAAAATGAAGGTCAAAATAGATGGAAATTGAAAAGTTTCAGCAAAAGTGCTTCAAATTAACCGGAAACTAATAATAGTAGTTTTTGAGGGCCCAAAAATGCTTAATTTTTGACCCTCTAGACCGGCAGATCCCCAGATCGCACAGCATTTTCACTAATTTCAAAAATTTACCATATTTTGCAAACTGGAACAAAGAATTTGATTTTCTTCGGTGATTACGCAGTTGCATCTACGGTAATTTGTTGACTGATATTAATGATACGCAAAACCGGCCCAAAAAGTGTACATACATTGTAGTAATTTTGAATCCTTCACGAGCCACCAGTATTAATGTCATCAGAAAACTGAAGTTCCCTGACAGAACAAATGTAATTATTTTTATCATAGTTATAGTAAACCATGTGAAACTGCTGAAAACTGTAAAAATACATAGATAGTTGCGTTCCAGTATTCACTGAATATTCTTCCTTTTTATTTTGTTTCCAACACTTGTCATTCACTTTTACATATGATTTAATTTTTTTCTCAAATGACTGCCCCAGCATGCATACGTATGTACCTTCAGTGGCGGATCTAGGATTTTCCTTAGGGGGAGGGGGCGGTATCCCAACTTTTCCAAAAACGGTCAGAAATAGGTCAAAAAGTAGCACTTAACGCGTGAAATAGCGTTTTTCGGTGTTTTACATTGTATGCTTCTACATAAAATCACTTTTGACGCAATATTTTTCTGAAAATTTTAAAATTTTCGACAATTTTGTGCGAAAAAATCATTAAATTTCGTCGACTTTAACAAAAATCTGGCGCGAAGCGCGGAAAATTTGTGAAATTAAGGCGGATAGACGTCAGAAGCATGATTTACTGCTTGATTTCCTGTATCGAACTGAAATAATTTATTGCTGAAAAGGTGACAATTACGAAGGATGCAATAAAGTAATAAAACGTACGGTAAATAAAGTAACAGCGTACAGCAAAAGGCGACGATCGAGTCATAAGAATGACGATTCAAGTTCGCCGTATAATAAATTTGGATGTCGACATCAATTAATCTAGATTTGAATATATTTAACTTAGGGGAAGAAACTACATAATCAGGTAGGTAACTCCAAACAGAGGTATACTTATGAAAAAATCAAATTTTTTGTAAATTAGAACGAACAAGAGGAACAACTCTAGCTTAAAGCGATTCGTGCAGCGATTAGTATTTTTATTTAGCACAAAAAAATCTGTCGTGGGAAAACAAGGTTTTTGGCTAAATAACTTGATACATCTATACATGAGCAAATATGCAGGCGACGTAATTCTAATCAACACCAGTTATTTAAGGCGTTCGTCGTAAGAAAAGGGACTATGATATCCAACTATGTATTTAGTAAATTTACGCTGAAGAGCCTCAAGCCTGATAGCATTTCATCGCAAAATTCGTCGCAAAATCGCAAAATCTGCTAAAAATCAAAGCAACACAAAAAATCTAAGGATATTCATGCGGCCTCTGCAGATTGAAATAAACTATTGAACCCAAAAATCGATTGAAAATGCAGCAAGTTAGCTATGCAGTAGCTATGGGAAATTAGATGGAGTAAACTAGGAGCGACTTTGTAAGCCAATTGAATGAAATAGCAAACGTCGATGGCCCGCAACGATTGTATGCAAACCAATTGACGCCAGGTTTGCTTGCTTTAAAGCTTATGATAACAAAATAGGGCACCTTTAAATACAATTACAGTTAGTTTCCTATCAATCACGATACGAAGAAAGTCAGCGCTGCAACTTGCTAGCAATTTACAAAAAAATAAACATTCCAAATTATGTTTTTACGCTCTTTTAGGAATTATTTAAAGAAGGTTACACTTTTTCGGAAGCCGCAGAAAATACTTCGATTTTTTGCGTTGCTTTAGTGAAAGTCTGATTTTTAGCAAATTTTGTGACTTTAGGCACATACATAGTCGCTTTTCCAAGTCCCCATCTTTTATATCATCAATAATATTCGTCTATTTTGTTTCCATCGAGCATTTTCTCTGGCTGGTACCCCACTTTTAATTAGCATGTCAGTCAGAAAATACATACGGTAAGATGCCACAATAATGACAGCTGTCCAATAACGCGGAAAACAATATTGTTCTGAACATCAATATTATCTTTTTTAAACAAGACAAATTTACCTTATTTATAACAGATCGAAGGTTTTCGGCATGAACATCGTGCAAATTTTTGAGAGTAAAGAACATCTACGCTCAGATTTGTAATCCTGACCTTACATGGAACATTTTGAAAAATTAAGCTTCTGCAACGCTCAAAAACTATATTTAATTTTCAGTGTTATAATTATTGGGTGTAAAGAAAACATACAGTTAGATTCGTAAACATGACCCTACGGGACATATTTTTGAACAAATTTACGTTTTTCAACGCTCTGCAAGTAAAATAAATTTGTAGTGTAAACTAACATTAACAAAAATGAATAGTGCAAACTTTACACAACTACTGGGTGTAGAGAAAACTAACAGTCATACACGTAATTCCGAACTTACATTTTGAAAATAATTTAGCTTCTGCAAGGCTCTATAACTAAAGTTAATTTGCAGTGTAAACTTTAAACAACTACAGAGTGTAAAAGAGATTTTATTCGGACTCGTAATTCTGATATTACTCTGATATTATGATCAACATTTATGAAAAAATGTAGTCTCCACAATGGCCTGAAGACAAATAAATATCAGACCTTAAGCACTTTACACCACTCTTGAGTGTAATCAAACGTTGTATTACGTTTGATTCCTGGTATTTTTGTAGACTTGAGATCATGTCCAGACTCATGACCGGAGATGTTGGCAAAAAAACAAGACAGAAACATGTTTAACACTCCTTATTTTTCATTTTACATCTCTCGATAAAGCTGAATATTGATGTAAATAAACGCAATTTTGCTGTGACGCGTACCCCGTAGAAAAAACTTAATTTTTATTTTATCCGACCTATACCGACTTCTAAATGGAGGAAGTTGTGAACAAAAGAAACGGACAAAAACGAATTTTCCACCATTCACCACATAGTAAACTTCAAAAATCTTATCCTAAATCCTAGTGAGTGTAAAGAAACTCGGTTTTGGCCAGTTTGTAGCCTTTGAATCGTAGTAACGTTTGCATGTGGGATATTTAATAATCAAAATAGGGAAAAAAGTGTTTTTATACCCCTGATTTCGAACTTTACACTCCCATAAATAACTCAATATTGCATTTTTTCAAACGCGCTTTACTGAGACGTGTTGCCTTGAGAATATGCTTTATTTTATTCAATTTATCTCGACTTATAAGGGGAAGAGATCGCGGATAAATCTAAAAAAATGCGGTTTTCACATAATTCACTATAGTGTAAAGTTTAAAACCCCAGATCTAACTCGACATTAAGTGTAAAAACGTTTGCTGGTAAGCGAAAAGTAGCCCTTAAGCCGTAGTACATTTCTATCAGAAAATAATTCTCGGAATTTTTGACTGCAGTATTTTGACCGACAAAAAACGATCAAAGACATGTTTTTTTACCCTAGAATTTAAACTTTGTTTTACCTCAGAGTTTAAACTTTTGCACCCTATAAGTGAATCTGTATTGAGTTTGAATGCGTCCAAGTGCGAAACTTTAATCCTCGAGACGTACTTTATTTTCATAGTATATAGTACTTCCCAGCGGAGCGGTTGACGAACTAAAAGAAGGTAAAAACGTGTCTTTCGTCCATAACCACAGTGTAAACTTTAAACTGCCAGAACTAACTTGGCATTTTCCTTAAACGAACGCGGTCAAATTCATCGTGTAGCCCTTGATTATACGTTCCCTAGATAGGTTCTCGGGAGATTCTTATACAAGGAATTTGGCAGACATAAACAAGTCGAAAGTCGGCCAAAAATATGTTTTTAAACCCTACATGTGTACACTCTTTACACTACCACCCAGGGCCCGATTTCCGAATGAAGGGGTTAACTAATCCCGGGGTCAATCAACCCCAGGGTTAGTTAACCCCGGGGTTAGTAAGCTCGGGGATAACTTTATCCCCTGTTTCCGAATGAAATTTAACCCCAGGGTTAACTAACCCTCAAGGGTTAAATTAACCATCAGGGGTTAAATACTTCATGCATTCAATGTCCACATATTCGTGTAGCTATGCATTGCATTTGTAGTTAGGGCATAGCTGGTTGATAGTTTGCATTGTGCACAACTAATCGGTATTTTAAAAAATCTGAACAAATCCGAGCATGAGCAAGCACACTTTGCATCTATCACTATTAGAATGTACTAGTACTTGCCATCGACAACACCGGTTGTCAAATGTGACGGATATAAGGAGTTACTTATGTTCTACATAATATTCAGCCAGTCGCGGAATCTAGGATTTTTGTAAGGAGGAGGGGGCGGTCGGTACCCCAACTTTTTCCGAAACAATCAAAAATAAGTTTAAAACCGAAGCTTCTCACTTGCAAAATAAGGTTTTTTTGCCGTTTTATATTGCCTATTTTTGGTCAATGTCTGGTGTACAACTTTTGCAAAAAATTTAACAACTTTTAACAATTTTATGGAAAAAGTGCTTAAATTTCTCCAACTTTAGCTAGAAATCGGTGCAAAGCCAAAGATTATTTGTGAACTTTCAACAGAAAGACGCTTAGAGACTTGAATAATTCGTTATTTCCTATTCTTGCGCATTAGAGCATTTAGCGCGAAGCGCAAAAATTTTTTTGAATTTATCCTAAAAAATGTAAGAAAATTACAAAAATATGGCTTTCAGACCAAGAAAGTGGATGAATGTCATATATAGGTGATAAATTTGAGAAATTGCGATGGTCGATGGCCAAAAAATGTGTGCAAAGTACATATCCATTCTTTATCTCGCTAATTATTTTAACCGATGGGGAGGGCGGCCGCCCCTCGCTCCCTCTTAAATACATCCCTGCATATATTAAAATGGAATCATCAAACTCGGAATAGAACATGCATGACAGACCGCTAGTTAGTCAGACTCAGAATTCCGATAATAAAAAAATTTGGAACTGGGCAATCGAAGATTTCATGATATTGATAGAGTCTTATTAGAAACAATCAAAAATTCTGGAATCTGCATTTCATTGTATATCGTAAGCATACTATAGTCCGTTCCATTTTAACTTTGAGATTTTTAAAAAAATTTAAAATGAGTAAAAGTGTTATAAAGTAACACCATAGTTTCGATGTTCTTTAGTATACCGAGTTATGGGAAGATGTTTGCCATTTTTAAAGCGCATTACTGCATCGAAATTTTAATCCACTTTTGTAGCCTGATTCATCCTGATTAAATTCAAATGAAGACCGCAAAGTCAAATGAAACAGACTATAATTCAATTCACTTTTTCCCACAGTTGCACAAAATATAAAGCTATTCAGAATTCTTATACAGACCAAACCGTGAGCGACCAATACAGTTTGCAGAAAGAAATCCTGATCGGCATTAGGGTTAACTTTTATAGGACAAAACAAGGAAAGTTAACCCTCAACAATTTAACCCTTTCATTCGGAAACCTGAGATAAGTACTGATATCAAATGCATGCGCTAAATTAACCCTTGAGGATTAAGCTAACCCTTTCATTCGGAAACCGGAGATAAATTATTTAACCATCATCTCGACAAAATTTATCGAATTTAACCCCGGGGTTAGCTTAACTCCTTCATTCGGAAACCGGGCCCAGGAGTACGTCATTTGAAAAAAATAAAAAGTACTTGGAGCTTATATAATTGTCTACATTTTAAAAAACTAGACTAAACGGCGTGGAAAACTGAGCTTGAAAAGTCGCGTGACTGGCCGAAATTTTAAAATCTATATGTTATAACGTTACAGTAAAACTTTACACGCTCTTTACACATCGGGTTGATAACAAACAAAAAACACGAGCAGCGAATTTTTTATTATCTATCTTTTAAAAAGCCGCACAATACAGAAGTGTCCGGTTATAACTGTAGAGGGATAGTCACTATTTAGGAAGGGGTACGCGCTAATACGTTACCTATGATCTTATTGTATTTTCAACTCGCTCAACTGGTAAGCATATGAAGTTTTGCTATGCAAAATTGTATTACAGTAGGCTGCCTACAAGACACTTTTGTACCTACTCGCTGAGTGCAGAAAATTAATTTCCATGCACAAACTTTCTTGAAATACATTGACTATTGAAACACTAAAAAATAATTTTGCGCCTATACATATTTCCTGAAATCATTTCTGGCACTTTTTGAGTAAAGTTAGGATAATTGAAATTGTTCCTCAAAACGTTGTTTATACATTCAGGTATGGCGAGTTTATTCTGAGCGTGAAATGGGACGGATCTACACATTCGAGCGAAGTTGCTCGATCGATTGCGTGCCGGGATGTACGCCGCTAGATGATTTGGAAAATCGATTCATCAGTTGTTTACAATGCTGTGATACGGATCGTTGTAATGTTCATACTGACAGCTATGCATTGCAAGCTACAACTTCATTCGTGTTATTCTTTATAATATCTATCGTTGTAAATAATTTTAAGGTGTAAAGTTAATTGAATCGTTTTCTTTTGGACGACGTTGTCATTTTGCCCCTGGAACATTTTGATGAGCATTGAAGATCTATGCACATATTCCAGAGATAAGACTCTTTCAATTTCAAAAAATAGACCAAACGAGTTTACAAAGGCAAATTACCGATAGAAGATTCGCTCCTGCAATCCGCTGCACAACTATTGATTGTTTTGTGTTTGTAAACGTTCTAAGCTGAACTTTCGCAGTTGAAAGTCTCATGCTTGAAACTATGCATGCCTTTAGAACAAAGCACATTGAACAAATATTCAGAGTGAATGAGCAAGTTGGCGCAGAACAATTTATATACATACACAGACTACAGGGCCTATGAAATCGTCCGAACTGTAAAGTCTGCTGAGGGCCAAGTAGAAAAAGCGCCAAAAAATTCAATCCCCCACTCGTCAAAACCGAAGAAACAATTTGTTTGAAAATTACTCCCTTTTCGAATTTTTGTTTAGTATTTTTTCTCATTAGCCAATCGCAGCATCCATATACCTACTGCACATTCAAATCTTCCTGTATGTAACCTATGTACCTAACATTATGCATTACATTGCTAGAAGCAGAAATAATTGAAGTCGCAGAAATTTAAGCTGCTTTTAATTGGTTCACAGGACCGCAAGCATGTAGGTTTACATCGTTCAAAATAGCATTTGTGGTTTAGGTTGGCTTGAGCTTACTCTTAACCCTAGCACTACTATCCGGCAATATGGGAAAATAAATGGTTTAAAGAAATCGACAAATTTTCCTTTCTATTGGTTAGAAATCAATAAAATAATATCTTGTCAGACGTGCAAGTTAATACTGGTGCGAATATAGGCATTTTGAGCATACACGGTTTACTGTAGCGGGTAGAAAACCACTTTGAATTCCGATGCCGAATTTTTACAATTTTTCTCCTTGTTTTCTGCATTTTTGATGCAAATTCTTTCATATAGCGACTAAGAACTTTGTTATTTTTACTAGGATTAGGCTTAGATTTATGTAGGTGGTAGTCAGGGATGGAAAAAACCCAGATTTTAATATTTCGAATTTGGGTTTTTTTGTGAGTTTTCTAGGTTTTTTGGCTTTTTTGGATTTTTTATGAAATGAAAAAATTGATAGCTAAAGCTACATACAGTAGCTGGGAATACTTCCAACAGCTGCAAGACACGGAAACAAACAAAGTAAGATATATTTTCATTCATTCTGTGTGGGGGGCATAGGTGGGCAGCACCAAAA
Organism: Mermis nigrescens; assembly: GCA_036768485.1. NCBI lineage: Eukaryota > Metazoa > Nematoda > Enoplea > Mermithida > Mermithidae > Mermis > Mermis nigrescens. Next base: position 16,701 of record JAVLUZ010000842.1, on the reverse strand, counting down.
TTCTGGGGGGGTGAAAAAATTTCTGGGGGGGGGGGTGAAAAAATTTTTAAAGGTCAAAAACAGGTCTTAAAAGTGGTCGTATGGCAAAAAAAACACCATTTTTCGACGTTTCTCATCAAGCTCTATCAATGGAATCAAAAATTGCTAAAAAAGCAAAAAAATTTTTTCTGGGGGGAGGGGGTATTTTGATTTCTGGGGGGGGGGGTATTTCACCTTCTGGGGAAGGTGTACACCCCCAAACCCCCACGCCCATGTGTGGTGGGGGGTAAAATTTACCCCAACTAGTTATAAGCACACATGGGCGTAGGGGGGCTTTGGGGGGTATGCACCCCCTAGAAGTTGAAATACCCCCCCAGTAATCAAAATACCCCCCCCCCCAGAAAATTTATTTTTGCTTTTTTAGCAATTTTTTGATGCCATTGGATAGAGCTTGATGAGAAACGGTCGAAAAATGGTGTTTTTTTGCCATACGACCACACCTGGGCGTGGGGGTTTGGGGGGGGGGGGTATGCACCCCCAGAAACCAAAATACCCCAGAAATCAAAATACTCCCCCCCCAGAATTCAATTTTTGAAAATTTTTTTTCGTTTTTTTCGCAATTTTTTGATGCCAATGGATAGTGCTTGATGAGAAACGTCGAAAAATGGTGTTTTTATTGCCCTACCACCATTTTAAGGGCCATTTTTTGACTTTCAAAAAATCTTGCACCCCCCAAATTTTTTTGCTGCCCACGTATGCATACGACCACTTTTAAGACCATTTTTTGACCTTTAAAAATTTTTTAACCCCCCCCCAGAATTTCGGTGCTGCCCACCTATGGTTATAAGTATATTATTGCCAAATTTCCATATTTTTGTGCTCCATATCAATTTTTTTTACTGTTTCGATGTAAAAACATTGTTTGCTCTTGTACGTACTATATTTATTCATAGCTAACGCTATGAAGAACATCTATTACATAAAAATCATTATCATGGTAATTTTTACCGGTATTAGTAGTGCTAGGGAAATGATCTATAATGATTTACGGAGCTTCAAGCTTTGGATGAAGCCAACCCGTCCTGTACCTGTTTTACGGCAAGATCGTGAAAACTTCGGACAGTACTACAGTCTGTTTCACACAAGTTTGGGCATAAATTTTCAAAACTGAGTGCGACAATAAGCCGATTTTTAGCATCAATTTGATACATAATTATTGTAATCCGTCGGCCTTCTTTCAAAAAAATTCTTAAAAATTTATGCCCAAACATATGTGAATTGGAGTGCATTCGGAGTCAGAGAAGTTCAATAAACCCCTCTAGGAAATAACATTAATGTCGTGCTTCTGCAGAGGTACAATAGCTCAAAACTTCGCAATTTGAGGCATAACATGTTTGGACCCTGTAAGTCTCAAAAACCAAACGGGAAAATTTTCTTGAAACTTATGTGAAGGCGAAATAACAGCCACTGCGAATTAATATATTCAAGCAAATGCAATTTCAAAAAAGCGTTTTTCCTTTAGTCTTTCACCTATCCGAGAGCTTTTTCAGCAAATCTTTTCTGAGGCTACAGTACCTCTATCTCTCCTACTTACTGTAGGTCATTTAGAGACCACTGTAGCTACATAGGATGGGTTTTCCAATAAAATTTCTTACGGCATAATTTATTCTCGTCTTCCAGCAGATCATGCAACAAGCGGATGGAGTTCGCGCGTTCAGCTTGTCATAAATCGACCGTTAAACACAATAAATAGACTAGCATTTTAGAAGTCGCCGAAAACTCCCCCTAGCGTAAAGGTAGAACGTATGATTGTCGTCGAAGCAACACGGGTTCCATTCCTGATGCAAGATTTTTATTTAGCGCACTTGCTGTAGTATGTCACAGCACTATTTAGATGCTTGATTTAAGTCTATACGGACGGTTTAGTGTATTAAAAATGAAAGAATGGCCATCGCTCGCCCCACTCAGTTTTCCTGTCGAGTTACAGTAGATCACCTAGTAAGGCATACTGAAGCCTTCAAAAAATTTACTAGAAAAGCTCTCGAATAAATGAAAGACTATACTAGTCATTAAAACCTGGTAGGTTAGCGTAAAACATTTGCTCCGTCGCAATCAAGCACTTCAGAACCACCAAATTGTTTTGAAATAACCCTCTTTACGAATCCTATGAATTATACAAGCGTTCTCGTAGCGCCATTCTGATCAAAAATTGAGAATCAAAGACCCATAATGCTCATTAGTCCAAAAATGAGGTACCATTTTAAAGTAAAAACCGCACTTTACACTGCGGAACTTGATGCAGTTTACACTGAGGGACTTGATGCACTTTACAGTCAAACTGCATCGCTATTTATGCATGTACAAAAATACATATGTAGTACAGCAAGTCACAGTAGTGACACTATTCCGACTTATTGCACAATTTCAAAAAGGAAAATAAACGCACTCAGCGAACGGCTTGAAATATTGTTTAAACTAGGCTGTTTACAACAGCATTTCTTGAAAAAGTCATTTCCAACGATTAAATACAACGAAACAGCCAATAAAAATGCTTAAAAATCATGTTAGAATTCAAGGCTTTGCTGTATGATGATGAATTATATTTTTTTATTCTTCACCACAGAGTCTATCTTTGGTTCAAAGAAGTTGTTCCAGTATTTTTCTCATTGGATCCTTTTCATTTAAAATTCGAAGGCTCAATTTTCCTACGCAATTGTCAAGAAAATATCCAAATTATCGTTTTATTCGTCCGCCACTTCCACAGACAGGCGTCGAGTTCTTCGCTGACAACGAGGGCACTGCCCATCGTTTTTCTCATAGCACAACCTTAAAATTGACATATGTATTTACAAACAAACCGAATAAATTGGCATATTTAAATAAAAATCAATTAAGTTTGAATAAATTGGTGAATGAATAAATTAAAGCATAAAAATGATAAAAGTGAGGAACACGCTGAGTAAAACAGAAGTAAAATAAAAAAATTAAAAACTAAAATTAAATGAAAATTATGCAATACTGTATAAAAAATGACTTAACGAGTGAGATAAGAAATGAAACAGCGAACTCACGGGCGTACATGCATAGCATGGGAATTCTGGGGGAGCAGACCACACCTGGGCGTGGGGGGGGTTTGGGGGAGTATGCACCCCAGAAGCAAAATACCCCCCAGAAATCAAAATACCCCCCAGAATTCAATTTTTGAAAATTTTTTTCGTTTTTTTCGCAATTTTTGATGCCAATGGATAGTGCTTGATGAGAAACGTCGAAAAATGGTGTTTTTATCGCCATACCACCATTTTTGAGGCCATTTTTCGACCTTCAAAAAATCTTGCATCCCCCCCAGAATTTTCTTGCTGCCCACGTATGGGGCAGACCCTAAAAACCGTCAGAAGTGCCCTTTTAGGCTAGAAAACGTCGGGCGCACGTGAAAAACACTGTTTTTGCACGTTTCGGACGATGCTAGTTTTTTCTAGAACATAAAAACATTTAAAAAAAAATTTGAAAAGTCGATAAAATTGAATAAAGTATAGTCAAAAATGTGTATATGGCGCAAAGCGTCAAAAATTTGAGACTTTCGATTAAAAATGAGCTAAAAAAAGCTTCAAAAAAAGCGCACTTTCAACAATTTTTCCAAAACGTCGATAATTCTGGGGGTCGCAGGCATTCTGCAGGGGGTCGAACCCATAGGTGCACAAGGTCAGGGTCAAGAGGAAGGAGGGGGGGGGTGAAATCCAAAAAAAAACAAAACACTTAATATGGCAGTGCCCCACCCAAACTTTGATCGCTGTCCCGTAAACCATAGATTTAAGATTTTTATCGCAGATAAAGGTGTTTGAGCTTAGATAAGGAAACCGAAAAAGACCCAAAGTCGACAAGGTCCAATAATGCGCAAATTAACTTTCCAAAATCGTATTTTTAAGGAAATAATGTGCAAGATTAGAGATTCGAAAGGGCCTTAAAGAAATTTTCTTCCTTAAATCTGTCCATATTTTTGTTTTGATATTCAATTTCATTTTCAATATTTCACAATCTATCAAACACTTTTCTAATCCGTCATGAGTCAAAATTTATGACTACCACACATGACATAGGTGGGCGGCAACAAAGTTCTGGGGGGGTGCAAGATTTTTTCAAAGGTAAAAAATGGCCTTAAATGTGGTGGTGGTTGGTATGGCGAAAAAACACCATTTTTCAACGTTTCTCATCGGAGCACTATCCATTGGCATCAAAAAATTGCGGAAAAACGAAAAAAATTTCAAAAATTGAAATCTGGGGGGGGCGGGTATTTTGATTTCTGGGGGGGGGTATTTTGGTTCTTCGGGGGGGGTGTATACCCCAAACCCCCACGCCCAGGTATGACACATGATCCTGGGCGGAGGGGTTTTCACCCCCACAAAAATTTTCACCGATTTTTGAGAGTTTCCAAAAATGTACCTAAAATTTGTAGAAAAGATGCTTTTTTAAACGTTTTTAGCTATCCGTTTGCTCAAAAGTTCCAAATTTTCGGCGCTTCGCGCCATTATACTCATGTTTTGACTATATTTTGTTCAATCTGTTCCGACTTTTTGATTTTTTTCGAATTTTTCTCTTTCTATGCTCTAGAAAGATAGAGCATCGTCAGAAACGCCAAAAAACGATGTTTTTGACGCGTACCTACCATTTTCGGACCCAAAAAAGGCACTTTATAATTTCACCCCAGAATTCCCATGCTGTGCACTTAAGACGACTAATGATAGTTTAGACCAAAATTTTGAATAATGAATATGATTAAGCAAAGCCGCTAAACAAACGAGCCATAATAAATCAATAATTCGTTTAAACTTGGATCATATTTCGAATAAAGAAATGAAATCGTTTTAAACCAATAAAGTACGAATGACGATATCCTACAGTAAGACGTCATTGTTGCTGCACCTATGTAACATTAAATGCTCATACTTATATGGCATCAAACTTGTCATCAAAAATGCGAAGTATGTATGATAAATTATTAGAAAATTGAAATTAAAAATTAGAATTAAAAGTAAAAATTCATAGAAAAATAAAAAATCAAAAATTTTGATAAAAAAATATGAAAAAAATAATAGTAGTAATAAATAATAATAATAAAATAATAATAATAAAAAATAACAATAAAAAATAATTAAAAAAATATAAAAAAAATAATAATGAAATAATAAAAAAAATAATAATAAAAAATAATACTAATCGCAAATTATGACGCAATTTTTTTAAATTTTGAATTTCAAATGAAAAATGCTTTACTGTGTTTTAACCTAAAATGCAGAAATGCTTGCTGGATAATTTTGCCATTTTACGCCAAATTAAAAAAAGAAAACCAATTCGAAGAAATAGCAAGTAATGCACATAGATAAATAAATACTCACTAAAAGATTAATTAATCTAATAAATTGAAATATTAATTATAACTAATTATTTACATAATACATAAATTTAATTATCATAAAATTAATTAATTAATTATTTAAATTTACATTTAATTTTACAAATAAAAATAATTTTCAAGCACCGATGAAAAACGGCTTTGCATTTTCTGCATAGTGTGATATAGTTGTCGAATGGAAACAAAACTTCGGGGTCTGCACAAATTTCGCATATAAACCCGTTTCCACGGCATGCCTAAAATGTTATTAAATTGAACAGATTCAGAGAAGATCATTAATTTTAATTATGCTGAAAAATGTTCAATGAATTAATCGATTTAATTTTATTAATAATAAGTAAATTAATAAACCACATAATAAATTTTAATAAATTAGTGCCGCTGCGACGTCACCCCATCCGCCCAGTCAGAACATTCTTGACCCCTTCCCCGCCGATTCATAGGAAAAAAGTTGCATTTTTGGGTCACTTTTACGTGTTTTTTTCGGGCGTTTTTGGCCAAAGATTGCAGGTCATTAACCCCTCCCCAGGCGCGTAGCTGGCCATCACACGAGGCATGGGGGGTTGGGGGTATACACCCCCAGAAGTTTAAATACCCCCCCCCAAATCAAATTTTGAAATTTTTTGCTTTTTTAGCGATTTTTTGATGCCATTGGATAGTGCTCGATGAGAAACGTGGAAAAATGGTGTTTTTTCGCCATACGACCACTTTTAAGACCATTTTTTGACCTTCGAAAATTTTTCACCCCCCAGAATTTCGGTGCTGCCCACCTATGCTGGCCATCCTATTTTGGGGGGACCAACTACCAATTTCGGGGGGAAATAAGCCCAAAAAAGCACAAAATAACGTTAAAAGTCCTATTTTCCGATTTTTCGAATTTTGGGGGGTCAGAACCCCCGTTCCCCCCAGAGATACGTGCCTGCCCCCATCCCTAAAAATGTTTGGGCATATCCCAGCCAAAACTTCGAGCCTTTACATGTACGATATTAATTTATGACTTATGAATTATTAATTATTTATTAATTGTTAATAATTAATGATTAGATATTCAATTAATAAATTAAATAATCAATTAACATTAATAATAATTAATTATTAAAATCAATTTATATCAATTAATCTTAACGTTGCCCTTAGTCGATTAGAAAAAAAACTAAAATAATTAAAAAGTTTTAAAGTTATAATTTTCTAAATACAAGGAGCATATGTAACGTGATGAGCATAGGTGGGCAGCACCAAAATTCTGGGGGGGGTTGAAAAAAATTTTCAAAGGTCAAAAAATGGTCTTAATTTTCAAAATTTGATTTCTGGGGGGTATTTTGATTTCTGGGGGGTGTTTCAACTTCTGTGGGGGTGCATACCCCAAACCCCCCACGCCCATGTAAGGTGATGAGGTATCTCCATTCAAAGGATTATTACCCCGCCGCCGATTTTCGACAAAAACCTGCTTTTTTGACAATACTTAAGTATTTTCTACCAGTTTTGGTCCAAAGTAGAAGGTTTTTAGCCCTGCTCCGACAACAGTAGCGGATTTTGATTTTAAGGAATCGTAAATCGCACTCGAAAATGTCCCAAAATTTCGGAAATTCTTTGCTTTTTAATCTGAAGCTTAAAAAAACGAATAATTTCGAAAATGTCCAAAAAAGAAAATTTAGAAGTAGAAAAAAATTCCCCGAAACGTCGTAATTACGAAAGATATACAAGAATAATGCTCATTCCTCAAACATGTACTTAGGATGCAGCTGAAAATTTTGGGAGGGTTCATCAGCAGACATGCACACAGCATGGAAATTCTGGGGGGGTATGAAATTTTAAGGTGCCTTTTTTGAACCAAAAAAATAGTGGATACGCGCCAAAAAATTTTTTTGGCGTTTCTGACGATGCTCAATCTTTATATAGCACAAAAACGGAAGAACTTCGAAAAAAATAAAAAAGTCGAACAAATTGAGCGAAGAATAGTCAAAAGATGATTGATTGTGTGGCGCTAAGCGCCTAAAATTTGAAACTTTTGAGCAAATAGGTCAGGTAAACCGCTTAAAAAAGCACCCTTTCGACGGAATTTTCGAAAACTTTTTGGAAAATCGCGAATTCTGGGGGGGGGTGGAAAAATTTCTGGATTTGGGTGGGAAAATATCCGGGGGCGGGGGAGTGAAAAACCCAAGATCATGTATGGTAATCGGTCATTATTAGGGGGAGGATGAGATGACCTTTGATCTTTCGGGCAAAAATGACAAAAATACACCCAAAACTGGCCTAAAAACGCATATTTTCGCCCAAAACAGGTAAAGGTACGGGGATTCCTTGCCTCCCCTGTTGATCGTATATTATTCCCCCGAAATTCCCAGCTAATCGCAAGTCGAGCTTAAGGCTGAGAAATCGGTATTTCTTTAAATAGAGCCGTAAAACACTCAAAAACGAATTATTTGCTCAATATAACTCCAAATTAATCGGATTAAATACCAAATTAAAAAAAAATTTGGAAAAGAGCCGAAAATTTAAAAAAAATAAAAACTGCAAAATGAAAAAAAATTAAAAAATTAATCAAACTTAATTAATTAAATTTATTCGTGAGTTATAATTGATCTAATCATCCAAACATGACGGCATAACAAATTAATCGATAACTAATTGACTATGACGTCAGAATTTATTATTAAATTTTGTTTAAACCTCGCAATCCTGTTTAATATGCTTTTCGTACGCTTTGATGACGTCACTGACGTGCGATTCGAGCGTATTTCGGTTTAAATCGATTAAATCTTGAACGCAATACGCGTCGACCGAATCCAAAAAGTGTAAATTGGGTTTCAATAGGGCCAACAATCGCAACGAAGAAGCTTCGCGGCAATTCAGCAAGTAAGGCTTCATCGCCTGCAATTGTTGCCTCATCGCCTCAAAAAAGAAACCACGAAATGACTGAGTAAAAGTAAGCAAAATAAACAAAAAAAGGAAAAAAATAAATAAAATAAAAATGGAGAGGCTAGAGTGTAAAGCGACGGAGCCACACAAAAACAAGGCTAATGGTTCGCATCACACATGGGCGTGGGGGGTTTTGGGGGGTATGCACCCCCCAGAAGTTGAAATACCCCCCAGAAATCAAAATACCCGCCCCCAGAAATTTTTTTGTCTTTTTAGCAATTTTTTGATGCCATTGGATAGTGCTCGACGAGAAACGTCGAAAAATGGTGTGTTTTTCGACATACAACCACTTTTAAGACAATTTTTTGACCTTTAAAAATTTTTTCACCCCCAGAATTTCGGTGCTGCCCACCTATGGTATGCGCATTGTTTGTATTTATATAGTGTAATGAAGTTTGTACGCACGCACGTGAACTTTAGATTTTTGTCCTATCCGATTTTCCGTTTGAAAAATTCCTTCTTCTCATTTTTTTAAATAATTTTGCTACTTTTAGCTAAATATTTAAGCCATTTATCCCCTCATCCGTACACGTAACAGTATGGATGGCGGATCCCCATACCCAAAGTTGGTCGTCCCTCATTCTTCCAGAAGCAGCAAATTTTTGCCCCTCCCCAATTTTTGGAAAAAAGTTGCATTTTTAGCCAAAAATTGAAGGTCTTCAAACCCCCCTGAAAATTGCCCAAGACCACTCTAAAAATTGGCGGGGACCCCTACCACCATACATGCGGGGGCGGAGGAGCGCGGGTGAAATTCTAAAGTGCATTTTGGGCGAAAAAACGGTGGGTAAGCGTCAAAAACATCGTTTTTCGGCGTTTCTGAATATGCTTTATCTTTCTAGAGCATAAAAACATAAGTAAATCTCGAAAAAAATAAAAAAAGTCGAATAAATTGAACAAAATATAGTCAAACAAAAAATGAGTATATGGCTCGAAGCGCTAAAAATTTGACAATTTTGAGCAAATAGATAGCTAAAAACGCTCTTAAAAAAAGCAAGTTTTTTATTAATTTTCTGGAAAATTTTTGGAACTTTCAAAAAATCGCGAATTCTGAGGGGGGGGGGGTAAAAAACTCTTGGGGAGGGGGCAAAATTTTTCTGGAGGGCAAATCCCCCCCCCGAATCATATATGACCCCCACCCTAGATTTCGAGCCATTATATACATTCCTCGCCCCTACGCAAGACATCCGACTACCACACCCGGAATTCCAAGCCGTTACATGAATAAAAAAATTAATTCAAGAAAATTTAGAGAAAATGAAAAATCTAGAAAAAAATTCAAAATTTTTTAAAACATGGAAATTCTTTTAACAAATTTGACAAAAGCTCCAGAAAAACCATCGAATATGAACGAAGACGAAACGCTTGCTACTTGTTTACCTTAATCGACCTCAATTCGCTCATATAATTAAACAGATGAGGATTTAGGGCTTCGAGAAGGAGCACGGGTTTTCGTTGCATTATTCGCAAGAATTGCTTGCTCGACCTGCTTACCTGGCGGAAAAGAAGAATAATATAGTGAATTTAGTCTCAAATCTCAAAATTCTTAAGATTCAAAAATTTTAGGCGAAAAAAGAGCCAAAAAATTAACCGCCCGTCTTTTAGCTTTTCGGTTAGTGTCGAAAAACTCCTTACATTAAAATATAGTTCAGGCCGACAGAATAAGTGATGATGAATGTAAATATTTTGATTGTGGTAAGGGTGTAAACCAAACCCTTAATAAAGCAATTTACCTCAACTGACAATCACCGACTTGTTAGACCAAATATTTTGCCCAAAATCCCAAGTTCACTTTAGGTAATAAACTAGTAGTCCGCGCATCGTAAATTTAATCAAGTAAAACAATTTAACTAAAAAATTTAAACCTCCCATACTTTAAACTACTCGGTGTAAACAACTGTTGATATAAGATGAATTTAACGTTACGATTGATCGCATACGTATATAATTTGGGACGTTTGATTCATTTTCAAAATTAATCTGAGCACAAAATTATTACTCGCATGCATAGGTGGGCAGCACCGAAATTCTGGGGGGGAAATTTTCACAGGTCAAAAAATGGTCTCAAAAGTGGTCGTATGGCGAAAAAACACCATTTTTCGACGTTTCTCATCGAGCACTATCCAATGGCATCAAAAAATCGCGAAAAAAGCAAAAAAAAATTTTTAAAATTTGAATTCTGGGGGGTATTTCAACTTCTGGGGGGTGCATACTACCCCACGCCCATGTGTGCTCGCATGTCCAAATTATTGATTAAGATTAGAGAAGTGTAAAATAGAGAAAAAAACAAAAATGTTCGCAAGATATCGCTCGAAATTCAAAATTGGCAAAACAGTAGACATGAATAGCAGGAATCGTTCCATACATTAATGCGAATAAAAATGTGTAAACTAAATAATACAGAGTAGTCTGATGTTTACACATCAAACAGCCAAGTGATCATATACTTAATTTTGAAGATGGCAAAAGTATGCAATTGTAAATCGTACGTGCAACAGCAGGGACGGAGGATCCCCAAAGTTGGCCTTCCCTTCGTCATACTTAAAGCCAGACAGACAATTTTTTGAACCCCCGCCCCGTTTCTGATAAAATCTAGCATTTTTTTGCCATTTTTAGGTGCTTTTTTGCATTTTTGGGCCACAAATGGAGGTCATTTACCGTAACCCCTCCTAGAGATAACGGAGATTCCAACCCAAAAGTTTCAAGCCTTCACAGGTTACACGTATTGTATATAAATGATAAGTCTAGCTCATACATGCACAGCATGGAAATTCTGGGGGAGGGGGTAATTTTAGAGTGCCTCTTTTAAGTCCAAAAATGGTGGTAGGTACGCGTCCAAAACATCGTTTTCAGCGTTTCTGACGATGCTCTATTTTTCTAGAGCATAAAAACGAAAAAAATCAAAAATCAAGTCGGAAAAAGTCAACAAAATATAGTCAAAACATAAGTTTGACGTTTTTGAGCTTAAAAACATCTTTTCTACAAAATTTTGGGAACTTTCAAAAAATCGTAAATTCTGGGGGGCGGGGTTGAAAAAATTTTTGCAGGGGTAAAAATTTTTCTGTGGGGGGGGTTGAAACCCCCAAAGATCACGTATGGTCTAGCTTGGTATAAACAGCAAAAGGATAAATGCAAGAGTGTAAGTGGCATGTTTAAAATTGTAAAACCGCAAATGGACGAAAAACCGAAAATTGAACATTCGGAAACAGAACGAAAGGGATAGTGTAAACCAAGCAACACTCACACACGACGAGCACTTACTAAAACGTTGTAAAGTAATCGACGCGCGCAAAGTAAAAATAAGGAGAAGCGACAGAACTATGGGAAAACTGTAAAGTAGCGGAGAGAGAATTGGAGCGAAAGACTGAAAAATCAATAAAACGCCCAATTAGGTGATTTCGTAAAACCCTACGTTTCTGGGTTCAAAATCCCAATTTCGAATAACCCGCGCAGGAATAACGCACGAGTCGTTCCAATGGCAAATGGGGCAATAGTAAAGGCCGCTGTAGTCGCACAGTCGAGGCAAGGAAACTGTACGTTGTCGGCTAAAAAATAAAAATAACAAAAAAACAAAAAAGACAACAAAAAACTACATCGATCAAGTAATCAAAGAATTGTAAACAACAAATAATGACCAACGATTCTGGCGCTTTAAAGCTTAAGCAATAAACGGCATTTTAACTCCAAATTCGCACGCCTTGACGATTAAAAGTACAACCTAATAAAAATAACGAATTAAAACATGCAAACATCGAATTGCCTCACTTTAAACTACGCGAATAGAAGACGTATATTTGTAAAGTTATTTCAACAGTGTTTAAACCAATAGACACTAATAATAATATTGATAATATTAATCATATGATTAATAATATGAATAATGATTATAGTAATATTAATAAAACTTTTTTTAAATATATTTTTTGAAATTTGAATATTTTTTCCAATTTGTAAAGACTAAACCGTCCGTATTCAGGTTTCAATAGCATTATTAAAAAATCCGAAATCGATCAGTCTTACTGTCAATATTTAAGCGCGTTTTGCAGTCAGCACATCGATATTTCTGCGAAGCTAATCCTTGTTCCGGACAAATCGTCGATTCGTAAACTGGCTCTTCACTGGCCTGAAAACTATAGGCAACACTTTACACTGGCGAGCAGATTTAGCTATTTCGCTATTAAAAATAAGGCATAAAATGGAATTGTAAACCTGTTTAATATTGCGTAGAAAGCCGTTGTAAAGCGTTGGATGGATGGTAAACCGTTAATTTCGGTTTACACTTTGAAGAACAATAACTTTTTGTTACATACATAGTACGACGAAAGTGAAATCAAAGGTTTAATAGTTTACATAGATGAGCAAGGCAGGGATGGATGAGGCTAAGTTAGAAACGGTCACACATTCAGGCGGCAGTTAAAACAACGTGCGTTTTTACTAGATAATATGGTAATAATGTTGCCTATTTAAGCATCTAAAATGTCATTTTCAATGTCAGAATGTAATCAAGTCGATTTAAAAGTGCATTTCGCCGAAAAAATGCATGTTTGACCCGTTTTCATCTGAATAATGTGATCGGCATCTAAAATGTCATTTTCAATGTCAGAATGTAATCAAGTCGATTTAAAAATGCATTTCGCCGAAAAAAATGCATGTTCGACCATAAAGGAAAGCAGCAAGAAAATTCTGGCGGGGGAAAGGGGTGCAAGATTTTTCAAAGGTCAAAAATTGCCTTAGAATTGGTGGTATGGCGAAAAAACACCATTTTTCGACGTTTCTCATTGATCACTATCTATTGGCATCGAAAAATTTGCAGAAAAACGAAAAAAATTTTAAAAATTGAATTCTGGGGGTATTTTGGTTTCTCGGGGGGGGGGGTGCAGTCACACCCCCCAACCCCATGCCAAGTGTGTGATGTTTGACCCGTTTTTATCGGAATAATGTATTCGATATGTGGTATATAATTAGTGTAAGTGCAAGAATGTGAAAAATCAATATGTACGGAGTACATTGATCATTTTAACTGAATTTCCATATTACTGAGCTGCATTTTTAAAAAAATATCAAAATTTCCCAGCAGTACTTAGCGTCACGAAAGGCGGTTTTAAACAGGCTCGGTCTTATTTACACTATTAATAATACGATACGATAATTTAGGATTCACAACACCGCGCTCTTCAAAAATTTCCTAGTGCATCATTATCTTGATAACAAACTTTAATTGATTACAAACGCACCTTTGCAAAGTAACGCAGTGGTTTTACGCGAACTTTATGAAGAAAAATCAAAGGTAAGAAAGAGGAAGCGAGCATAAAAATAACCACATGATGAAAAGGAAAAGAAAGAAAAAGAAAGCTATGTAATACAGGGACAAATTCGTTTTGGGAGTTGGGACCATACGTGGGCAACAAGAAAATTCTGGGGGGGGTCAAGATTTTTGAAGGTCAAAAAATGGCCTTAAAAATGGTGGTATGGCGATAAAAACACCATTTTTCGACGTTTCTCATCAAGCACTATCCATTGGCATCAAAAAATTGCGAAAAAAACGAAAAAAATTTTCAAAAATTGAATTCTGGGGGGTCTTTTGATTTCTGGGGAGTCTTTTGGTTTCTGGGGGTCCAGACCCCCCACGCCCATGTGTGGTTAGGGACTATGATCAGACTTTGTGTAAAGTGAATCTTTGATTCAAGTCGAATCAAAAACGCTGAATTTATCTATTCATATACCATGCAAATGTCTCACCGCATCCTGGCAGTTCACACAAGTCATTTTCAGGCACGTAGCTGTGGGGGGAATGGGGGGGGTCGGACCCCCCAAAATTCGGAAAAAACCGAAAAAAACTTTTTACACGTTATTTTGTTCTATTGTTGGCTTAGACCCCCTAAAATTGGTGTTGGTCCCCCGAAATAGGAGGACCAGCTACGTGCCTGGTCATTTTGCGCTCAGAAAACTGCCTGCATAGCCTTTCTTGGACTCAGAAATATATAGTGTGAGGTCAGAAATGCTACATTTACGTAAATTTTTCAGAGTTTCAGCAATTTCAAAACGATAGTTGTTTTCTGGACAAAAAGGATGTGTTAAAAAGAAATCATCCTCTTTTTCGCTATAGAACCGTTTTGTACGAAGTACATAGCTATAAAAGCAATTGTCGATTCCACCCCTCCCCTGATAGTTTAACCAAGCGCACCTATGTCTCCGTTTGTTTTAATTAAATTATTTAACTTGCTCTTCATGGTTGCCCCCGCTTATAAATTTGTTTCTCATTGTAATTTTACCTTCAAAGTCCAGAGTGCAAACTTAAACCGAATTTTAGTCTTAGTGCTCGCAACGAAAGTTGACGCGCCATTGTTGTAAGATTAATGTTAGACAATAAGTCGCGAGCGCCGCGTTTTGTCCATTATTCCGTATCAATTTGTTTTTATTATTGTATATTATTCCCTAACATGCCCTTAATGCGGCGACGCAGACCGGAGCAATTCAGCTAATAATAGCCTCAAGAAACCGGAGCATGCACGTGAATGGCGTTGGAACCATAGGTGGGCGGCACCAGAATTCGGGGGGAGTGAAAGATGTTTTCGAAGGTAAAGAAATGGCCTTAAAAATGGTGATATGGCGAAAAAATACCATTTTTCAACGCTTCTCATCGATCACTATTCATTGGCATCATGAAATTCCCAGAAGAACAAAAAAAGTTTCAAAATTGAATTCTAGGGAGGGTATTTTAATTTCTGGAGGGGTAATTTCGTTTCTAGGGGGTGCATACTCCCCAAACCCCCCAGGCCCAGGTATAGTTGGAAGGCTTCCATGGGCATTCACGTGCGCACTTCCTCTTCTTCACGCTACTAATAGCTGAATTCCCCCATCTACCTCCCACATTAACATTACATTAGAGAATATCCTATAATAAAAAAGTTAACACAGAATAAGGAAAAAACGCATCGCTCGCGACACACTATCTAGCATTAATTTACAATAATGGTGCGTCAACTTTCATGGCGAGCACTGTTAGGCAACCCATTCTCTTGCCTAGATTTCATTTCTAGCGCAGCGAACTACGATTGACACAAATCAATCCGACTGCGCCCAAGAATAGGACGTGTTATAAAAATGGCGTGCATTATATTATAGCACATAATATAGGATAGCATATTTAATAACATAGCACAACTTGTGAGGTACCACTTATTATATGAAGGCGCATGTTATAAGATAACACATGTCATAGGAACCACATTTTGTAAGATAGTACGTAGTATGAGATAGCTCGTGCTTATAAGATAGCACACACTATAAGATAGTATATATTATAAGATGGCAAGCGCGCCAAATGGCTCACTTTTACGCTGCCGCACGCCCTTTGGACGTTATTCAAGCATTTTTGGTGACAATAAAACCCGCATAATTTGCATTTGTACCAAATTTGAACCAGACCCCAAATCATTTGGCCACATTTGTCGCAATATTGATTTCGGGCGCCCAACGAGCCGCGCCTATTCTTCACCGCGAATCGATGACCACCGATCGATAAATTATCGACTTCTGTCTGCTGACCTTCCTACCGAAAACCAAAAACTATTTCACGCGCTTTACACTTTATACTCATCGCCGAAAAAAAGTACTTCAAGCACTGAAGAAAAAAATATATAGGTAGAAAGAACAGGAAATTATATGTAAAGCATCAAATACAAAAAATATTGGAAAGAAAATATGTAAAATATAGAAAATACAAGGCATGTGAAAGCTTGGATTTAAAAACTTAAATAATGTTTGTAAAACGGTATAGTAACTTAAACCAACTTAAATTTCAAAAAAACGTTGATAGGACTGGCACTGGCAGACCAATTTTTAGTGGAATTAGAGCTGTGCGGGGGCCAGGCCCCGGCCCCGGCCCCGGCGCCGGGGCCTACATTACGCTGCTAAATGCAGGCTACCAAATGCTATTGCTTGACTGCTGAACATAACGCTGCCCCGGCCCCGGGCCAGGCTGGCCCCGGCACCGGGGCCGGGGCCGAGTGTTATAATTGATTATAATGTAGAAAATTGATAATGTTTTGAGCAGATTTACCTTCAAGCTCAATTTCAAGCAACACCACACATCTTGCTAATTCAAATCTTTATTTTATTATGTCAGGTTGGTGCAAATTTCTAGTTAATAATCAAAATTGACATATTTTGAATTGCAATTCATATAGCCGAGCTTTCCAGCTTGCTTGGTAGCAGACAGCTACGTCTATCAGAACAAATAGAATAATAAGCCTAAAAAAGTGCGAAGTAAAGCTAATTGAAAAACGCGTCCAAGTCAGAGGAGTTAAATCCATACATGGGCCGCTCAAAAATTATAGGGTTCCAAAACTTTTCGAAGTCAAAAAGCGCCTGATAATATATGGTAGGGCGAAAAAACA
>JAVLUZ010000841.1:22500-164378 GCA_036768485.1 Mermis nigrescens | reverse complement strand
GATTCTATTTAATCTTGCAATAATTTTTCAATAATTTTACTGCTTAAATATCACTTTGCCCTAGACCTCACTGTCAACCGTAAATAAACGATGTTCACTGCATTCTCTTTTATCTAAGGTCCTACCCGGGTATACCCGGGTACCCGAATTACCCGGGTACCCGGGTAATGAAATAGCCGGGTCGGGTACCACGGGTAGTAAAATTTGCAAAGTGTGCAGCTTTATTCCCTAAAAGATAGAGCGTCGTCAGAAACGCCGAACAACTAAGTCTTGGACGCGTATCCACCATAGGTGGGCTGTACCAAAGTTTTTTTTTTGGGGGGGGGGGTGCAAGATTTTTTTCAAAGGTCAAAAATGGCCTTGAAAATGGTGGTATGGCGAAAAAACACCATTTTTCAATGTTTCTCATCAAGCACTATCCATTGGTATCAAAAAATTGCGAAAAAACAAAAAAAAGTTTTCAAAAGTTGAATTCTGGGGGGTATTTTGGTTTCTAGGGGGTTGCATACCCCAAACCCCCCACGCCCAGGTATGGTATCCACCGTTTTAAGCCCAAAAAAGCAGTTCGGAAAACTTTTTCATTCTCAGTTCCCCAGAAATCCCATACTACGCATATTTAGTAAACCGACCACGGGCAGAATTAAAATAACGTTAATCAACAAGATGCACAGCCAATAGTCGGGCGTTCGCATGGCCATAAAAGTGACGCCGAAGCCGTTTTGCTTGGCGGCCGAAAATGGAACCAGCTCGTTGTAGAGCACGGCGACGAAAAAATAGAACAGCAGCGAGCCCCAAATGACGACGTGATTGAAAACGGTCCAATAAGCCGTGTCGACGGCTATCTGCGCCGTGACGGCGACGACCAACGAAGAAAAGATGGTGAAGCCGAGCACGGGCAGCGAGTCGAGCGACCGACCGTCGAACACGACGTTTTCGGTCATCACGAAATAAGGGACGAAGAAAAGCGCCAACGAACTGAAGATGCCGTGTAGGACGGAATAGACGAACACGCGCATGTTGAAATAAACGTTGAATTGGCCGGGCAAATAGAGGCTGGGGTACCTGCGAAACGTGTAAGTGTAAAGTAAGAAAAGGCGAATGTAAATGAGAAATATTCATATAAGCGATTGAATCATACATGTAACAGGGGCATGGCGGGATCACCCCACTTAAAGTTGGTTGTCCTCATCCCCCAAAAGCCAGACCATTTTTGACCCCCCCCCCCCCGATTTTGGAAAAAATTGAATTTTTCGGCCGGTTTTAGATGTTTTTGGCCAAACATTGGAGGTCACTTACCTCCCCCCTCTAAAAATGGCCGAGGACCCCAAAAATTTCGAGCCGTTAGATCAATTAGCTAAACAAAATATCAAAAAAGATTAACGAGAACAATCGGTCGGATGGATCCATCTGACTGGACTAAAACGGTAATGGTGACCGCGGAGACCACAGTCAATCAATCACACTAAGTGGACTAGGAGTCAAGCTGCGCAGCTCTGCAAGCACCGGAATAATTATAAAATAGCATGCACGTTTTGCTAGAACTAAGAACACTTTTTTGCTGCAGAAAATCATCTATCCCTAACCAGAAAGTAGTTGTTTCTGTTTCACTTATTCAATGATATGTACATAAATCTTCATCAGTGCTAAAAAATATCGACTTCACATAGGCACACGATCAAGAAGACGATGAAGAATTCATAAGCTGAATTTTACGAATTCCTTAGTCCAAAATATGCAATGCTCTGTGAAACATGAAATATGTTTATTATGCTGCTTCTAATACAAATAAGAGTGCCACAAATTACTACGATGAATTTAATCAAACATCTCAAAGGTAAATTTAGAAGCAGTATAAAAGACCAAGAATAAAGATTCTTATTGTATTCATTTTTCTAAATAAAGCATTTAAATACGTCTTCAGGCACGAATAAGAAACGAGTAATAAGAATAACTTAGAATATTCGAAAAATTTGGTTATGGACTTGAAAACGAAAGAACATGCGATCTAAAACCTTTGTAACATCGTGATTATTGCTTTCCCAATCGAACTGGCATATCGGCATTAAAGTGAAGTGAACATGTGCATAATTAGCATAATCGTAAAGAGCCAAGAAAACCGCAAAACTTTCTTAAACTTCCAGCATAGTTAATACGGATGATGAAAATGGATGATATGCAGAAAAGAGAAGCATAAAAGAAACATATGCAGTCTTATAAGGAGAATGACAGTAAACTAGAGCCAAAGCATATACCTGAATTTTACCAATAAAACGCAAAATATATATTTAATTTAAATTACAAGCTTTTGCAAATAAGCAGACCGGCATTTCATTCTGCTACCTGCACTAAGCATTAAACGACTATGCTCGTTTATCAAATATAAGCACGCATAACAATGAATAAATTCGACTCATTCAAGATTCATTCTATTCATTCTTTTTTGTATTCGGCGAAGATTTTTCCCGATGTACAAAGACTTTTAGGGAACCGTCTTTGTACATGTACAAAGATTTATGGGAAGATAAAAACTGCAGAAAAGGTTCAACTTTCGCGAAAATTTTCTGACCTTCGCGCCGTAATGAGTAAGTGTGTGTTCTATATATCTTTATAATGTCAGAAATTGCTTTTTGAATAGTGATTTTGGCCCTCAGAAACCTAGAAATTAGGTAAAATACATTACCATAGCTTGAACAACTCTGTTTTGTCACACTAAAATCGCTACTGTACCATATTATAGTACCCGAAAATTTGTGTGTACAAAATGTACAAAGACTTTTAGGGACCATCTTGTACATGTACAAACGGACCTCCTACAAAAAAAATACTTATTTTATTTCATATTCCAAAGAATCATGCTCTATCAATCCCACCAGTATACACTATGCTATTTGTCTCATATATACGTATAATCAACAATGAAGCTAGTCTATCATGCTGCAATGTACAAGGGGTAGCAGAGGAAAAATACTTTACGAGCATACAGCAATCAACATCCATTAGTACAGCATTTTTCCTAACATCGAAGCGAAAGTTGAGATAGGTCATATACAAAAAAATGATGAACAAATCTTTCTCGAAAACAGAGCATTCATTGCGTTGAATAAGTAGGTATGCAATTCTTCAACCTTAAATTGCCCCTTGTACGAGTATATCACGAACACTATAATTAAAACGCATGTACCTTAAACTAAGTTCATCGCTGACATCCTGGTCGAAAATGCCCAAGGCCAACACAGGCAAAGCAGTAAAGAATAAATTATAGCAGGCAATAAACAACGGATCGTATAACGTCTGAAAAACGTGAGAAGGGTACAATGAACAATTACCGTTTACAGGAAGTTTGCTTCATTCTTCTGTCTGCCCTTACATTAATTTAATTACTGAATAAAGGCAGATATGAACTGGGTTGACCGAAAATGTAAGTGGAATAATAAAAGAAACTGAAACGTCACTATCAGTAGCAATAGCTAAAAACTTAATTTCAAGCTTATTTTATAATCTCATTTTTGTCATGTGAAGGCAGAATAATTTTCAAAAATTCATGAATTATGAGAGAAAGTTATATGATCAATCAACTTAAAGCACAAAATGAATGGACAATGGGAATAAACATTTAATAAACATAAAAGAGAATAACATTCCTGAAAAACGCTCTCTTTGTAAGAACTTTATTACAGCACCAGGCAGCAATCTAAAATTTATCAACCTGCACTATGTTTTAATTGTTTAATGCGATAAGTGTAATTTAAAAGAAAAAGTAAGAGCCGAGTGAGACCTTTTAGATTGAATCGAATCCAATGCATTCTAATGTTATAATATAATGCGCATAAAGCATACAAGAATCATTATATCCAAAGATGCGCATGGTCAGGATGGCAAGAAAAGGGTGAAATCAAGAATCTGTAGTCAGGAAAATAAATTTTTTAGGTACCTATATAATATTGGAATTATCTGAAAATACACCAGTTGGGGGCCTAAATCGCGGGACTTGACAGTATCTAACTTTTGAGCCTTCCAGCGTGGCGTAATACCACGCTCTTACATTGATAATATTAAAAGCTTAAACGTTACAAACAAGTAAACGAATCTACCAAAAAACGTTTCGCCTTGAAAGAATCTTATCAAAAAAATTAAATTGTCGCAAACTGGGCAGAATCATACAATCTTCACGTCGGCATTAATTTGACCGCCTTAAGACCACACGCATTCGTGGGAGCTTCGAAACCCACAAAACCCTGGAGACCCCCCCGAAAATCGATGGAACCCCAGAATTGAATTCTTAGCCTGTTTTATAGATTTTTACCAGTTTTAAAATCACCCAGACCCCCGAATTCGGCTGATGCCCATTTATGCATACGACTCACCTGAGCAGAATAAGCGCAAAAGAATGCAAACCAAAAGTGGCCGAGTGTGAAAGCGAAGTTTTTATAGAAAAAGTAGCGCAAAAATTTGCACATTCGATAATAGGACCATCGTCCGTGCACGAGCAGCAGTCGCTCGAGAAAGCGGAATTGGGCGATGCTGTAGTCGGAGGCGAGCACAGCCTGCAGGTAAATAATAATAATAATAATAATAATAATAATAATAATAATAATAATAATAATAATAATAAAATAATAATGATAATAATAATAATAATAATAATGATAAATTATAAAAAAACAAAATAATTCTGATGTAATAATAATAGCTTAACACATTAAAATAATTAACCTGCAGGCCCTCTTGGCCCGAGATTCCGACACCGATATGCGCTTCTTTTATCATCGAGACGTCGTTGGCGCCGTCGCCGATAGCCAACGTCACCGCGTTCTTGTGTCGCTTTACCAGCTGCACCACCTGCGCTTTTTGCATCGGCGTCACGCGACAGCAAATTACCGCTTTGCACGCGCAACACACGTCCAGGAAAGAATGCTCCAGTCTGTAAGATTGACTCAGCAATCAATTTTGTTTTTATCTTTATTTACTTTTATATTTGCTTTATTCATTTTCATTTACATTTATTTTTATTTACTTTTGTACCTCATACTATTATTTACTTATTAACCTATTATGATTAAAGGTAAAAGTGATTTAAGATTAAAGTAACGCACATATGCAATTTTCTAAAACGTTAAATGACTCATAAACATATCGGTTTGTACTTCTCCGCTGTGGTGTATCCAAAGGACAGATAGTAATGGATATATGCACTCCAGGCACGTAGCTGGCAGTCCTATTTTGGAGGAGACCAACACCAATTTTAAGACGGGAATAAGCCCAAAAAGGCAAAAAATAGCACAAAATAACGTTTAAAAAGTCATATTTTTCCGATTTCTCTGAATTTTGGGAGGTCAGAAACCCCCATTCCCCAGAGATACGTGCCTGATGCACTCTGAATATTGCAATATCCTATTTTAGTGTTCAATGTCACTTTTTACCGCGTATCTAATGCGTGCACCAAACTAGCGCCGGTTATCACGAGCGAGTAATCTTCAAGACTCGATGTATCTTCGCTACGGGTATCCATTACAACCATGGAACTGGCTGGTCTTTCTTCATTCGAAGTCTGTAAAAGTGCGTTATCGTAGCCAGAATTTTGCTCCCAGAAGAAAAAGTACATAGTGCGAGCTAATTATGCGAGAAAATTTTCAAATTTACCAGTTCTTTCAAAAATAAATTAAGATCAAATCAACCGATATTGCTAGGTATGTAGTGGGTATTAACTGAAATAAATGTACATATAATGTACATTTTTAAACTTTACGAACATGTTGTACACACACAGGCCCGCAGCCAAGGGAGAGGCAAGGAGGGGCATTTGCTCCCCCAAAAACGAAAAAATTCTTTGTTTCTCACAAGGATCCCCCAAAATAAAAAATGAAAAATTCTTGATGTGCGTTAAAAGACCGCCAAAACAGGTTTTTGCGTATTTTTGAGCTATGTAGTAAACGCTAGTAAACGAAAAAATTTGCGGCGCTTCGCGCCTGACTAATGAGTTCTGTATAGATTTTTGTCTTTTAAATCGCTCAAATTCGAGCAAGACTAAACGAATATGCCAAATTTTTCTGGCGCTTCGCGCCGCTTTATTAATTTTCCGGTTGTTTTTCTTCGCAGAGCACAAAGACTGAGTACAAAGACGAAAAAATAAGAAATTGTTTATGGACTGGATAATGAGGAACCAATCGGTTTCAAGGTGGGTTCAAGAAACACTTAGACTAACTAGCAGGAACTGATTGTGATAAATTTAAGGCCCATTCCGTTTTTCAAGATTTAAGCAACGGGCTTTGGTCCGAAAATGGCCTGGTATGCTTTCAAAAGTTCTGATAGAGGGATACCCCCAGGGGCGTAACCTGCCGATGCCGGGGGTTCGCCCCCAGAATAAAAAAAAATTTCTATTTTTCACAAGGGTTCCCCAAAGGGAAAAAATTAAAAATTCTCGAAGTCTACTTGGAGGACAGCCGAAATGCGTTTTTAGCTTACTTTTAAGCTACTTAACTCAAACTTTTCCGGCGCTTCGCACCGGATTTCTTATTTTTTATCTCGTTTCTTACCTTAGAAGCCAAGATTTGATTTGAAAATGGCGAATATGTCAAAAATTTTCGGCGCTTCGCGCCGATTAATAATTTTCTGCATTAGTTTTCTTTGCAAAACCGCAAAATTAAATGACAAAGACAAGAATTTCGAAATGTTTTGGAGTCAAGCTTGAACTTGATATTAAGAAATTAGTCACACAGATAGGTTAAGGTATAGATTTTTAATATCCAAGTTCGAAATCAAGCAGGAACAATTTTTATTTCTTTAAATTTTTTCTTCACCATGGCAGATCTCGCCGATAAACGCTCAAAAATGCCATTATTTTCGCATATCTCCTAATGATTCTCGAAAAATAGGACTTCGAAAACTTCGAGGTCCCCCTATAATAGAATCCTGGTTACGCTCCTACATATATACCCCTACACCCTACTGTGCACGTATAAAAACACGTATCTTCAGATATAAACAAGGCTAAGAATTGCTGGATTGACATATAGAAAGTAAACGTAAAAATTGTCTTGACAGGCATGCCACAGAGGAAATACGTATACATGAATAAAAAAATTCTAGAATCTCGGATAAGAGATATCACCATAACCTGGGCGTGAGGGGTATGTAACCCCCAGAAATTAAAATATCCCCCAGAAACCAAATTCAATTTTTGAAAATTGTTGTTTTTTCGCAATTTTTTGATGCCAATGGATAGTGCTCGATGAGAAACGTTTAAAAATTGGTTTTTTCGCCATACCACCATTTTTAAGGCCATTTTTTGACCTTTGAAAAAAGCCGCCCACCTATGGATATCACTCATTTAATCGAAACTGTCATAATAAACGTTGACTTTTTCAGGAAATACAATAATGAATTAAAATACAAATTGCCAAGGGTGGATTATCGGATAAGTCGGATAAACAACCGTCCATATACTGATCAAGCACAGTTGTCCAGTCAGAAAATGAGCGTTCGTTTCTTAATGACTTCTGGCTAGCAACACGTTGGAGCGCTTCGAGCAGCACGATACTCAATTATATTTATTTATTGATCTTTTTGATAGCTTTTTCTTTTCCATAAGAAATTCGGGAAATTTCGGACTTTTTCTGACAAATTTCGAGTCAGAAACAATTTTTCTAAGCAGATAACGAACAATTTTAAACGCACACGTTTGCTGAGCAAAAACGCTCAGTTCAACCATACAAATGCGAAAATGGTGAAATAATTATTTTGATATTTTTTGCATCGTAAATCATCGACTTTGCCCGACTTAAGCACGAAATACTAAAAATAAGGTATAATACGCTCAGCACCATACGTGGGCAGCAAGAAAATTCTGGGATGGGGTGCAAGATTTTTTTGAAGGTCGAAAAATGGCCTTAAAAATGGTGGTATGGCGATAAAAACACCATTTTTCTACGTTTCTCATCAAGCAATATCCATTGGCATCAAAAAATTGCGAAAAAAACGAAAAAAATTTTCAAAAATTGAATTCTGGGAGGGGTATTTTGATTTCTGGGGGGTATTTTGGTTTCTGGGGGTGCATACCCCCCAAACCCACCCCCCACGCCCAGGTGTGCTCAGCACCCTACTATGTAACTTTATTTGCATTTGTTAAATTTATTGAAGCTGAGAATTTTCAAAGGAATAAATTATAAAGATCCCAATAACTAGTTCGATGGAAGATATCTGCAAAAGATAATTCCTTTTAAATACTCCTTATAGTATCCAGAGAACAGTTAAGTACTAGCGGGCTCTCTGTGGACAATCAACAGCAGGCACGTAGCTGGCCGTCCTATTTCAGGGGACCAACACCAATTTTTGGGGAGACTAAGCCCAAAAAGGACAAAAATAGCGCAAAATGACGTTTAAAAAGTCATCTTTTTCCGAATTTTGAGGGGGCCGAACTCCCCCCCCATTCCCCCTCCATAGATACGTGCCTGATCAACAGTAAGCTGTAGTCTTCTTTATACTAGCGTGATGTAATTAAAGTTGATTCGATGAAGTCTCACATTGTTGGGCGGGGGAGATTTCGTTCGTCGGCGAGTTATAATGGTCGCGTTATCCGACACATTCAATCGGAAAATTTGACATCTAATTTTATCTAATTGATCTTGAACTTCATCGAACTTTACACCATTAACAACAAAAACTTCCATATCCTCGGTGATCAAGCGGCAAGAGTAGCCTATGTTTATGGCTGTTTCTAAAAAATTTGGCAGCAATTAATTATATATATTTTGGACATGCCAATCAATGCAAATTAAAGAAATGCACTGAAACAACAGTAATCAGCATGTGACAGACGAGCCGACCAACATTGAGAATGCGTATACATGGCGTCCTCATTTAGGAAGAGATAATATTAAGAAACCGAGACAAAACTATGAAATGTGTGGCTCGACCTATGGCAAAAACTTGATTTTTGGGCCATTTTTACATAGGTGCCTTTTTTGCCATTTTTAGCCAAGAATACATAAAAGTCATCGATGCCCTACTTACTAAAAACGCCGACTTCCTCGAGCAAAATTCTGATGTATTACATTTTTTAATACGGTGAATTTTCTCGTATTCTACAGTCGTTTGAAAATACAGCCTAAAGCAGACAAGTAATACGGGATGAAGGGACTTCCCTCATATTCCCCAAAGTCAGAAAATTTTTGACTCCACCAATTTTTGGAGAAGAAAACTTGCGTTTTGGGCCATTCTTAGAGTAGTTTTTCGGCTATTTGGCCTTAAATTGGAGGTGATCCCACCTAAAAATGGACGGGGATCCCTGCCTGAAATTTCGAGCCATTACATATATGGGCTAAAGTCTCCTACTGACCAAGGCGTGAATTTCAGAGCTCATCCGAGACTAATAGCAAACACTATCAAAAAATAAGCAGGTAGTCTCCACAGAGTAATAGATCGCATGCGCACGTGTGATTTGACTTTGTCAATATCATACGACTAAGAGTATGGCGACTGTATATAACAAACTGTACACAGTAAAGGTAGTTTATTGTAAGATTGTGTAATTAAATACTGATAAAAATGAATGTTTGAAAAGTTAACCTTGTTTGTCGCCCGTCAGCACCCAAATTTTGATCATAGCACCAGCCAGGTTGGCGATTGTGTCAGGGACTCCATCCTGCAGCTTATCTTCGACTGCCGTCGCACCGAGCAGAATCAAATCTTGCTCAATCTCTTCGTAGATCGCATCCAATTTCTCTTGCCGTTCCTGCAAAGCCAAAGCCGCTTCCTTCTGTTTGTTCGACCATTGATCGTAAAACTCGCAGCTTATTTTTTTATAAGCCGAACATAGAGTCCTTAAGCCCTCATTGGCCAATTTATCGAGATAAGACTGAAATTTTAGTCAAATTCAATAATTATGCTCCGAAACATTCAAATGGGGTGCGGACGGAATTATTATCGTAGTTCGACCGTTTCCGGCCACCGAAGTTTCTACAGTCTATTCCACTCCAAACAGCCCTTTATCGCGATTCGTCTGGATATGTGAGTAGGCTTGGTTTAAATTAGCACATCACTAGCGATGGTTGACGAATCAAAAGGCTTTATGTTGCTATTTAATTCTAAATGCACTTTAGTAACATGCCGAAATTTCAACGATATCAATAAAAATGGGCCGTTTGAAGTGAAACAGACCACCGAAACGCCGGCCGCTATATGTATATCGCAGCCTCACACTAACGTCACACAATCAGTAGAAAAACTAACCAGGACTACCCTTCATGTCTTCTGAAAAGTGAATTTTCCAGAAAGAATTCATGGAATTGAAGTGCGCATTGTCCAAAATTAAGTTTTTGATGAGAAACGCAGGCTAAAAATTAAATAGAAGCATAAAAAAGTCTGTGATACCTACGTATTATTATTAATTTTTAGGGAAAAGAAAATGCTGCGGAGTATCAGCAGAATTTCAAGGCAAGGAACTATTTTGCTGAGGTTTAATCTCCAGTCCCAAAAAAGCCACGCAAGATAGCGAGTGGAAATGGCTAACTTGAGTTTCTTCGACTATTTTGGCCTCCTGCTTGCTTTGACTTCTGCGTAATCTTTCATATATTATGGTATCGGCCCCTTTGCAAAACAAAGTTATTTCATTGTTTCGCCGAACTAAAACCGACATGCGCTTGCGGACATTGTTAAAGTCCAAAATGCACAGTAGTTCGTAAACTTCTTCTTCACCATTCACTTCAATAGTAATTGAGGACGGCGTCCGCGATTTAAAAACGAATCCCATGCAACGAGCTGCCGTGGTCAAAGCCCCTTCGTCGGACTTTGTGCCTTCAATTTTAATTTAAATTACTAATTTTCACACTTAAATTTTTAAAATCTAAATTCTCTTTTTCTTCAAATTATAAATAAATTAACATTAGCTAGGGATTGCACGTCACACGCAGTTTTACAATATTTTGACTGACATCGTAGCTTGTTTTTCACAAGGACTTTGATATTATTGACAAGAAAAGATATTATATCTCGGTAGCCCAAGTACAAAAACAAACAGCCCCAACCCAAAGACCCTTCGACCCGTTGCAGGTTTGGGGCGATATAGCGCGTTGCCCAGGTGTGCCGAGATTAGTATTACGTTTCACTAAGAAATGAAAAATGCGTCAATAAAAATTGTAAGTCAGAAAAACAGGAATTTTTGACAAATTTAGATTAATATATACACTCGTTCGCACGTTGGTGAAAATTTTGAGCCTCTGAATTATGTAAGATTCTTCTAAAATTGATTTGTATTCAATGATCCAAAATTTAATAAATTAAAGTTAAGTTTAATATTTTTTAATAATTTAACAAAAATATATTTTGCAACTGACTCTTCTGATTCGAAGAGAGTGTAGCTCTTTCCACCCTGACTCAAATACAGTTGAACCTGGCTAATAAACACCGCAAGGGGACCAAGGGATTCCGTGTTAAATAACCGAGTGTGCTTACTGACAAGGTTGGCAATTATTTACGTCTACATGTCACATAGCGCTGTTGTAGACAAATGTATTATAATATGACAGAATATTACCCTATACCTATGAATATTAGTGATTTTGACCTTTACTGTGCACAAAGCGTGTTCAATATCCAAAAGGATGTGTTTACAAACCGGATATACATTGCCAAGAAACGAATTACATTGTTGTTTAATTACGTGTTTTTGTCAGGTGTTTACTAACCGGGGTGTTTAGCACGTTGACATATGCCCACGATCTTGAGGAACCGTGCTTATTATCCGTTAAAAGATGCTTATTAAGCGGGTTCCTACATTAATGTGATAATAAAGTTTGGTCGGAAAAGAAGGGAACGGTGTTCGTACAGCGGGAATATCTACTATGCGAGTGTTCATTCACGAGGTTTGGCTGTATGTATGTATGTATATACCTGGTAAATTAATCTTTCGCCTTCCTTCATTTCTGGCATAACGGTATGACACAGCGCTAGTAAACGCCAGAACAAGTTTAAAGAATCGTTATCGGAGGCCTTTCTGCATTTAAGATCGACTAAGAGCCTTTCGTCGTACCACTTGAACTTTTTCTCATGCCATTTGTTCCAAGAAAAATCGATAGGTTTCATCGTCTTAATAACGATATGAAAAGAGATAAAAGTGTGAGTAATAAAAATGAAGACATATATGCTTAGTAGTAAAGTTAATTGATAATGCAAGTAAAGGTATCTTATCTGCGAACAGACTTGGCAAAGTTTTTATCCAAAAAGAACGACGGCGACCAGAAAGCAGGAAAAAGCTTACAGCAATTCATATTCCCGATAGAAATTATGAAACTTAGTAGCATTTTTGTGTGCTTTCCAAAAAGTATCTTACGAATTTGTTAACATTATTTTTTTGTTTATCTATTTTTAATCTATTTTCAAAATTAATCTGTCAATCGGTTGGTATGCTACAGTCGAACTCGGATAATGCACACCCCTTAGGGATCTAAGGCCGACGGTGTGCATTATCTGAGTGTGTGCATTAACCGGAACTGAGAAGAAATTTATTATCGCTTTCATATTATTTCAGAAGGAATACAAAGACGATAAATGTTGTATCCTTGCCGCTTGCTATAGAATAAATAGCTTAGAATTAGATAACAATTCATGCTATGTTCTGCATAAGTCAACATGTTGTGCAATAAATATCAGCTATTCCACTTCGTGCATTATTCGATGTCCGCGCGCTCATTATCCGAGGTGTGGATCAAGCATGCGGACTTGTCAGCCGTGTGCATTAAGCATTATCCGAGTTTGCATTAACGGAGATATCTTACGATGTTAATACATTGTTTTTGCCGGGACCACGTTTAATGGAGTGCAATAACTAAAAAAGTGCAATATCCGGGGTTTTCATTATCCGAGTTCGACTTCTACGTACTTTGCATGTGGTTGCCTAGCATACATTATAGACAAGAAAGAACTCATTTCAAAGTTAAACAAAAGTAAAACAGCATTTGTCTTACGGCAAAAGTACAATAAACACCATACATGTAGGAGGAGGGATGGGGAGATATCCCAACCAACGTCTGCCGTCTCTCCCAAAGCCAAAAAAATTTTTGACATTCCCCCATGTTCGGAAACAATCGAATATTTGGCCGTTTTAAGGCGTTTTTTTGGCCAAACATTGGAGGTCATTTATCCCCCTCCCCCTAAATGGCCGGGAACCCTCCCCCCCACATAAATTTCAAGCCGTTACGTGTATGATAGACATATGCATACGGTTAAAGATCTGTCATAAAAATCCAAAATATTTGGAATAAAAAGCTCAATGAAGAGTAAATATACATCTCGTTTTATATACTAATATATACTAATACTAATACATTATTCGGAATAATGCAAGGATAAAAAAGTCGCAAGGAAAAATGAGATAGCAAGGTATAAAACGCAAAATTTCCTGGGCACACAGGCAAATAATCAATAGTGCTCAGGTGTGCCCCATCAAAAAATTACCAAAATCAACCTTTTACAAATTTCTCTTAAATGTCTCAACATTTGCTAGAATTTCGAATATATTTTGGAAGATCGTTCCAAATTATAGCTGATCTAGTAGCGAAACAATACTTTACATTCCCGTTTGAGATACCTAAACCGCCGTGAAAAGAAATGCACTTTTCGACTTCAAAGAAAGCAATTAAAGCTGTTTATAATATACTACATAATTTTACAAGTGACCTGACAAAGAGATATTGGACGGTAATGTTTCAACTGGAAAATAATCACCCTTCTTGAAAATAGGTACTACAATTGCATCTTTCCGACAAGAAGGTACTTCACCACTTCTATAGGAAACTTCGAAAATAGAACTAAGTGGCTCAATAAGAAATGGACATAATATTTTGATAAAATATGAACGTCGACTAAATTAGTTAATTATCCGTTCCTAGTGACCCTCAATTAGACGAATCAGATCTTGCACGCTCGACTTTCAAAGCATACATTTACAACATTTTTGGCCTAAAATTGTAGGTCATTTACCTCCCTTCCCTAACATGGCCGGATACCCCCAAATTTCAAGCCATTACATGTGATAAACACAAGCATACGGTTAAAGATCTGTCATGAAAATCCAAAGCATTTGGAATAAAAAACTCAATGAACCACATATATGCATCTCGTTTTATCTGAATGACGTGGCGTCGACTAGATTAATTATACGTTTCAAGTGATCCCAATTAACGAATCAGATTTGCACGCTCTACATTCAGAGTATGCATGTACACAGTTGAGGCCCTTGTTCTTGTCCATATCTGGTCATTCTTCACAAGTCTCCTTCGTAATGGTATTTGAGACACTCTACTTCTCATAAATATGAGCTTCATTATATATTCCCCACCTAAGTCAGAAAATCTGTATTCTCCAGAGACAAAGAGAAAGTGAATTAGAGCCTTCTTAAATATTATTTTTACGCTAAAATAAAAATCTCAATCTTAAATGAAATGAAAGATTTAATAAAGTAATAAAGTTGGAAAAGTCTCAGGAAAAATAGGTTCTGACACAAAGTAAATATTTTAATTATCCTTTGATTTCTGAAAGGCTGCTACGGATGAGAATAACCAGCTGAATCTCCTTTCTATACCTCACCTTGATGTCGATTGGAGCATTTTTAGCATCGAGCACTTCACCGTACAACTTGCCGTCAATGACGCATTTATTGAACGCCATAATATTCTGAGTGAGCGTACCCGTTTTGTCGCTAAAAATGTACTGAATTTGGCCCAATTCTTCGTTAAGAGTCGTCGTGCGCGCCCTGGCGGCCGTATCCGATTGTTCGTGATACATCTCTTTATCCCAGTTGATGAACCAAGAGTGATAAAAACGAATAATTTCGACGCTTAAAAAGTAAAAACATTACAACCATACGTGATCGTGGGGGAATTTAGGGGTCTCAACTCCCCCCCCCGGAAGATTTTTCAGTTTTCAATTTTAGAAGTTTTTTAAACCCAAGCATTTGTGATTTTCCAAGAAAAATTCATAGAAAAGGTGCTGTTTTAAGCATTTTTAGCTACCTGTTTGCTCAAAAGTGTCAAATTTCTGGCGCTGAAGAAATATGTAGGTGTTTTCATGCTCTTACGTTCTAGAAAGATAAAGCATCGTCAGAAACGATAAAAAATATGTTTTTGACACGCATCCACCGTTTTTGAGCCAAGAAAAATAATAAGAACAACTTTTTACTTTTAACCCCGAATTCATTTGCTGCGCATATGTAGCTCGTTAAAACCCTTACATTAGCGTGCGAATGCAGTTAGTTGTATGCCAATAATTAACCTATAGTCCCTGTATAAAAAGTGTGCTAGTTACTGTAATCCAGTGTTTTTTGTACAAAGTCCGTTTGTACATGTACAAAGATGATCCCCGAAAGTCTTTGTACATTTTGCACATGCAAATTTTTGAGTACTATAATATTGTACAGTAGCGATTTTAGTGTGATAAAACAGGATTTTTCGACTTTGGCTAGTGTATTTAGCTAATTTCTGGCTTTCTGACGCCAAAAATTACTAAAAAGTGCCTCAAAAATTTGAGACATCAAATTAATGTTGTAACGTTGTGTTCTAATCTCTACATTCGCTATGCATTCTGTTTCAAATCCAGATTTTCTTTTTATTTAAATCCAAGATAAAAGCTTGAATTCGGGCATAACGATTTGATAAAAAAGATGTACATTAGGAGACCCAATCAAATACAGCATTAGCATCTCAAAAAGTAAGAATTAACTTGCTAGCGCGTCTGCAATCATGACTGTTTCTTTCAAACCAAAATAAATCAATGATATAAATAAATGTCACAGATCAGCTAATGAACAAGGCCTAACAATTGCATGTGAACAATAGCAACTTTCGATCTGATATGTAATAACATACGCACATACTTATCTACGCAAATTCTAAATGGATAAGTTTTAAAATTTGAAGAATTGAGCATAATCAATATTTTTCCACGACACCTAACTAAGATTCGTTATGAACATTGTCAAGTCAAAATGTACATATATAATAGATATAGATGCAACAAATCAAGCATTAATTACTCTATGTTATAATGTTACTCGGCCATGTTTTCGATTAAAAACGTGGACAATTTCTTTATTGAATAAAAGCAAGATTTCATAAGCTACATAAATGATAGATTAATTCTGGAAGGAACTTCAATATAAGAAACTATGAATGAAAAGGCTTTGGCGCAGATGCGCAGCATGGTGGATTCAATGAGGAACCAACAAAATTTTTAAAGCGCCTTTTTTGAGCTCAAATAAATGGGTATCATACACGATCTTGGGAAAATATGCAGGTTTCAGCTCCTCCCCCAGAACTTTTTTCATCATCACCAAGGCCCGGTTGCAGATAGATCTGAGGAAATCTAGGAGCTAGGAGTTGGGAGTAAGTCGGTTCGCAAATTTAGGAGTAAGTAACTCCGAGGCTAGGAGTGTAGGAATAGATTTAGGAGCAGGGCTAGGAGTGAAAAACCAATTATCTAGGAGTAAAAATAAAATTGGGTTGCAGATGTCTAGGAGTAAAATTCTATAGTTTACTCCTAGAT
Source organism: Mermis nigrescens (assembly GCA_036768485.1). Classification (NCBI taxonomy): domain Eukaryota; kingdom Metazoa; phylum Nematoda; class Enoplea; order Mermithida; family Mermithidae; genus Mermis; species Mermis nigrescens. Next base: position 147,845 of record JAVLUZ010000841.1, on the reverse strand, counting down.
GTTGCGTACAATTTTCTAGGATACTTTGGCTCTACTAAAAGTAATTTGTCTGGCAAATTCATCGAGATGTATATTTCCAGCAATGATGCAAATTGCATGCAGGAAGTCATTATTTAAGCCCCAGATTAATTTTGATATTGAGACAACAGACTAAGCTAAACGATTGATTGACTGATTGTATCAGGTACTCTTAGTCCTAAATTTTTTACTCCTACACTACTACTACCCCCCCTCTATTTCTTTACTACCCTTTTAAGAGACTCCTAGCCCAGGAGTAACTTTTACTCCTGGACTCTTAGCACCTTAACTCCTAGATATGCAACAGAGCCCTAAATTCGCGATTTTCCAAAAGTTTACCACAAATTCGTAGAAAAGGTGCTATTTTAAGAGCTTTTGGCTATCTTTTCACTCCAAGGTGTCAAATTTTCGGCGTTTCGCGCCATTTCCTCATTTTTGACTATATTTAGCTCAATTTATTCGAATTTTCTTTATTTTTCAAAAATATTTGTATATTTTTATACTCTAGAAAGATTGAGCATCGTCATAAAGGCGAAAAACGATGTTTTTGACGCGTATCCACCTTTTTTGAGCCAAAAAAAGCACTTTAAAATTTCAGTTTCCCCCTTAATGTAGAATTTTCATGCTGTGCATGTCTGATGAGTCAAAAACACCAGTTTTGGCGTTTCAAAAGATGCTTTCTTCTAAAACATGAAAACATTGAAAAAATATGAAGAAATATCAAAAATATTAAGTAAATTGAACAAAATATAGTCAAAGAATGAATACACGTTGCGAAGTGCCGATATTTTGATACTTTTGAGCTAAAAAATCACTTAAAGGATTAAAATACCACGTTTTATACGATATTTTATAAGAGAAATTCAGGGGTTGAAAAATTTTTTGCGGCAGAGGGTGTCTTTTTGCGAGGGAAGTGAAAAACCCCAAACCCTACCCTAAGATCATGTATGAAATCAATATGCAAGATGACGTCACAATACCATCAAGCCACGATAAAAATTGCACATTCTATACAGGGAAATAGAAAATCAATATGTTTCATACCTTACATAAAGTGAAATAGGCACAACCGTATTCATCAGTATAGCGTAAGAGAAGAAAACTAAAAAGGCAATGAAAGCAACGCTGGTAGCCAAAGCTGCTCCTTCTTGAGGCACAATGGTTTCCCAAGGCAAAAAGCTTTGAAAATCCACACCGTATACATTTTCCCATATGCCGCTAAGAATTGTACATATGACGCACATTGACATCAGAAATATGACGATCTTAACAATGTGCCAAATAGTTATTCAAAGGAAACCAACATACATGCACAACAAAAGTTCTGGGAGGGGTAAGCCAGTAGAGAAGCCACCATACTGCAATCTATTGAGACTTAGCTCTTGATTGGAAGATTTGTTTTTGAGAGAATAAGCAATTTTTCTTCACCTATTTATTGTCAAATTTTGACAAAGTTAAATACATAATTCGTTTTATTTTATTCTTCATGAATATTTATGGTTAAATATGAATATTTATGCTTAGATTTGCATGAAAACAATAACGTTAAGGGCGATAACCGACCCGTAACATGAAAAATAATACCACCTAGCTAGTGTGCATTTGTGAAATGGGAACTAATCGTCAGAACATATAAGCCCTTAAACAGCGGTTGAGCTGGGGACTTAGATCCATCCAAAATAAATATAATTGATTTGTTATTTACCACAAGGGTCCACATCACGAAAAATCTAAAATTCTAGAGAGCTTGCGTGGGATATTGAGTAATTAATATAAGTCATAGGATATAAACGACAAATTTGATGCATCTAAGTTTGAAAGAACGTAAAAAATGTCTTCTTATCGAATACAACTCATCGGGAAATACTCGAAACGGTTTTCGAAATATAAGTTCAGAAATTGTAAGCCCTCCTGGAACACGTAAAATTCCAAGTACAATAAACAATGGCAAATCAGCCTCGGAATTCAGCTGCAAGAATAAAAGTAATTTAAAAATGCTTGCTCAATATTTGCCTTATAAAAAAGGCGATAAACGTTCGCAATCGGGGAATGAAATATAAAAAACTGAGACTGTAAATTACCCCAATAATTAAAACATTCAAGAAACGATCCAAGCTGGTCCTCTTAAATTTAGTTTTGCCGCTATTCATCATCAATTTCGTATCGCGGCCAGTGAAAACGACCAAACCGTAACACCACTTTGTGTTGCGCAACACGCAACCCCTCAACAGCATTTTATCGTTGTCCAGCGGATATGACCTTTGACGCCAATTCAACTGGCCGTCGAAAGCACCGAATCGCATGTTAGGCGGCTCGCAGATCACTTGTCCGTCAAAGGCGCTGATTTTGCTGACGCACAAAGTCAACAAAATTAGTTTAGCATAAAATATGCTATCGGTATGGTCATTGCCAAGCGCACAGAAAAGTTTCGGTATATAATCAAGACCAGAACTGCACCGGAATTGTAACGGATATTTAAAGATTACATGGTTTCAGTAAATTACGTGGCTCTTAATTCTTAATTTCGTTACCAGTATACGTTCTCTCATTCCCTTCAGTAATATTACGTGTTATTGTCTAGAAAGGCGGTCACCTTTAACCCTAGGTAAATTCGTAATCTCTTGAAAAAGGTTATGTTTAGACCTATTCAAATTTGTGTGATCCTTTGACCGATTTTCTGTTGCATTCATTCCGGTTTTAACAAAAGAGTCAGTTGATTTCTCGGCCTGGTCGGCGTCAGTTTTGGCGCGCTTTTTTGGCGTGGTTCTTGGTCGGCAACCTTACATACTTTTTATTGGCCTATTTGTATTATTTATTTTTGCTAATCGTATTAGTAAATGTTTACTCTTCGGAGTGTAGCGACACACGATAGACCGTGCAAGAGTGGATTAGAGTTGGGAGGTCGGACCAATCTCTGCATTTGCTAGTGATCTTAGATTAGTTTGAGTGCACTACTACAAAATCATACATGTAACGGCTCGAAATTTAGGTTAGGGGTCCCGGCCATTTTTACGGGGGGGGGGGTAAATGACCTTTAATTTTAGGCGAAAAACGGTCAAAGATCCCCTCCTGTTACATGTATGACCAAAATAATAGTAATTTGTAACGCTAGAAAAACATTTCGGAAGAAAGCGACGCTCATTCGCACTCTTGAAGTGGACAAGGAACACATGCGCACTGGGGGTATGGGAGTATTATCCCCTGTCAAGACATTTTGAACCAGAACCTATTGCTCGAATTATGAAAAAAACGTCAAACGTCTAAAACTCTAATTTCAAGAGCAAGCCCCCTCCCGGAAATGAGAAATAATTTTTGAGACATACACGGCCCCCAAAGGGAAAAATGAAAAACTCTCGAAGTAGGTCTAAAACACTTCCTAAACAGGTTCTTAGCGTACATTTGAGCTAATAAACTCAAAATTTTCCGGCGCTTCGCACCGGATTTATCGTTTATTTATAGTTTTTGTCTTCTAGCCCGCCCATAACCGCTGAATTTTCAGTTAGACATGTAGAACATGTCAAATTTTGCGCCGAATTTTCATTTTCTGCATTGTTATCCTTAGAAAATCACAAGGATTAACAACAAAGACAAAAGTTAAGAAATTATTCGTCGACTGAATGATGAGAAATCAGGTGCTTAGATTGTTTAGATTAGTGATCTCCCGGTGCAACTTTTTTTGCCGGTGCCGGTGCCCCTGTGCCCGCGCCGGTGCTAGTTTATATGTCATTCTACATGCTGCAAGCATTTTGCGACTAAAACTACTCAGTGTACTTCCCATTAGAAGCTTCATCTTGCAATTTTGTTAATAGAGCTGCAACATTTTCATAATTGTTATGTTTTCGAATTAAAATAAAAATAATAGGTATAAGTGTTCTGCAAAGTTATCAGAAAAATTTAAATTGCTTAAATTTTTGTTTTCAGATAGAAAATTGGCAACAAGAGAATATTCTCGACTCTTCCAAATACGATTTTGACTAATTTCTATTGTCTTCTTGTTCGTGCACTTTGATTTATAATGTACCTTTGCAGAGAATAAACTTTAATAATGATTGGATTATCGTATAACGATATCGTTTATTTACAATGTATGTACTTCTGAGAAAACACTTCTGGCTGATTTGTATACGTAACACAAAATACTCGTAATTGACTTTTCTACCTTCGTTACTGCTAAAAAGATTGAAAATATTTCATTATATCTGATTCTAAAAATTAATGAAGACACTAGAAATCTTGGATTAAATCAGAATAAGGCGCAATGTGCTCTTTTTAAGCGCATCATATAACGATTTACTCCTTCACCCAGATGTCTAACGATTTATTTGACGCGAATTCATTGAATAACGTGCATAGAAACGAATTATTTTTTCTACAGCTCTTATCTTGAATTATTATTCAGTTGCTTCTGCAATCACTATTTATCCGAGCACCGGCGCCGGTGCAAGGCAAGCACCGGCCCGGTGCCGGTGCTGTAGTACCGGCGCCGGTGCCTGGGACATCACTAGTTTAAATGAAAGATTTGTGTGATATGAGTATAGGATAGAGTAAAAAATTTTCGAAATTTTCTCTTTAAATTTTTCTTAATTATTCCATAGAGCTCGTTGAGATGCGCTCAAAATGGCCTTTATTTTTGCCCATCTCCTAATGGTTCTCGAGATATCTGACCTCAAAATTTTGCCCCGAAACAAAATCCTGGATACGGGCCTGGTTGTATATATATTTGATGTTAGAGGCCATTCTTTCGGCCTTATTGTCATTTGTTTTCATACAAATTTAGCCCCAAATTTAAATTTTCATGGATAAAATAGAACGCTGCGGATTAGGCATCAAAATTCGACATTAAATAGCAAAATTAATTACATATTCACCTCCCCCCAAGAAAACTCGGTTTATCCCATCTCATAAATTTTGACCCTGTGCAAAAGCCGGACAAGGCATGAATTTTCGTAAGGCTTGATCGAGCTCGTGCACGCTTGAATAACTGCTTTTCATTTTGTTACCTTGCTTCAAGATTAATAAGTTTCCGAAGCTATAAATTTGAAGGTGCCTGAAACGGCAACCTCCTGACTACTAACAATCTATTCGTGCTCAAGATAAAAATGTACCGCATCATCGGTCGAATTTTTTCGCTTAAGCTGTAAACAGATCTAAGAAATATTTGTACCTACTTCTCTCAAAATGCGTAACAGCTGGAAATGTCTTGAGCTTTATGAAACTTAAAATGCACTATTCTATAACTTAATATATGTAAAACGGGAAGAATATTTTCAGTAAATATTGACTTAAAAATAGGTAGACCCTTAAAAAGCTTTGATCGTGCCTTTCTTCACTATCAATAATCAGAGTTAAACTTTTTATTTAAGGTTCCGATAAATTAATACATGAAAAGTAAAAAACGATCCTTGTGGCTTAACTATCCATGAATTTCTTCAATAGTCTCGCCCGCCCACTTTTTGCGATCCTCTGCATCTATTATGCTACTTTTCAATTGCTATTATCACAAAATTGCTACGAAAGGAGTATAAAAAATTTTGAGGCAGTTAATCAATAAAGACGCATGAGCGAATTCATCTTGCACTTATTTTAGCTTTTAAAACCTAAATGATAAAAACGGAAAAAGAAGCACGATATAAATTTTAACTTCAAATTTATTTCCATTTCAAATTTTCAATTTTATTAACGAAGATAAATTTTAACTTTAAATCCATTTTCAATTCATACTTTCAATTTTATTTACAAAGTTATTATTCTCGAAATTCTTAAGCAAAACAAATCAGTAGATAATGTCAGTCAAGTTGAGTAAAGGCTCAGATGGTGAAAGCGATCGATCCTACAAAAATACGGAAATTACCGTAGGTCATCTCCCATAGCGAATGTTTCCTCTAGAGCCTGTCGCGGTTTAAGATTAGTTTCTCCGTCTAATTCAGATGTTTCAATGTAGCACAAGCCATACGGTTCGCTCGAACTCAAGATTAACAAATCGGCCTATATAGATAGATTCATAATAGATAAGCAAAGTACAGCAGACAAGTAATCGTGTTACTACTTTAAAAATCTGAGCCTTTTATAAAAAAAACTAAAAATTGCCGAGGGTAATAACCATACATGATCTTGGAAGAGAGGGTTTCACCACCTCCCCCAATTATTTCACCCCTCCCGAGAATAAGCGATTTTTGAAAGTTACCTATTATTCTCCAAAATTTGTCGAAAAGATGCTTTTTTAAACGTTTTTAGGTATCTACTTGCTCAAAAGTGTGAAATTTTCGGCGCTTCGCGCCATTATACTTATGATTTGACTATATTTTGTTCAATTTACTCCGACTTCTTTGGTTTTTTTTATAATTTTTTTAATGTTTTTACGCTCTAGAAAGATAGAACATGGACAGAAACGCTAAAAAACGATGTTTTTGATGCGTACATACCATTTTCGACCCGAAAAAGGCACTTTATAATTTCATTTCCTCCTTCCCAGAATTCCCATGCTATGCATGTGCGTTAACAATAAAATTCAGGGTAGGTATTGAAAGAATATCATATATAAACAAGTGTTAAACTTTCATTTATAAAAAATAGAATTAATGTTAATATTAATTTTTTAATAAATAATATACCGATTCAAATCATAAGAATTCAAAGTGGACACCTACTTTACTACAAATCATAAATCATACATTTTTGTGTTTGACTATTTCGTCTTTAATCTTCCAATATATTTTCAAATTGTCTTTCACATTTCCTTTTTTCACCATAAGTAAGTTTTCGTCGAAGCGAATCAAATTTCTTCTCCTTCTATGATTTTGAGAAAATTCAAATTCTTGAAAATTGGTTGCGTTGCAAGTGTGACTAATTTTTCATAAATTTGACATATTTTTTGAACACTCACACCCCGTAGACCGGTCATGCCCATAGATGTAGGCTCAAAATTTCAAAATTTTGGGTATGCATCCGCGGCCATTTTTAGAAGGTGATCTCCAATTTTAGGCCCAAAAATTATTTTTTTCCAAAAAATGGGAGGCCCAAAATTTCTGGCTCTGGGGAGGAGGATTGGATGGGGACAACGAACCCTCATCTCTCGTGTTACATGTATGGTCATGCCTGTGTTCATATGTCTGCCTAGTGCCTGCTCACTTAGCTAACGTTTCAGCCAAATAAAAATATGGTGGTGTATAAGAATATATAGCGAATCGGAAGTCTAAGCTTAATAACAAATCCAAGAAAATGTGAGCTACAATGTTACTTTCCAAGCAGTGATCGCCTACTTAATCGAATAAAAAACAAAGATGCAAAACAATCTCGTTTAGTGCTAGAAAGCTGATTTGAAAGGAAAAATGCATATTGTCTCGTAAATTCCAAAAGTTATGGTTGCACAAAAGTTCAATCAGCGCATTTTCAATTCTATTCCTTGAATTACGCTTTTCATTCAAGTCTGTTTCTTGTGTTATATAAAATATACCTTTGAAGCTAAGCTTAAGAGGAGTGCTTAAAGGAACATGTACATCTTCGAGCAACATATTCATTATTCAGTAATTAATTATGCTGCTGCATGCAAACATATTCATTTAACTTCATTCATCATTTACATCTTTCTCTGTCTCAAGCTCCAAGCCTTTTCGCGATGAGAATTAAAAATACCAAAATCATAAGCTGTTCTTAGTTGGTCGTCGAAAAATTTTTCATTGAAAATTGGCTTGACCTCTCAAACAGCAAGTGCATTGACTTCAAAAAAATTCACTTCCTTCGGAATGACCCCTAAATTTCATGCCTAGTTACACTCACGTTGCTAGTTTATTACTTGACTTCTACAATTCAACGATGGGCATCATAGTGACAAGACAAAAGTCTTTAAATGACAACTACCCTTTGGATGTTGGAATTGTTACATAAAATTCCGTTTAAGACACTCTCGTCCGCCTAACCAGTAATCAAAAAAGGACGAAATGCGGGCGTTTTTTAGAAAGGATTCCTGTGTGATTTTTAATTTTCCAAGAAAAAGTGGAAACTCGACTCTGACGTTTTAAGTTCGAAAGTCTGAAACAATCCTACTAATTGAATACGCTTGACTTTCATTAGCACTTAATATCATTTCTTCTAGTCTATGTTGCTATGCACAGAATAGTAAATACAGCCTTTGTTTAATAAGAACTAGGCAACGGAATATGAAAAACGAAGAGGCGTACATCACATTACACAAACTGACGTATATGGGAGGAATCGATCGAGAGGAAAAATGCTAAACGTTAATAAATAATAGGTAGAGACAAGTGCTTTTTCAGCTGTCATAATTTTTTAAGACGGTGTAATATAATGTATAAGAAGCAAAATAAATTGATCTTAGTCAGATAATAACCACGACATAGATATCTTCAGCTGTACAAATAATTCGAATATACGCTGATAGACAGACATGCGTCCTAATTCTGAATAAGAGCGAATTAAGTTATCAGGACGTGAAGAAACGAAAGATGCTCAATTGAAGCACGAGGTGCGTAAAAGAAAAATTGCCAGTTTTATTATGCAAAATATAGACAGGACAGGAACCTGATGCTAATTATTGCGGGTGATAAGGAGAATCGTGCTCTAGGACTACAGCACACTGTATAAAATTCCATGACTTTTATTCAGCGAACGACGCAGGCACTAGGCAGTACTCAGATTATTTAGTTCGAAAATAAAAAAATCAATACTTAAAAACGCGAATGATTAAGCAAAGACAAAATCTAAAAGAAAACTGATTAATGGAAACACTTCATAAAACTGAGAAAGTTCAAATTTTTCAAACAAGCATTTACCCTTATTAGGTACATATTAGAAGCATATTACTTTAAAAGTAAGCATAAACCATAACCGCTGCTAGAATATGCATTCAAATGAACGCAAAAAGCAGACCCGCACACAGGGTATTGTGAGGGTATTGGAATACTAGACCCTGAAGCTGAGAAGTAGAAATTACTATAAGTCGCTTTTTTCAAGGACAGAAAACAGAAATATAGGCGAGCACTCTATGAACCAGGATTATACAGGGAGGACCATGAAAAACGAATCGCATATTGGTCCTTATAACTTCGCAAATACACGACCAAATTTAACGCGGTTTACTGCATAAAATAAGCTATCTTTACAACATTCTACATCTTCAACAGAAACAGATAATTGGAGGCGGTCTGCTTCATACGATAATAAAAGTGTTTGTTTAATATTGAATTTATTTTCATTTTGATTGGTTCAGTCTGTGTAAAACAAATGCATTTTTACTACGGGTTGCTACATTCATAATCAACGTTTTTAATTAGCAAGCAGTTGCCGAAACTTGCAACTTTTGATTAAAGCTTGATTATTTTTACAGTAACCCATGATGCTGCAAAGCAAATTAGTTCAGTGATAGCTAAAAAATGTCTGTAGCATACAACAAATTTCACTCATCTGTCACGGAGTGCTGCAAAGTTACAGTGCAACAAATACAATTTATGTTTTTGACAGATGCTTTCATGACTCGAAAAAACAACTTCTGCTAAATTGCGTGCAGCTTCTGAGCAAAGCGATAAGTATAATTGTCACTTTGGTTTTAGAATACAGTGATGATAGGCTTTTTATCAAAGCAAGCCGCATTTCATTTAATCTCTTCGTTAAAAAGTTACAAGGTCCGATAGATAATTCGTTTCTTTATGGCCAACCCTGTATAACATCACTGACTGACCCACACCCAAGAGTAGTTTGATAGGGTAGGGTCAAGCGCAAAATATTTTATTCAAAACTTTGATTACCTACAGACTTTGGGAAATTGACTACGTGCTTTGTCTAATTTGGGGTGTTTAATATGTAAATATGTAAATAAATAAATAAATAAATATGTAAATCTGCACGCAGTGCGCCCTATTTACTCGTACTTAAGTGGTGCGAAATAAACATGAAAGCATCAAATAAATACATACAGGTAGCAAAATTACTATAAGCTAATTCTGAAATTGTCCAATACCATGAAGAATATGATCGTGTGCATGTATGGCAAGAAGCATGATAATGCAGATGATTATTGTGAAAGAGTGCGATCATGATGATTTAATTTTTCTTATTGCTTACAGCAATAAAATTATCTCCTTCCACGCGAATAATATCTCCAACATTAACGTGCTGCCATCTTTCAGTAACCAGTTTGCCGCCTCTAACAACGTGCGCTTCACGATTATTTACCTGATTGTCACTTCGATGCCTTTGCTGAAAACAATAACATATGCAAAAACTGTTCGTTGCTCCGAAAGAATATACTTACTAAACATTGAATAGGTATAAAAAAACATGATAAGATGAAGAAGCAATAAATGACAAATACATAGATCTTTTACTCGTACGTTCCTTGTTTAATTCAGTTTTATTATTTATATGATTTCGCATTCATTTTCAAGCCTGCCAATACGCGCATTTAAAATAATTTATATCTATAGTCCAGCATAAATCAATAGAAATCGTACATCAAGGAAAAACTAGTTTTTACCACAAATCTGAACGATGCATAAATTTTAGTTCAGCATTACTACGCGCAGGCAGACATTTCCTAATTAAGCTTGAGTCTGAGCCAAGAAATAAAATAAAATTTTACGGGAGAACGAGACAAAATCAGAGCCAACAGCACATAAAAATCGATACTTTCATGTACATTTAGAAATCCACTTACAAAACAATAAATTTAACAGTTTTTCTGACATTTTGATACATATATGCTGATTCTTAAGGTCACTGTAGCTCGACAAAAATAAAAAAATAATTTTAGGTTTTATTGCCCATGACCCCAACGGACTAATATGTATCCGGATGAAATTGACCCTTCTTAATCGATCAAGTTGTTCAACTATGCAAATGAAAGATCAGAACATGTCAAGAAAACAAGCTACGTTTAATTGAGAGAAAAATTTGTTTACAGGGATCAGGTTACAATGTATACCAGAGGCCGGTAGCAGGCAGTCAAAATTTACGTCGTTTCAAATTTGAACCACCTTTTGAAATTTAACAGAAATTTATAAAGCCATGGGATGCTATTCACCAATAATTTTTAAGCAAAAGAAATTACCTTCTACACAGCAAACAAGAGTAATGAGTGAAAAGAAAAAATTGATTGCGAAATGAGTCATCTTTTTTTGATTTTAACAATGATTTAGATGCAAAATTAATTGAAATGACAATACGTTTTCTGTCCTAATTATTGCAAGACAATAGTTCATCTGATCTTCACTTCCATAAATTAGGGATATTATTCTCCCTAGGATTCACAACATCGTTTCTATTTGGTCTTACGATGACTTAAAAGGTTTTTGGCATACAAATACTTTCAGAATAATAGAAAAGATAAGCAAGGGATGTACCTACGTTAGAACCATGTTCACACAAAATTAAGACACGACTAATTCAAAAAAATTAATGACATGTTTTTGAAAAAAAGGAAAAAAACTGCGTACATGGCTATGTTAAATCATCTCACGATTAAATCTAATCATAAGAAGGACCAATGCTGCTGCTGAGAACAACTCATTTTTTCTTACCAAATAATTTTTGCTCTATTGCTTGTTTTATTTACACCCGGCGCATGACATAAAAGATGTAAACTACGCTATAACATCTAAAGCCGTTAGTAAATCACATTTTCTTACGACGTAATACCACAAAAGAAAGAGGTCGTATAACGTTGGTAACGAGAAAATTATTTGATTAAATAAAAAAATTGAAGCTCCCATTCAGAGTTGATCGTCTCTCAGCCATCAAAGGGTTATAAGAATCTACAAACGCAAATTTTAATGAAAAAAGTTGTCTTATTATTTTTCGATAATTAAAAAAATCAAGCTGATTCAATTTTTAAGTAAAAAATACATGTTGGAATTTTCGTTCAACTGTTCCATCACTTATCTGCCAAAGATCAGGCTAACCATTGTCTAAATATTATCCTTAACTAGAGCTGCACGCGGGTACCCGAACGGGTACCCGAGTACCCGGGTACCCGGGTATACCCGAGTAGAAAATGATTTTACTAATACCCGGGTACCCGAATCCCCTAATATAAAATGGAAAATTAGCACTGCAGTTATGCAATATGTGCTAAGAATTGAATAAGAAACCTAGAAACATATTGCTTCTAAAGTGCGACTGAATCACAATGTACATGTGATTTGATATAATCAACCGTAAAATGTTAAATAAGCGAGTCTGTTAATGTTTCCTATTATCACAATATATCGCGCATACGGTCTAGGCATATTCCCTGTTAGCGACGCTTTTTTATAATTCATTCACTTCTGTGACCATTATATAAATTTAAACTGCAACTTTTATTCACATCGTGCGCGCAACTGTTTTAGATAGTCCTGGTTCAAAGCCTATCGATGTTCCAAATGCAGTCAGCCATAGGCGTAGCCAGGGGGCATTGGGGGTACCTGCCCCCGAAATTTTTCAGAAATATTGTTGATTTTTTTGTTGCAATAATGTATGTCCAGAAAACTAAGTTCAAAAAGGCAAAAACTTCAAAATTTTCCGCGCCGAGTCATTATTATTTATTGCTATATAGATCCAACAAATTTAAAAGCTTGAATCAGCTAAAATAATCCAGCACTTCACATCACACATGCACATAGGGGGTTGAGGGAGGTATTACCCCCCCCCCCTGAGGGGTCAACTAGACCGGTACTGTCCGACGATTTGAGCAAACAGGTCCTGTTCTGCATCACTTTTGACATCAAAATCAGTAAAAATGTCAAAATTTTTCCGGCGCTTCGCGCCAGATTAGTACTTTTAAGTACTTTTTACTCAAAAAGCGCCCAAAATTGATAAATTTTTGCATTTTTTAGTGTTAGAAGTGATATAATGCAGTCAAAATGGACTAAAAAGGCTTTTAAAATGTGTTATTAACACGAAAAAACGTTTTATAGGCTATTTTGACCATTTTGATCATTAAAACAGCAAAAAAATCGTGAACGTTAAATTTACTGTTTTAGATTTTTAGCATTTCACCCCCCCCCTGCCGACCCTGACCTTGTGCACCTATGCTTCACATCACTTTAGTAATTTAATGTAGAGCTGTGCCGGGGCCGCCTTTTTTGCCGGGGCCGGGGCCGGGGCCGGGGCCTAGGCCCCGGTGCCGGGGCCGGGGCCGGGGCCGGGCCTGGCCGGGGCCAATAATAGCGTGCTTTACCATACTCATAGTACGACCCTGCCCTACCCCTTATATGTAATGTACCTATGCATATATTCTTGCTTGTAGATATGCACGTCAAGCGTTAATATTTGATCGGATTACAATATATAACAGAACATGGGCATCGGGGGATCCAGACCCCCAGAATTCTCATTACCCCCCCCCAAAAAAAAATCCGCTAGACCCCCCAAAAATTGATTTTCAGAATTTTTTGTTTTTCTGCGGTTTTTTGATGCTAATGGATAGCTCATTGAGAGACGCGAGAAAACGGTGTTTTTTTCGCTCTACCATATATTATCAGGCACTTTTTGACTTTGAAAAATGTTGGACCCCCTAGAATTTTTGAGCTGCCCATGTATGGATTTAACTCCTCTGACTTGGATGCGTTTTTCAATGTGCTTTACTTTGCACTTTTTTAGGCTTATTATTCTATTTGTTCTGATAGACGTAGCTGTCTGCTACCAAGCAAGCTGGAAATGCTCGTCTATATGAATTGCAATTTAAAATATGTCAATTTTGATTATTAACTAGAAATTTGCACCAATCTGACATAGTGAAATAAAGATTTGAATTAGCAAGATCTGTGGTTTGCTTGAAATTGAGTTTGAAGGTAAATCTGCCCAAAACATTATCAATTTTCTACATTATAATCAACTCTAACATTGGCCCCGGTCCCGGTGCCGGGGCCAGCCTGGCTCCGGCCCGGGGCCGGGGCCTAGGCCCCGGCGCCGGGGCCGGGGCCGGGGCCTGGCCCCGGCACAGCTCTAATTTAATGCACTATTTGTTCGTTGGATGAAACTGCTTGTTCGTTGAATGAAACTGCGCATGCTTGTCTATTCTCTGCTTTGCTTGTCTTTTGTGTAACAATTTGTCTATTCTTTGTTTCGTTCATCTTTCTTTACAATGACACATAATCCTATTTTAATTGGAAGGAATGGCCAAATTTTCTTATGTTTTTTGCGCATTTCTTGTTCTATGAACTGCATTTTGTTAATTAGAAGGCCACAAATGGGCCTGAAAACGTTAAGAACAAAATTTTCATGGATACATCTTTCTATATCTTATTGGCAGTGACCCGTTGCTGCGCTATGTACCCAGCAGAGGTCGAAAAGCGCATTCCAGATCAGTTTGTGCAATGTAGGAGTTCATCAATTGTAAGTGTTTTTGGGCTTGCTTCCGAACCGAGATTTGGCCGATTTTGCGAAAATTTTAACGTTACTATTTAACATTAAAATGTTTTTTTTACCAAAATTTTCCGGGACTCTGCCCCGGATCCCGCTCGCCACCTCAGACGTCCCGCAGCCACTAAAATCTCGTTGTACATGTGCAACAAGATTTTAGGGAGAACAAGCCAGGTAAAAGGGTTAAGAATTTCTAAAAATTTTCGGCGTTTCGCGCCGGCATTAATTTGTCTGTTTTGTATGATTTAAGCGGTATAAATTGAGTTTAATGTGCAAAAACGTCAAAATCTTCGGGCGCATAGCGCCGCCAGTTACTGTTCTTTCTTTTTGTAAAGCTCGAGCATTGCGTTTAAAAGCCTGAATCACTCAAAATATCTTCAGTCAAAGTTAGCGATTCGCAGTTTTCTTGTTAGAAGCTTGAATTGTCAAAACTGCCTTGTACAAATTTGGTAATTTTCTGCTCTCTCAGATTATTAGTATTCACAGAGCTACAAACTGTTAAGGGTGGAATCAAATGACTAAATTTCTTGGCATTTTGCGCCACTTATGAATTCCGAACTGTTTGTCAATGGGCCGTAAATTCTACATGAAAACGTTTAAGCCCCCCGAACCGAAATTCTGATTACGTCTCTGCAGTCAGCTCCAGATAGACTTAGACTTGTTTTTTGAATAAATTTTCATTTCCGGTTGATTTCAAAATTCCTTTTCGTCAGTGTGTTTTCCTGCTTCAAATGTTTTAATGACGCTATGAAGATAAAAAACCTGCTTCACAATTTTTTGCTTTGAATTATGAAAATGACTTACATAAATTTCATTAAATGCATACGAATTCTTCAGATTAAAGCCTTGATCCTATTTAATCTTGCATTAATTTTTCAATAATTTTACTGCTTAAATATCACTTTGCCCTAGACCTCACTGTCAACCGTAAATAAACGATGTTCACTGCATTCTCTTTTATCTAAGGTCCTACCCGGGTATACCCGGGTAATGAAATAACCGGGTACCCGGGTAGTGGAATTTGCAAAGTGTGCAGCTCTATCCTTAACTAGTGTTTTTTTTTTGACAAGGTCCCTTTGTACATAAACAAATATGGTCCCCCAAAGTAATTTGTACACTTTGTACATGCAAATTTTTGGGTACTATAATATGGTAAAATAGCGCATTAAAGGAGATAAAACAGGCTTTTCGACCTTTGGTAGTGTATTATAGCCAGTTTCTGGCTTTCTGACAGCAAAAATACTAAAAAATGTCTCAAAACGGCGCAGAGCGCCGAAAAATTCGACATTTTTCCTCTCTAAATGCAAATTCTACGATTATGAACATATACAGAACAGATAATTACGAATGCCGGGAATTTTTGGGAATTCTAGACCTTTTTACAGTTTTGACTTCCCAAAATCTTTGTACATGTACAAAGACGGCCCCGGAAAGTCTTTCTGCATCGCTTAAAAACTTTGCCGAATACAAAAAAACGTGTCGTGAACCCATCTCGATTTCTAAATCCAATACACAACGCTAGCACACCGAGATAATATATTGCCTTTAAAAAAAGCACCCGAGTTAAATGTTTATATTTCAAGTAGACGGCTTCATGACGAATTTTAGTTCCGAATTTACTAATCACTTGAATTAAAATTAAAATGTCATATCTATCCAACCTGCCTAATGACGCATCTGCTAAGTCATATGGAAATATTTGACATAGTCAAAGACTTTGTAGGCCTATGAAAGATAATGAAATGAATTCATATTTTCAAATAATTTTTCACTCAAAAAATAGAATTATCATCATGCAGTAATTCCCTTCACCATCACAACCAAAAATGTCTTACGATATCGTCGTATGCATCTTTGATTGCCGTGACTAGTAATACGAAAACTAAAGGTATGACTGTCGTCCATGGCCTGAGCGACGAAATTGCTGGAATGCACTGAAATGATTCACCACTTTTGATGTGCATATCCGTTTAATTTATCAAAGAGGTGCCTACTGGATATTTATATGCTTATGAACTATGACCAAGCAAACGCTTCAACGTCAATCAGTGAAAAAAGAAGAATCAACTAATCAAGCGGCAAACAGATAAAAGAAAATCAAGGAAATGCAAGGCAGACCAAAAGCCGAATGTACCTTCGATCCGCAAGCACAAGCATTTATAAGGAATAAGGATTACCTCCATGTGCGGAGACAAGGGATAAGGATAGGCTGCTCAGTGCCCATACTACTGAACTCACATTAAGAAATACCTAACGAACTAAGGTTTCATTCGCTTGATTATGCAAGACAAGAACTAATCCAAATATTTAGCCTTTTTCGAAGGTATTTCCACAGTAAAGACATAATGAAGCAACGTTTTTGTGCGAAATAAGAAGAAACTTTCAAGATGTTTTCAATTTCGCGAAAAAAATGATTGTTAATGATAGACGCTGAACACCACACCTTGGCGTGGGGGGGGTTTGGGGGGGGTATGCACCCCCAGAAACAAATACCTCCCCCCAGAAATCAAAATACCCCCCAGAATTCAATTTTTGAAAATTTTTTTCGCTTTTTTTGCAATTTTTTGATGCCAATGGATAGTGCTTGATGAGAAACGTCGAAAAATGGTGTTTTAATCACCATACCACCATTTTTAAGGCCATTTTTTGACCTTCAAAAAAATCTTGCACACCCCCCAGAAATTTCTTGCTGCCCACGTATGCTGAACACCCGTCCCAAGCGCAAGCAACGCATTTTTAGGCTTATTTCTCACTGCTCACGAAAAATAATTAAACACAAAAGATTTTTATAAATGCACTAACATGCACATGGGCACTCCAGTAAAATAATTAAATAAATTGCAACTTTATTCCATGCTAAAGCTCGCCGGTTAATATTTCAAAAAACAAAAAACGACCAAGTTAAAAGTGAATTAATAAAAAGCTCAGGCAATTAAATAACATAAGCCTTAGTCCAGCATGTGCTCAAAACAGAAAAATAGCTGAGGGTAAAGCGCCATGACTGAAAATCTAGAACGATTTGCCTAAACAATTTATCTCATAGTAACTTAATTGACAAAAAATCGACTATAAAAGCGGTTTAAACTTAATTACTAACGATCCTATGCTAATTCTTAGCATACAATGGGCAAATAATTGTGCAATATCGTATTTTTGCAGTCTCATCAAAACCAGCTACGTTAATCTTAACTATGTCGTTTAAAACTCCCAGGACTTTAAATTCGTTTTTTGGTCCACTCTGCATAAAAGTGCGGAAAAACTTCGGAATTAGCCTAAAAACTTACTAAGTCATCTATTATATCTTTTATTGCTGTGATAAAGAGCACGAAAACAAGCGGCAATATTGTTTGTGGTCAGCGGTGTCAAAAGGCGAAATCGCGGGCAAAAACTAGAAACCACCACCAAAACTAAAGACAACTACCAAAAACAAGCATAGCATGCAATTGAACAGCTGCCAAAATAATAAATAAAATATTGTTGTATTTTTTCCAACGTTTCTGAATCGTAATATGCATTATAGGTGCCTTAGATGCAAAAGGTCACGGTGGTCAGTGACGAGTAATATCGGAAATTAGTGGCCAGGGAATAGTGAAATCTGGACTTTCTATTACATTAAGCCGCGTTTATGAAGTATAATATATCGGAAATAATTGAAATGCACTATTTTCGACCCTAATCGCTAGACGGCACCTAATTTTTTGGAAATTTTCGGACATTCCACCACAGACGTTATAATACCCCTCTTACCCCTCCGTACGTGCATGTCATAGATTAACAAGGTCAGCTTAACCAGGGAGGGGTAAAATCAATATTTTGAGCTTAGGGAGGGTGAAATCGACGATGTTTACTACATTAAATCGCGTTTCTGGTTATTTTTGCCTCAAAATCGCATGAAAATACACTATTTTTGGCTCAAACTGCTCGACAGTACCTAACTTTTGGACCTTTCAGCGGAGGGCAATACCCCCTCTCACCCCTCCCTATGTGCATGTGTGGTGCATATATAATAGGTACCACAAATATCTGAAGGAATTCTATAAGAGAAAACGTGTAGGTATAGCCATTTGTCATCATTTTCGTGGAAAGCAACGCTGCCTTTAAGATCATTACATATATGCATGGGCGTACGCAGGGGGCGAAAACCCGAAAATAATTTTAAGGAATGATAATGCATGAAGAATAAAGAAAAATGGAAACTTTCCATCGAAAAATCTCAAAATTTTCATCGTTTCGCGAAGTAGGATCGTAATTTTCCACAAATTTGACTCAAGCGCAGCCTAAAAAAACGTCATTTTTCATAGCCTAATGAGAGAGAGTGGAATTTTTTCCGTATTTTATGAGCTCAATAGATAGGGCATATTCGGAAATTTCAGAAAACGTACTGAATTTGGTGCGCCGCTGGACAAACCCCGGAGCAGGGCCGTATCTAAGGGAAACGGGGGGCGGCCGCCCTGCTCTCCTTGGCCTGGAAAAAATTTTGACAGGTCAAATAATGCACGGAAATATGAAAAATAGACTGTCTTTGACGCGAAGACTTCACGCCGGAAAATAAGTATTTTCTATCATTTTGGCCTAATTGCGATCAAAAAATGGCAATTTTTTATAGCTTTCTTAATTGAAAATTTTTTTAAAAATAAGTTCGAATTTTATTATCTTAAAGGATAGAGCACGTCGAAAAACGTATCAAATTTCGGTTTTTGTGAGCTATCCCGAGGAAGTTTCCGAAATATAGACCAATTCATGTTGGTTACGCCCCCCCCTGGCCGAATCCTGGATACGGACCTGCCCCGGAATATTAGGGACCCCAACTTTCGGACCGCCCGACCCCCCCCCTCCCTTTGAAAAAATCCTGCGTACGCCCCTGCATATATATAATTCAACGTCGTTTAAGTAGACTAGCACTTTCCAAAGTTTACGGATTATTACAAAAAAAGTAATTCAGGCTGACAATTATATTGAGTTTCCGCAGTCATTAATTTAAAACCGAAGTTAGTATTGATACACAATAAAAATAAGTTAAGTGCGTCATATCGAAAGCGACCAAATACATTACCAACACAAACAGCAAAAAATATTAGATAACAAGTAACACTAAGATTTATAAAAGTGTTTACAGCAAACCACAAGGAAATGCCAAGCGCACTATCGCAAACAACATAAGAATGTATAAAAAGGCATGCAGCGCATGTTTGAAAGCAAAACATTTTAGATTATGCGAGAACAAAAAGTTTGCTAACCTGAAGTATCATCAATACTAGAAAATAAAAATTTGCCAGACGCTGAAATTGTTCGAACAAGTTTTTGGGCAAGAAAGACACGAACGTATACTTTGACGTCTTTATATAATTCGTCTAAAAATAAAAATTCACTTAAAAACAAGACTTATATGCAAAGAAAGATATCATTACCGCGTATTTAAACTTCAGATTGAAAATCGGGTTATTAGCCTGCAGCCGCCTTTCGGTTTCTGCAAATAATTGGATTGATTAATTATGAGACTGAAAACAATGAACAAAGCTGGCGCCTAGCTAATTAATGCCTAGTAAGATACTAGACAGGTATACAAATAAACATTTAAGCTATTGCCTACTGTTCAGTATTTTGTATTTTTTTAATTACACAGATTCAAAAAACGAAATTAGAACACATGGTTTAATAACGACAACTCTGAATTCAGCGCAGTATGATATTGAGAAAAAGCATTCGGCAGCTACCAAGCACACATGCACATAGGGGGGTGAGGGGGTATTACCCCCCTGAGAGGTCAACTAGACCGGTACTGTCCAGCGATTTTGAGCAAACAGGTCTTGTTCTGCATCATTTTTGACATCAAAATCAGTAAAAATGTCAAAATTTTCCAGCGCTCCGCCACGGATTAGTACTTTTATATACTTTTTTGCTAAAAAACGCTAAAAATTGATTAATTTCTGTATTTTTTAGTGTTAAAAGTGATGTAATGCAGTCAACATGGACTACAAATGCTTTAAAAATGCTAAATTACTACAAAAAAAGCGTTTTATAGGCTATTTTGACTATTTTGGTCGTTTAAACAACAGAAAATTTGTGAACGTTAAATTTACTGTTTTGGATTTCTGATATTTTACCCCCCCCTGCCGACCCTGACCTTGTGCACCTATGCTACCAAGTAATATACAATTATCATTTTTCCATGTTTCACCAAGCTGAATTACTCGATTGCCACAAAAATGGCTCACAGCACAAAAGATATGTATTATTTACACATACAATGTGGCAAGCGAAGCAGCAAATACGTAAATACATAAGGGAGAAATATGGATAGATTTGTGCGAGAAATCCAAGCACAACCATAGATGCACAACATGGCCGATCTGGGGGAGGGGTCAGAGTGAAGCTTTTCTGTTCCAAACTGACCTAAAAAACTGGTATGAGCGCTAGAAAAGCGTTAAAACTATGTTATTACACAGTTTCTGGTCAATTTTAAGCACTTTTTAAGAAATTTTTATCCATTTTTTGCCTTCATTTTTGCTTCATTTACTCGAGAAAATTTCCCACTTTTTCCATTCTAAAGATTTGGACCCCGAACCCCCACTTGCATGTCGGAATACGACTGCAGTTGCAGAAGCAAGGCTTTTCTGGAGGTCAGACTAATTTGAAGGTCGGCAAGAAGGCTCTGAAATTCAGAGTGAGTGAGTATTAAACTAGCGCATTTGCTACATTGATTTATAATTTGCAGGTGATATTAAGCATTTATGTCAAACAGCACTGATTTTCGTCCATTTTTCGTCTTACTTTCTCCAGATTTTGGGTGGAGGATCCCCTTCCCATAGGTGCACACAGATAGAGACAAGAGGGCTCCCAACATACATGCACAGCGGCCGGATTCTGCCGGATGTGGTGGTAAAAATGAAACCCGGACCATTTTCTCATGTCCAACTTTTGAATTTAAAAACACAGGGTAAGTGCCGAAAACCCATTTAAAGGCGTTTCTTGCGACACTCTTTCTTATAGGATGATTAAAAAACAAGAGAATCTCAAAAACTATTCACGAAATCTGTGGTTTTAAGATATTGAAACCTTACTAAATGGCTCGAAGCGCCTAAAACTTGACGTTTATAGCATACAGAACCTAAATTTTATCAAATTAGCTCATTTCAAAGCTAAATCTGGCGTTTTTCTTTCTCTCATTTTGCTTGGAAAGATTTAAATCTGGGGACGTGAAACATTTTTTGCCCCGGAAAATCTATTCTAGGGGTGAATACCCGCAATCCATTAAGACTTTTTAGGACCGTCTTTGTACATGTACAAAGATTTTTGGGAAGACAAAAACTGTAAAAAGTGTAAAATTTCCTTAAATTTTCGGCGCTTCGCGCCGAGGTAGATACTTATCTGTCCTATATATATATATATATATATATATATATATATATATATATATATATATATATATATATATATATATATATATATATATATATATATATATATATATATATATATATATATATATATATATATATATACATATCTTTAAAATGGCAGGATTTGCATTTAGAATAGAAAAATGATTTTTCGGCGATTCGCGCCGTTTCGAGACAAGTTTTAGTAATTTTTGGCGTTAGAAACCCGGAAATTAGCTAAAATACCCTACCAAAGGTCGAAAACCATGATAAACCACACTAAAATCGCTACTGTACCCACACAAAAATTTGCATGTACAAAAGGTACAAACACTTTTGGGGGACCATCTTTGTACATGTACAAAAGGACCATGTACAAAAAACACTGAGTTTAAGGCATGAAACGTCACAAATTTGACACTTTGAGCAAAAAGATAGCTGAAAAAGTTCAAAACAGCACTCTACTGAAATTTTTGGAAAATGGCGAATCCTCAGGTGTATAACAATTTCTGAGGGTTTAAAACGATTCTGTGGATAGTCCCCATAAAAGGGTTTAGATACTGTCGAGTCCAGTGGCGGATCTAGGATTTTCCTAAGGGGACGGTACCACAGCTTTTCCAAAAACAGTCAAAAATAGATCCAAAAATTTGCCCTTCTGCGCGAAATGGCGTTTTTTGGCGTTTTACATTGTGTACTTTCACTTAAAATCACTTTTAACGCAATATTCTTTTGAAAAACATTTGAAATTTTCGACAATTTTATGATAAAAAATCATTAAATTTCTTTGACTTTATCAAAAATCTGGCGAAATCTGTGTAATTGAGGCGGATGGACGTTTAGAAGCTGATTAACTGCTTGATTTCCTGTATTTGTAGCATTTGATGCAAAACATCAAAAATTTTTGATTGAAAATATAAGAAAACTATGCTAAAGATAGCTGTTCCTGCTGTTGAAATAGTTTTAATAGCTATTCTATGAGCAGTAAATGGCTTCTAGGTCGCCAAGAAAATAAATAAATGTCATTTATAGGTATTATCCGGCGCGCAGGGCCGGAAAAATTTGAGAAATTACGATCACTGACGGCCAAAAATCATTGCGAATTACATATTCATTCTTTATCTCGCCAAATATTTTTGGCCAATGGGGGAGCAGCCGCCCCCTCAAATCAACTCCTGGTCGAGTCGAATGATTTCGACACAGAACAGTATATTTTCATACAATTTCAACCTAATCTATCAAGTAATCACAATTTTATTTAATAGAGTACAAATCTCGAATTTCATCCCTACCTAGTCACCCTAGCCTTGTGCATGTATGCATGCCCTATTATTCCCCTTGTTAAACGTATGGTATGCTAACATTAAAATCCAACATTTGCAACATAACTTCCGTAAAATAAAACTTTTTATACCAATTGTTTTGCGCAGTATCACATTTGCTGCTTAACATGAAGATATTTTGTATTCGATTCATATCGAGAAAAATTTCCATGTAAGAATAAGATACTATTATCATTATCTAACCTTTGGGCTTTTGCGGCTGCTTGGAAAATAGTTTGTTAAACATGACAAACTTGTGCGCGTCACGTATTAACGACTGCGTTTTCAAAATCCACTAAATCCATCAGGCCACTCGAAAAACAGAATTAAATTGCCTTTTTATCTCCATTGATGTATATGTATATCTGAAGACAAAACAACTGCAATCTAGAAACTCGTATAAAAAACAAAATCGATAAGCCATCGAGCATAGGAAATAAGTTTTTTCATTTAACTCCGTGATAAGCGCTATTTTCCTTAATTTTCAATATACAAGGATAAAAATGATCCGGTAATACAATTTATGTATATCTCGGCTTTGAGAAACACCCCAGCTACCATAGAAATCCGTTCGTACGAACAGTCAATTCCGTTACAGGTGTAAATAAGGCGATAGCTTAGAGGCACATCTTTAACTTCAGATAGTTATTAATTGATCAGTGTTTTCCTGCACATCTGCGTTTTTAAGAAATGCGAGATATCTGATCTGCTAATCTAGAGAGCGCAAATCAGTAATTATCCAGTAAATATAACAATAGTAAGCATGAGAAACGCATAAAATTTCAAAGCACTAGAACATGATTGTGTACAGGGTGGTCGCCCGTCCAGGGTGGCCGCCCGTCCAGGGTGGCCGCCCGTCCAGGGTGGCCGCCCGTCCAGGGTGGCCGCCCGTCCAGGGTGGCCGCCCGTCCAGGGTGGCCGCCCGTCCAGGGTGGCCGCGCCGTCCAGGGTGGCCGCCCGTCCAGGGTGGCCGCCCGTCAAGGTGGCCGCCCGTCCAGGGTGGCCGCCCGTCAAGGTGGCCGCCCGTCCAGGGTGCCGCCCGTCCAGGGTGGCCGCCCGTACAGGGTGCCGCCCGTCCAGGGTGGCCGCCCGTCCAGGGTGGCCGCCCGTCAAGGGTGGCCCCCGTCCAGGGTGGCCGCACGTCCAGGGTGGCCGCACATCCAGCCTGGCCGTGGATGGTGGCTGTCCCATGCTGTTTGAGTGCAAAATTAGGGCGTGGATTTTCCAGGTTGGCCGCCCATCCAGCCCGGCCGTCCATCCAGGCTGCCCGCCCATCAGGATTGGCCGTCCTTAGTAAAATATGGCTTAATTATACAGTCCAGAGTGGCCGTCTGTCTATGTTATATTTCTTTTCTATTTTAAATATTACATAATACTAGCAAAGAAAAATGCTCCGATGGAACAAAAAAGATGAATATACTTGGAATTTTGGATTATTATGGATGTAAAAGGAGGGGACTAGGAAAAATCTACCTAAAGTCGGAAAATCTGCTAAAAATCACACTTTCTCTAAGCAACGCAAAAAATCGATGTATATTCTGCGGCCAACAGATTAAAATAAATATTTAACCATAACAATGATTGAAACAGCAGCACGTTAGCTATGCAGTAGCTATGGGAAATGATATTAAGTAAACTAACAGTCTTCCAAGCCAATTGAATGAAATAGCAAACATCGAAGACAATTTAAGACATGGTTGGTTAAAAACAGTAGGAAACGCGTAAGTTGACTTGAAACAGAACTTAATGTAGATACACTAGCATGCCCGAAACGATTGTGTGCACTAATCAATCGGCTCCTGCTTTTACGCTTGCTATAATGCTCATAAAACAAAACAACTTTAAATACAATACCTCTTAGTTTTCTATCAATCAGGTGCCAGCAATTTAAAAAAGTAACATTGATAGATTTCGTTTATACACTCTTATCTGAAACTTCGAACATTATTTAAAAAAGACACTTTTTTAGAGGCCGCAGAATATACATCGATTTTTTGCGTTGCTTAGAGAAAGTGTGATTTTTAGCAGATTTTCCGACTTTAGGTAGATTTTTCCTAGTCCCCTCCTTTTACATCCATAATAATCCACAATTCCAAGTATATTCATCTTTTTTGTTCCATCGGAGCATTTTTCTTGCTAGTACACTACTTTTAATTAGCGTGATTTCAGTACATCAGTCAGTAAACACAATCAGTAACATGCCACAATAATGACAACAGTCCAAGAACGCGGAAAACAATATTGTTCTTAACATCAGCATTATCCTTTTTAAACAAGACAACCTTATTGACACCATCCATTTTCAAATTAAAACTGCATTAAGTTATTTCTTCTTAATGTGCAGTTCACTTATAATCAAGCACAAAAATTTAACCAACGAATTCACATTGCAAATCCTCACTCAATCAATACACAAGCACAATGTGTTGTGACTTTTGAAATTGAAAACACCCAATTTTCAATTTTCAAATTGAAAAAATTGGATCAATTTTCAAATTGAAAATTGGGTCAATTTTCAAATTGAAAATTGGGTGTTTGAATTTGCGATGAAGAAAATAATCAAAAGATAGTCACTTGGTTTATTTAAGCCGAGTAATAAAATAACGACCGTCCACCAATTCCAAACTAAACGCAACTAATCTGATCACTATGAAAAAGTTTTGAAAAATGAGCTTGCTAAGCGAGAGTTGTAAACCAAGAGAAACTTAAAGTTAAAACCTACCATTAAATTATGAGAGAATTATAAAAGATTTTAAACTTCAAGAAAATGGAAAAGGCGGGATGTTGGTAAATTAGAAGGCAAAGATTTTCGGCAAAAATTCAAAAACTTCACGCAAATATCAAATGTAAGGAACACTAACGCTTTGATTTGGTAGTAAAATAAATTTGTAGTATAGACTACATATTAACAACAAATGAATAGTGCAAACTTTACACAACTACTAGGTGTAGAGAATACTAACAGTTTACGGCTTATTAATGTACATGATTACAATAAAGCTGTATATCTTTGTCGACTTCTGTGCACAGTAGTGTGATTGCTGGTTCATTTTAAACCACTTTTGCAGGCAATTTACATCAATTAAACGATAGCTCTCCATGTGCAAGATTTTGTGAAACATATTATAAACACGGCTAAGAAAGATTTAACTTTAATGCAACCCATTTAAGACAAAATTACATCTCTTCAATGATCTAAGGACACTTGAACATAATTTTTAAATCACTTTAGATTACTTTTGAGGGTAAACAAACTCACTTAATTGATGTCTCACATATGAATCCTTGAAAATTTCTTGACTTCAGTTACAAAGTCTCTGCAAGTCTATCGAATTAGGGTTAACACGTAACGTAAACTTTACACAAACACATAGCGTAAAGAATATTTTAGTCGGATTCGTAATTTTGATATTGCTCCGATATTTCTTTCAACATTTATGGAAAAATGAGTCTCCATAATGTTTTAAAGACAATAAACATTAGGTTTAAACCACTTTGCAATACTGCTGAGTGTAAGCAAGCGCGCCCAATTGACGTATATATTTCATTCCCTGTAAATTTTTATATCTCAGGAAAAAATTTCGATTTTTGCAATGCTCTAGAACAAAGGCTAACATGCAGTGTAAAAAATTACTCGGATATTATGATCAACATTCATGAAAAAATTATGTCTCTACAATGGTCTGAGGACATATAAACAATGAATGTAAACTACTTTACATCACTGTTGGATGTAAACAAACGCGCCTACGTGACGTCTCACATTTGATCCTTTGAAAACTTCTAGGTTCCAAGAAAAAATTAGGTTTCAGGAATGCTCAAAAACGAAGATAAATATATATGTAGTGTAAACTTCATGTAAACACCTAGTGTAAAGAAGATTTTAGTCAGATTCGTAATTTTGATATTGTTCCGATATTACGATTAATATTTATGAAAAAATTAAGTCTACATAATGTTCTATGGGCAAACTAACAATTGGTGTAAACTACTTTACAACACCGTAGAGTGTAAATATATGCGCCAGACTGGCATATCAAATTTGATTCCTGGTCCATTTCTAGACTTGATAAACGTGTCCCTGACTCGTAACCGGAGAAGCAGGCAGAAAAAACAAGACAGAAACGCATTTAAAACTCCAAATTTTTGACTTTACACTCGCTAAATATTAATGTATAGACAATTTGCTTTGACATGCACCCGATATAAAGCACTTTATTTTTATTCTATTAGACTTATCCCGACTTCTGGACGGAGAAAGTGGCGAACAAAAAACGCAACAAAAACGTATTTTCCATCATTTAGAACACTGTAAACTTTAAAATTCCGTACCGAACTCCTCACGAGTTTAAAGAAATTCGGTTTGGTACAATTTGTAGCTTTTAAATCGTAGTACATTCCTGTGTGCCAAAAATTCTGTTGCAAAAATTATTTGGCATGATTTATCAATCAAACTTCGGAAAAAACGTGTTTTTTAGCCCATTTTTTACCTCTGATTTCGAACTTTACACCCCATAAATAACTCAATATTGCGTTTTTTTAAATGCGGTTTGCTGCGATTTTTAGCCCCTGTGAGGCACTTTATTAATGCTGTCTTCGATTTGCACTGACTCATAAGCGGAAAAATTTGGCAGAGAAATCTTAGTTAAAATCCGTTTTTTTACACCATCCACTAGAGTGTAAACTTTAAACCCCAGGATCTAACTCACCATAGAGCATAGAAAACTTTGCTTATATGCAGAATGTAGCCCTTGATCCGCTCTACATTTCTGTCAGAAAACATTTTAAAAACCTCATAACCGGAGTTAGTATCGGACATAGGAAGGTTGAAAACTCGACCAAAAAGTGCTTTTTCACCCCCAGATTTTCGCACTCTTTACACTGCCGTTCGATAAATAATGCGAATTTCAAAAAACAAAAAAGTGTCATCTGTAGAATTCATCCCTCTATTATCCTATTCTGTTCAATCCTTCGAGTCATCAATACTCAGTTGTCCACATGCCGCAGTAAAAAGGTCCCAAAATTTGTCCTATGTTATAACGTTACACAAAAACTTTACACCTTCTTTACACAGTCAATTTTGAGTTTCAAGAAAAACAAAAAAACACGGGCAGCGAATTTTTTTATTATCTTTCTTTTAAAAAAACCGCACCTTCCAGAAGTGTCCCGTTATAGCTGTAGGGGGGGTGCCCAGGTGTTGGGGGTACCCAAGTATATTATAGGTACGCGCTAACGCGCTACCTATGATTGCGACATCATTCATTTGAACAACTCAAACGAGTACTATGTACTGACATTCTCTATAGTATAAAATGCACCTAATTGATACGTATCTCGCACAATAAGAAAAGTATATACCTCATTTGTCTGCGCCTTTTCCATTTTTTCATGCTCTCATCAAGCAAACCGTGTGCGCAGGATGTTCCCGTCAGCAAAAAGCATATTTTCAGTTTTATTAGTATTATAATTCCGTTGTGAGGTGGTTACCAGAGACCGCAAATGATTTTGGGAAGGCAAACTTTGTTACAACTATTCACAATAACTCTTTTACTGCGTTTGAGTAGTTAAGTAGCTTTAAAATGTCACTCACAAGTTAAATAAATAGGCAAAAACTTTTTTTGGGTAGGCCAGAATAGTAGCGTAAAAATGCATACATTAAATGAGTCCCATTCCTTTGTGCTACTCATTGATATAAATTATCATTAAGCTATCTTTTACAAAAGCGATTATCATACAACAAGTCGGACAATCGAGAGAGTAGGGAAAATTGATTTTAGGCAATCTAAAAATGACCTCTTTTATTCTTAGGAGATTCGAACAGTCAGTGAATTGGGACGGTCGAAGAAACGTGACAGAGCAGTCAGGCCATCTAGCCAATGAGGTGGCCAACCTGGACGGACGGTCAGACTGGACGGTCGGCCCCATAGAACGGACGTCCGCCCTAGGAAAATGTGAAAAATAAAACAGGAAGACGGCCACCCTGGACCTGGAGAGTACCTAGAAAATACCCAATACTAATTATACCTTTAAGCACACACACACACACACACACACACACACAAACACCTCAAGCGAAGACAAAAAGGAAAATGTTTATTATTACGTGTTACCCAGGGCTGTTTTTAAAGAAGGGGCGGTTGCCCCCTTGGCCGTAAAAAAATTTTGGCAGGTACGATAATGCACGGAAGGATGACAAAAATTGCATCTGTTTGCCCGAAAATCGTGAAATTTTCGGCGCTTTGCGCCGTGTGTGAAGTATTTTTCATAGTTTTGCCATAAGCGCGACCGAAAAAGACACTTTTTAGAGCCTATTGAGAAAAAACTTTTTTCGAAAACTTTGGATTTTATGAGCTTAACCAATGGAGCATGCAAGAAAACGTCGAAAATGCGGTTTATGAGAGCTATCCCTACGAAATTCCGAGATATTAGCCAAATAACTTTAGGTCGGTGTCCCTCCCTCTCGGCCGCATCCTGGATGCGGGCCTGGTGTTACCTATTTTAAATTAATATGTTCGTACTATTTTTACCTATGACTTTTATACTTTTATTTACAAAAAAATGGGTCAGGTGAAGTTAAGCTAGCATAAATCAGCAATGCTTTGCACAGTGTATCTTTTATATCTCGTTGTGTTTAGAGTAGTGTGTGCAAAAAAGTCTTTCCAACTTGATAAGCTTATGGGAATATAAAGCATGCAATAATTCACTCTGCACGAGGATTTTTTGAGCGATCAGAGGATTTCCTTCCATAGGGATGGTTGGAAATTGCTTTTCCAACGAAACCCTTTTGAAGGCGTGCGGCGGACTATAATTTTAAAACAATATGGGTTTTATTTTAATTGAGTCCATACATAGGCGTATGGTTTTGGGAGCTTTGGTGGACCACCAGTCCAGAATTCGAAAAATATGCGCAGATACCATAAATAAATTTTTTGATGGTTTTAAGCGATTTTGCACTCGCTTGATCTCTCCGAATTCGGAAACTGATTGAGCATAGAGTTAATTTAACCAAAGTAAGAACGGCCTGGTAACTTATGCGATCATTTGTTTACAAATTATGAAAAAGTAAGCATATCCCATCGTAGGCATGATAGCCACTTTCAGAAATTTTTTAATTGCTTAGCAGGAACAAGGCATTAAACACATCTGAATCATAGTTAAGGATCTGTTTAGCAAAAACATTCTGGTGAAACCATCACATCGATATGAATAGACTTCACTGTAATTTATAAAGTCAATTTATTTATCTGCATCTAACCAATAAAAACTTACAAAATAAATATAATAAGACTCTTTGTGAAAGAAAAGCTCGGTTTTATGCCATTAAATATTAAAAGAGGCCGACGCAATTACTCGACAGGATCAGGCTCCAAATGTTTTGGCGTAGCTAACAACGTAAAAAATGTAGACTTATATCATTTTTATATCATGCGGTTTTGCTTATGTTAATTCATGAAATTTTTCCTTTTACAGACATAAAAATGAAGGTAAAATCTATTAAGCGAACAAATACAGAAATTAAATTCTAAACAAGATGCACAAGTGAAAACAATTGAAATGAAATGAAAAAGAAGCTCAAAATATGCCATGATAAAATGATTCCATCTTCTCGACAAAAAAACGATAGCAATATCAACAGATCGTAAGTATGTACGGTATTAGAATGACCTTATTTTCCAACATCAGAACGAAACCATAATAAACGATAGGTTTTTTCGAATTAGAGCAGCTGAACAATTTCGTAAAACGAACGATAGAATTTTATGATGAGAATAGCCTGTTTTATGCTAACCGTTCAGCTCAGTAAACATCATTATTGACATACATTTGAAAAGACCATAATGATTATGCTATAATTGAAACCTATCAGGATGCATACATAATTTTGCAGATTAAATTATTGAGTACTGTAACAACGACGAGATTGTAAATAATTAAAATCATTACGATGGAATAATCCATTAACCTTCACAAATAGAGTCAAGAATTATATAAAAGACAAACATACTTGTTCACGATCACTAGGTATCCATTTTGAAACGGACAATAAATGTTTATGCATAAGATCAGCATGCATGCACATATAAAAAGCTCTGGGAGAGGGTTAAGAGAGTTTCCGATTAAGGAAGGGGCGGGTAAACGAATACTTAATTTTGCGATTCAATGTCAAATTTCAATTACTTAATATGTTGTATTTTATTCTTGATTAATTTTTGTGATTGAATATGCATTAAAACAAACAATAAGGGCGAAGGAAAAACCTGCAACCAACCAAACATGGGCGTGTGGGGTTTGTAGCCCCCCCCCTAGAAGTCGAAACCCCCTGAGTACTGTAGACCCCTAGAATTCTATTTTTAGTAACATTTTTGGCAATTTTACCCATTCTGACCCCCTCAGAATTTGCTTACTGCCCACTAGGGATGGGACTGGCACCGGCACCGGGCCGGTGCCAACTAATAATACAGAGTACAAGTTTAGCTATTTAACTCGTCTTTATGTACGAAAAAATCTTCTCAATTTAGTGTTTTACTCTAATGTTGAATTATGTTCAGATACAGATATTAATACTCGATTCGTCAGTAATAATAATTACAATTTTTGCATTAATTACACTACGATTTTGACTCATCCTATACGCCAGTCGTAAAATATTGCGAAAGTAAAGCAAAAGTTTGGCTGTTTGACATGATAGAATGTTATCCAATTAATTATATAATTTTTTGAAAACAAAATTATGATTATTTGAACTCTAATGTAGGCGTTGTTAGCAATTGGAGTCGACAGAATACCGGCATGCATGGTTACAACCGAACATGTTTCCTTGCGGGAGTACTTCAGGGTGCTTGATCCTCGGAGAATAGTCGCCAGCTCAACCCTAGGAAAATGTGGCTGATTCCTGCAGAACTTTTGATTTTAAAAAACTTTAGAAAATATGATGTTCTACGCTTTTCAGTGATCTGTTGGCTCAAGCACATTATCTGTTTCATTCCTTAGCTCTAAATAGTCATTTTGAACCATTTATTATCGAATTTCATTGATATTTTCTAAAAATTGGTTGATTTTACATTTTAATGAGAAAGTTTAGTAAGAAATGTAAAAATTGTATTTTTAGAGCATAATGAACATATACCCATTCTTTTATGCCCAACAAGAGGTTGTTTTGAAAAATTTTTAGACTAGCCTGCACTCAGAATTTTCATGCTTTACATCATCAATATGCGATGATTGAAATGATAATAAGAGAAAGCTCACCACGGCAAAAGCTGATGGATCTTACGCAACATGGACAAAAATAATATATCAACTACATTACAAAACATAGCTGCATTATTGCAACTTAACTTCTGTAAACATATTCTCATACACAAATTATAGCACTATATTGGCATCGGCGCCTAGGCACCGGCACTAGTAAAAAAGCGGCACCGCACCTATACTGCCCACGTATGCCTGTAACCAGACATGCAAAGCATGGGAATCCTAGGGGTGAAATTTTGAAGTGGCTTTTCCGGGCATAAAAATAGTGACTACGCGTCAAAAACATCATTTTTCGGCGTTTGTGACAATGCATTATCTTTTTAGAGCATGAAAACGTTTCAAAAATTCGAAAAAATAAAGAAAAGCCGAATAAATTGAACAAAATATCGTCAAAACATGAGTATATGGCGCGAACCGCCGAAAATGTTACACTTTCGAGCAAATAGATAGATCCACACAAGGGCATAGGGACAAGTGAGAGAAGTTATTACCCCTCCCTCAGATTTTAAAAAACCGGGTACTGTCAGGCGATTCTGGTGAAACATAAGCTACTGCTGGGAAAATTTTGATTTTACAGTGGAAAAATACAGCTCCGTTAACAAATAGTTCGGCAAACCTGGTCCAGCTTTCTGCAAAAGTATTAATTTTTCCACAGTCTTACACTTTTATCAATTGTTTTTCACATAATGATGAATTATACTTTGATACATTCTTTAAAATAGACATTCTTTCGAAAAACTATAACTGAATCTTCTAACATTCAAGAATGCGATTTTAATATGCCTAAGTAGATCACAATATTATTTTATTGCCTGCTAATGTATGACCCATGTTTACCATGTGTCTGTTTCTGAATTTCACCCCCTCTGGCCACCGTTACCTTGTTGCTAAAAACGCTTAAAAAAGCACCTTCTGTGCAATTTTTTGGAAATTTTTTGGAAACTTTCGAAAAATTGCGAATTCTGGGGAATGGTAAGAAGATTTCTGGGAGGAGGGAAAGAATTTTTCTGGGGGTTAAACGCCCTCCAAACCCCCAATACCATGTATGCCTGTGACATCAAGTATAGACAAAATGATGGGAGAAAAGTGTGTGGATAAGCAAATTGAACAACTGTTAGACGTCGTTTTGCGCTTTTTTATGGTTATAGCACCAGGTTTAATACCAGAACGGCCTGAGGGGGATTGTCTTCCAAAAGTCTGGTAGGGGGATACACCTGCCCCAGCCAGTTTGCATGTGCGAAGGTCAAGGTCGGTAGGGGAGGGCGTGAGTAAAATGCCAGAAATCCAGACCCATAAATCTAGCGTTCACGTTTATTTTGCTACTCAAATGACAAAAATTGTCAACATAGCCAATATATCTAGCTTTTATGAGATAAGTCCAAATATTGAAGCACTTTTAGCCAATATACAATTTTAAGTGCTTTTTGAATAAATAACATATTAAAATATTATTTAGCGCCAAGCGGCGGAAAATTTTTGACATTATTACAGCTTTTATGCTGAAAAAATGATACAGAAAGTGTTCCGTCAGCTACAGGTCATTTGTACGGGCTAAACTTTATACAGTAAAAGCTGAAAATCTCACTTTTTGACCCGGAAACCTAACGGCTTTTTTCAAGCTGGACGACCAATCTTTGGACAGGAAAGCCCGTTTTGGACCAGGACAGAAATAAATGGGCAGTGGCCATACATGTACAGCAGGGTCAGGCCCGAAAAATTTTTTAAAAAAGTTCTTTTTTGGGCTAAAAACGATGGGTACCCGTCAAAAACAGTTTTTTGACGTTTCAGATAATGCTCGCTCTTCCTATCACATAAAAACGTAAAAGAAATCTCAAAAAAATTTGAAAAAATGAGTAAATTGACAAAATGTAGTCAAAAAATGTGCATATGGCGCGAAGCGCCGAAAATTTGAGATTTTCCAGCCAAAAATGAGCTAAAAACGCCTACAAAGGCACTTTTTACAACTTTTACCAACTTTTACAAAAAATCGACGATTCTGGGGGTCGCAGCCATTTTGCGGAGGGTCAATTGCCATTCTGGGGGTCAACTAGTGATCGACCGGGGCTCCGGCTATCCCCGGCCATTTTTCAGCATCCCGGCCGGGGCATGGTCAAAAAATGGCCAGGGCCGAGGAAAAATTTAGTGTAATTCGTATTTTGCACAGGATGTGATACTGCCAGTTATTTTTTATCAATGGGCAAGCGTTAATTTTGAGAAGTGTACTGATTCGACCATATGTATACTTAGTCCTTGTTATATCTTTGCTACTGTGCATAAATGAGCTTTTACTGAATAAATGTTCAGGACAATCTGCATGTTTTCGATTCCTTCACTTAACCAATCAAACTAAATGCTACTTTTATCTCATTTATTCGTAGCTAGTGGCTAAAAGATTTAGAGTTGACAAATACGTTCTATTTCTAGGTAGAAATTGTACCTTTTCAAAAGACTATTTTAACAAACAACATCATTACATTTAATTGAATGGGGACCGCCTGCTTCAAAACGCGTTTCTTGTATGATATGTAATTATAAGGACGGAAGTTAATTATAGGCGAAACTGCGCTGCAGAATTGCGTTCGATCCGATAAACTATATATGTCTCATTTATTACGTCCAATAGCTATTCCGCCCAATCGCTATATCTCTGTGATTCCACTACTTGTTTCTGGTTTTGTTAATAACGATTATTACTTCTGTTTTCCATGGAAGCTTTCTCATTTATATTCAAAGTCTTTGTTTCTTATTTTAACTTGCTTGGAGAATTTATGCTCTGTTAGGGCATTTACTGTGCGCCATCATTTCTATTCGCTTCCAGGGGTGGTGAGATAAATAAAATTTTAAGTGCCTTTTTTACCATTGAAACGCTTGAAATCCGTTAAGAACACGATTTTTAAGCATTTATGATGATGCTCTTTTT
Source organism: Mermis nigrescens (assembly GCA_036768485.1). Taxonomy (NCBI): domain Eukaryota; kingdom Metazoa; phylum Nematoda; class Enoplea; order Mermithida; family Mermithidae; genus Mermis; species Mermis nigrescens. Next base: position 112,599 of record JAVLUZ010000841.1, on the reverse strand, counting down.
TCTAGAACATAAAAACCAAAAAAAATTTCGAAAAATTGCATCAAATTGACCAAAATATAGTCAAAAAAGACTATTTAATGACAGTTTGGCGCGAAGCGCCAAAATTTGACAATTCTGAGACATTTGAACGCTAAAAACGCTTAAATCTAGACACTTCCTATGATTTTTCTAAAAAGTGTGAATTCTGGGGGAGTGAACAATTTTTTGCGGAAGGTGAAAATTTGGGGGGGAAACCCAGCCCCCCAAATCCCCCATGATCATGTATGCTCGCTTCTATAAGTTAGCTCTCAAAAATACCTCAGCCCGCTTATGAAATCTGTGTCCAGCTGACGCGAATTCATGTCAGCTCGTGATTTAGCTAATGGTTCAAAAAATTCAATTGAAGCCAGAAAATCTTCAGAAGTTCTTATTTATAGAGCATAATTTGCGAGCCATTGGATTCAATACGTGGAAGCTCCCAAGCACTTAGGCTGATGAACATGTAGAATGCAGCGCAAGCAACAGCAGTAGCAGTAATGAAGATTCAAATGCGACATAGAATTTATTGATGATTCGGACAATGCAACACTGGACTAAATGTTTCTTGTGATATAAATAGTACGGTATTTTTCATAAACTTTCTGCCTTACCTTATTCCTTAATTACACTAAGAAATACCGGAGGCAGTTTAGGCATCCGTAGATATTTTTCCATAAAATCAAGGCATAAGCTTAGCATACATGTCGGTCTTCCCATTGATACCAGCTGCCCGAATTTTTGGTTGGTTATCCTTTTACAAAGTAGTTGTTAGATTGGTTGATTGATTGCTTAGTGGTTAATTGGATTAATTATTAGTTGATTGATTGATTATTGGTTATTAATTGTGATTGATCAATGGTTATTAATTGCTTAGTCATTGGTTCATTAATTGATTACTTGATTTTCAACTAGTTTCCACGTATTTTATTGGATAAATATTCGATATTAATACATAAATTCGACATTACAGCCCCCGGAAAACTTTTGACCCCTGGCCCCCAGGATTGGCGATTTTTTGAAAGTTCCCAAAAATCTTCTAAAATTTGTACAAAAGATGCTTTTTAAGCGTTTTTAGCCATCTATTTGCTCAAAAGTGTCAAATTTTCGGCGCTCCACGCCATTATACTTATGTTTTGAGACTATATTGTGTCCAATTTGTTCCGACTTTTTTTGATTTTTTCGAAGTTCTTTTAGGTTCTTACGCTCTAGAAAGATAAAGCATCGTCAGAAACGATGAAAACGATGTTTTTGACACGTACCTATCACTTTTGGACCCAAAAAGACACTTTATAATTTCAAAAACATTATCACATATATTATAAATGTAAATCGAAAAAGTATAGGTCCAAGCAAGCTTCCCCGTATTAATCCGCTAGTTACGGGTACGTAATCTGAAAAAGACTGATTAATGCGAACACACTGAGAACGATTAGCTAGATAAGCTTTTAATCATATATATACAGATTTCCCTTAATCCCAAATCCATTTAGCTTAGCAAGAAGTTTCACCTTAATTATTTTTTCACTAAGGCATTATACATATCATTAGCTCTTGAACAAGAAGAAGAAGAAGAAAGAAATTTCATTACTAATACACCAACTGATATAATGCAAAATGACAAGATACATAATATGCGATTACAAATTAGTAATGGGACATGCGAGTCAATGGAATGACAAGTTTTACGCGCGCCTCACAAGATATCTAGATGAATCAAAGTTTGATAATCTAGATTTAAGTATGTTTAGGTTAGGGAAAAAACAATGAAGTCAGGTAGATCGTTCCAAGCTGCGATGTATTTGTAAAAGAAATCAAACTTTTCTAAATTAGAATGTACAACAGGTATAACTAATTTAAATCTATTAATGCTGCGGGTAATATTAAGATTAGATACAAAAAAATCATCAGCTTCCAAACATGATTTGTGACAAATAATCTGATAAATCATACACAGAAAAATCTGCAAGCGTCTTAATTCAAGTCTGCACAATTTAAGTTGTATTAAACGATCCTCGTAAGAAAGAATATTATTATAACCAAAAAATATATTTAGTGAATCTACTTGAACAGCTTCCAGTCGATCTATATCACTAATATAAGAGGGGTTCCATACACTGCAACAGTACTCTAATAAAGGTCTAACATAACAACTATAAGCTTTAGCAAGGTTACATTTATCACGAGAAAAAAATGATTTGCGTATTAAAATACATCTAGAGAAAGCTTTTTTAATCAAATAATTATAATGTTTCTTGAATTTTAAATTTCGGGAAATCAAAACCCATAAATCACGGGCAAACAGATCACTAGAAATAATTTCCCCATTTAGTCTATAAACGACTTTTTGATTATTATTACCCAAATATAGAACTTGACTTTTGGTTCGTGAAATAGGTAAATCCCATGTGATTGCCCTGTCAAAAATCTTATCTAAATCAGACTGTAATAATCTATAGTTACAACTAATATTGAAAATTTTGATATCATCAGCGTTGTGTTGTGTTTTGTGTAAAGTTATGGAATCAATAATCAATAATGCCATCCTGGACTATTTTGACAAGAGTGATTTAATAAATGAGCAACAATTTGGATTTCTGAAGAGCAAATCCTGTACATCTCAGCTTTTAAAGTGCAGAAACCTGTGGACAAAAACTTTGGACAATCATGTTCCAATGAACGTGGTTTATATTGATTTTTGTAAGACATTCGATTCTGTTGTTCATTCAAAACTAATATTGAAATTAGAATCTTTACGTATCTCGGGTACTTTGCTCAACTGTGTTAAAGCTTTTTGATGGGTGGGTCACAAAGGTGAAAATAAATGGTTTTCTTTCAGCCCCTATTCCGGTAATTAGTGGTGTTCCCCAGGGTAGTGTGATAGGGCCTACGTTATTTTTGGTTTTCATTAACGACCTGGTCGATAGTATCAAGCATAGCAATATCATGCTGCTTGCTGATGATTTTAAAATATTTAATTTTTCACGTGAATTCAGATCCTTGCAAGCAGACCTTGATTCATTGCATGGGTGGACCGAAAAATGGCAACTGCAAATAAGTTATGACAAATGTGCAACCTTGTATTTGGGATATGGCAACCCTAAAAACATCTATAACCTTTTCTTAAAAGATCTAGCTGATGCAGAAGCTTCTATCAAGGATTTAGGAGTTTTTGTTAGTAATGACCTGTCCTCTAGCATTCATTGTGTGAATATTGCATCCAAAGCTTCCAGAGTTGCTTCTTTGATACAAAAAACTTTCATTTCCAGAAATATTGATTTGATGGTGAAAGCATTTAAAGTTTATGTAAGACCGATACTAGAGTATAGCGGTGGTGTGGAATCCTTACCTGATAAAAACATCAACCAAATTGAAAATGTTCAACGTAAATTTACAAAACGAATACTTTGGCGGCATCAACAGCAGGATTTGTCTTATAGCGAATGATTGAATTTGTTAGATCTTGAAAGACTCGAAACACGGCGTATCTATTTTGACCTTACTTTTGCTTTTAAGATAATTAAGGGACAGTTGCTTTCTGTTTCAGATTTTTTTCGAATTTGCACCTAACAGGGGCACTAGGTCAAATAACGACATAAAGTTGTATATTAGAAAATCTCATTTGGATTGTAGAAAGAACGATTTTGCAAACAGGGTGGCTAGAATTTGGAATACATTGCCACAATGTATTGTTGACTGCAGAAATTTTAAACAGTTTAGGGTTTTGGTTTCAAAGCTTAATTTATTAGAATTTCTTAGGAGGCGTATGTAAGTGCACTGCCTGTACGCCTTGGCTTTACTTACATACCAACTCACTTATTTCGTGTTATTTTTTGCATTTATTGACAATTCCTTTCCTAAAATTGCTCATTTAATAATTCTTTGCATTATTGTATTGGTATTTGTTGTAACATGCCTTGTCCATGTAATTCAGCCAATAAACTATTCTATTCTATGGTTTAAACAACCCAAATTAAAAGGGAGTGTGGCGACCAATCGAGCTGAAGAGCCGCAATGCGTTATTTTAACTAAATTTGATCAATATTGTAATTCTGCATACGTATTTCTTTGATTTTACCATGGGTAAAAGAAATTGCGCTTCGAAAAATATCGATACCAGTTTAAGTGCCAGGTCACCATCACGTACGTCTAACTTTGCTGTATTAAATGCTGCAAATGAAGATTCTGCCGACTGTGTTATTTGCTACAAGTTAGTCACTGATGACGATACTGCTTTATTATGTGATTTTTGTGAACACTGGGGTCATACTTCTTGCTTAAAAGTTGACGATCATGACTATGAAACTTATTCAAAGCCCCATTCCACTTTCTATTGTTTCCATTGTAGACCGATTGTGAAAAAATATCTGCATATTGAACAACGTTTAGACAATTTTGCTACTCAGCTTGCTGACTTACAAAATAAAATTGATCGCCTTGAACGTTCACGAAATTTTTCTATTGATTATGATAAAAACGATTTGTCTGCCATGATAAATGATGCGATTGAAAGGGATTCTAAAAAGTGCAACGCCGTTTTATTCAATTTGCCTTTATCGAACAGTGTCGAGGACATAAATCAGGTAAAATCTCTAATCGACTCTCATTCTGACGGTCATGATCTAGTGTCGTCCGACGTTACTCGCGTCTTTCGTGATGGTCCCATTCACGATAATCGCGTTCAATTTGTCAAAGTTTGCCTGACTTCGGCTCAGGCAAGGCATCGTTTTATCTCATTGATTAATAAGACAGTCCGTGTCCAATCCAAAGGCCCACTTTCGCGTCTACGTTGTCGTCCTGACCTATCTTTTCTACAACGAAAACGGCAACGGGAACTGGTTTATGAGCTGAATGATCGCAAATCTCGAGGTGAACAAGGACTATACATTGATTTTCGTGCTGATTGCGTTAAATGTAAACCTAATGTAAATATTAATAGCCCGCGACTCGCTCATTAGGTATCCGCGCCCCAAGATTATTTAAAATTTCAATGTTTTTATGCTAATGCTCGAAGTCTTTTGAACAAACTTAGCAACTTACATTTTTTGCTGAATGAAGAAAGTTTTGATGCTCTATTTTTTCTGAAACATGGTTCCATGTTGATATTTCCGATGGATTATTGTGCCCTGGCAAAAATTATCGCATTTTCCGCTGTGATCGAAACGGTAAACGTGGTGGGGGTGTAGCTTTATTTCTTAAAACTTCTTTTAATGCTATTCAAATAAATCCGCCACCCGCTTTTAAAGCTCCCGAAATTCTAATAACTGATATTTTTGATTCTGATAGAAAGATCAGATTTATTTTGGTTTACCGACCCCCTGATTTTGATCTAGCTTATGCTGAAATTTTATGTAGATGTATTGAATGGGCTTGTTCTGTTCCTTTCCCTTTTGTAATCTTAGGAGATTTCAATTTGCCAAAAATCAATTGGTGGATAAGTTCGGTTCCTACTGATAATCTTAATACCCTTTTTTCGACACACTTTCGGGCACTGGTTTACATCAATTAATAACAGAAAATACTCATGATAATAATATATTAGATCTTCTCTTTGCATCTGATCAAATTTCTAACGTAAAAGTTGATATTCCTTTTTCTAATAGTGACCATAATTCAATTATATTTGATTGTCTTTTGATGCCAGTCCAAAATCCTAGATCATCTTTTTTAACTTTCGTAAAGCTGATTTTAATGCGTTAGGTCTAGCACTGTCTCAGATTTCTTGGCCTGATCTTTTTGATACCTGTTCTAATGTAAATGATATGTATAATTTGTTTGTTGGAGTGCTTCACTCTTTAATTTATGCATTTGTCCCATTAACTCACCCCAAGCCCATGAAACGTAAATATCCCAAACTAATTAAAAGAATGTTAACTAAAAAACGTATGCTTTGGAAGAAACATAAACTTTATCACTCCACCGATACAAAAATCAAATATAAATCTTTTTGTAAAAAATTGGATTTTGAAATTAAAAATTTCTCTGCTTCCGAAGAAATTAATCTTCTTTCTGACAAAAGTTTGAAATCATTTTATAAATTTGTCAATAATCGGTTGAATAATCATCGCTCTTTTCCACCTCTTTTTCATGACCACAAAATCGTTTCTGATCCTTTAGAAAAGGTAAATTTGTTTAATAACTACTTTTCTTCTGTTTTTTCTGTTGATAATAATCATCTTCCTTTTTTAGATTCGATGACTGGTTTTGCATTGCAAACCATTCATTTTGACGCTTGGAACGTGCAACTGGTTTTAAATCAAATAAAAGGTTCTTTTTCTATTGGTCCCGATGGACTCTGTCATTTTTTCTTGAAAAAACTTTCAAATTATCTTGCTGAGCCTTTAGCTAGTATCTTTAATGTTTCATTTTTGACTAGCACTATCCCCAATTTATGGAAATTGGCAAATGTAACCCCAGTCTTTAAAAAAGGTGACGCAGCTTTAGTGAGAAATTACAGGCCGATTTCTATTTGCTGCTCATCAAGTAAAATCATGGAAAATTTGATAAATTCAAAAATTGTCGATTTTCTCACTACAAACAGACTCTTATCTCCTTCTCAGTTTGGTTTTCTAAAATCAAAGTCTTGTGAATTACAACTACTTAAATGTAAACACAGTTGGACGGTATCTTTGAGTAATAGAACTCCTGTCGATGTTGCTTACATCGACTTTTCTAAAGCTTTTGATAAAATTCCCTTTTTCTAAGCTTTTATATAAGCTCTCTAAATATGGAATAAAAGGTCTACTTTTTAATTGGCTCAAATCCTTTTTACATAGTCGATTTCAGCGTGTTTGTATTAACGGAGTTTTTTCTGACTTCATGCCTGTTGGCAGTGGTGTCCCCCAAGGTAGTTGTATTAGTCCTACTTTATTCTTGATCTATGTAAATGACCTATGTAACTTGATTAAATACAGTAAAATTTACCTCTTTGCCGATGATGTCAAAATCTTTGGTCCATCTTCTGATAATCATTTAATACAAAAAGATCTGGACAATATTTATATTTGGTCTATAAATTGGCAACTTCCTGTTGCTTCGGAAAAATGTGCAGTTTTACATCTTGGTAAAAATAATCCAAAAAAGCTTTATTCTTTGAATAATATAAATATTCCAAATGACATTAGTTCCGTTCGTGATCTAGGTGTTTATATTTCCCACAATCTCAATTGTAAGGAACATTTAAATCACATAATTAAAAAAGCTGTTTCTCGTTGTTTTCTAATACATAAAGCTTTTCTTTCTCGTGATAAAGATATTTTAGTTAGGGCCTATACTACTTATGTAAGACCTATGCTTGAGTATGCTGTTTCTGTATGGAATCCATATTATGCAAATGATATGAATCGTCTTGAAAATGTTCAGCGTAAATTTACTAAACGTCTTTTTGGTTTTAATAGCAATTTATCCTATCTTGAACGCCTAAAGCTCCTTAACCTGCCTTCTTTAGAACTTCGTCGTCTTCACATAAGTCTATGTCTCATGTAAGTTTTCGTAAGTTTTCACGTTCGTGACTGCGTGTCCCGTTGCTGACGTTTTAATCATATATCGTTTTATCATATCTTTGTATCGTACGCTGTGTCTTTATTTTTACCATGTCTTGTACGTTTTGCAATAAATCTTTGTTGTTGTTGTTGTTGTTGTTGTATCAAATTATTAATGGTTTATCTTGTATTGATGCTAATGAATTTTTCATTTTTAGTCAAGGCATTACCCGATCAGTTAACAGTCGTAAACTTACGTTGCCAGTTGTCCGTTCCAATGCTCACCTCAACGATTTTTCGCAAAGATACCGAAAAATCTGGAACTCCTTACCTAATCAAATAGTCTCGTCTCCCAAAATCCGTTTGTTCAAAAAAAGAGCTCCTAAACATTGATTTTACAAATTTATTGTTGGAGCATACCTAGTTGTATCACTTCCGTGATCTTTGTATGTCCTTTTGTTCAGTCACTATTTTATCATGTATTTGCGTTTTATCAAATTTCGTGTATTTTTCTGACAATAAACGCTTTCTTGTCTTGTCTTGTCTTGTATTTTAGCATTACAAAAATTGTCCAAAATCCGTGCAGGACATACGAATTTTCAATCATAGTAAAGTTACAGAACAAGCTGTCGACAAAAATGCTGCGATCGGAGCGGCGCGGCCTTAACATCAATAACAAATAGGCATAAAGTTGAATCAATGAAAAATTTCAAAATTTTATCTCTCTAAAACGCATTTTTGCATTACGAAAATCCTCGAAATCCGTTCAGGACATGAGGATTTCCAATGATAGTGAAGGTCTAGAGCAAGTTATCGATAAAAGTGCTGTAATCGGCGCGGTGCGCCGGGAACATCAATAAAAAACATTAAAATCACATCAATCCGGCGCGAAGCGCTGAATATTTTGTAATTTTACCCTTCTAGAACGCATTTTTGCATCACAAAAAATTTCCTAAATGTAAATCAAGCCCAAAAGTTTTCCCACATCCCGAAATTCGGTTCACAAAAACACCTGAAAAAAAGAGGAAAAAAGCATTGAACATAATAATAAACAAATCATAACGGAATAACAATGAGACATATAGTAAAGTAAAAAATGTTACTTATTTATGCAAGTTGATAAACCTGCTTCTAATATATACACGATCTTATCGACTTATTACGATCGGGTGTTCAAGTTTTATTTTTTGCCATTCCCCATAAGCACGGTTCGTTCAAATCTCTTTCAATTTTCCTATGTTTATTCTTACAATTTAAACGGAGATATAGTATATACATACTTTTTGAGCAACTTCATGGAGGTCACTTCGTCTCGTGGCCTTAGTCATTGGTGTGAATATTCTCCTTCAAATTTAATATGTCAAGCAGAAAAAATTAATATATATTTCATTTAAAAACAATTGCATGAAAATCAGTTTTCAGCGATTAACCGAACAGCTGCAAAAGTGGTTTCAGAGTTGCTTACTGAAAATACAATGTTGCATTGTGAAACCTCATATGCTTACATATGCACAATATCTTAATTGCTGCTTCAGTTTAAATTACTCTTGTGATTAGTTTATACTGACTTATAAATTGTGTCCCATGTACAAAATATTTCATGAGACAGCTTATAGAATTATAGCGCTCCAGAGTTCTACCTACTACTCGTTTCATTAGAAGCAGGTTTGCAGATTCGTACAAACAAGTCTTCTTACTGTATTATTTTGAGCACCTCAACGACGAGCGGAGCGAGCGTTAGACAGAATCGGGTTGCTAAACTCGGGGTTTTGGGGGTTCTTTGAGGCCGTTGGAGGCATTTTTTAGCGATTGAGGTGTTTTGCGCCTATGCTTAACCATTGGTTAAGTTTTTAGGCAGTTTGAGGTAAAAATATCGAAGATAACTCGACTCGACGAATGTAGAAAAAGTGGTGATATACTATCTCCAATTTGGTATGGATTCCAGACAACGGATCCGTATTCAAGGATAGGTCTAGCGTGTGTTTTAAAAGCTCTGATCATCAAATCGGTATTTTTGAGACGAATGTTTTGTGTATTAAGAATGCGACTCTAGCAGCTTTAGACGCAATATTTGTACAATGAATGCCCGATGATAAATCATTAGATATGTAAATACCAAGGTCCTTCATACAATTTTCGGCATTTTTTAACTCAGATAGTCCTAACTTATAGCCCACTTCCGGATTTCCGTAACCCAAATATAACGTTGCACATTTTTCGTAGCTAATGCCGGTATTCCTGTTGTAGGTTACACAGGACAGGACTACCAGGCTCAGGGCATAAGTAAAAGGTGGCGCTGGCGCTGGCGCTGGCCCTGGCGCACATGGGTAAAAGGTGGCGCTGGCAATGGCGCTGGCGCTGGCCCTGGCCATGGCCAAGTGGGTAAAAGGTGGCGCTGGCGCTGGCCCTGGCCCTCGCCAACTGGGTAAAAGGTGGCGCTGGCCCTGGCCCTCGAAAACTGGGTAAAAGGTGGCGCTGGCGCTGGCCCTGGCCATTGCCACCTGGGTAAAAGGTGGCGCTGGCGCTGGCCCTGGCCCTGGCCATTGCCACCTGTGTAAAAGGTGGCGCTGGCGCTGGCCCTAGCCATTGCCACCTGGGTAAAAGGTGGCGCTGGCGCTGGCCCTGGCCATTGCCACCTGGGTAAAAGGTGGCGCTGGCGCTGGCCCTCGCCAACTGGGTAAAAGGTGGCGCTGGCGCTGGCCCTGGCCCTCGAAAACTGGGTAAAAGGTGGTGCTGGCGCTGGGCTTGGCTTTGGACACAGCCAAAAGGGTAAAAGGCAGCGCCAGCCATTTGCCCTAGGATGTCAGCAGAGCTAGCAAAGATGTTTTATATAGCTTCTCTGAAACATCGAAATACGGGTTGAACTTAATTATACTCATTTATTATTCAAATAAAGGTAGAAGGCATCTTAAATGTTGTACAAACTATACTAACGTATTGAATTGAAAATTTTGAAATTATTCGAGTGATTTGTTGAGCAAAATTAACTTTTAAAATGCAGAAAATACGCGGTTAATTATAACTTTCCATTTCAACAAAAATTGTAGCTGAATATAGTTCCTTTTTACGAAAAATAAATTATTTTATACGTTCTTCGCGCAAAATTAAGTTATTGGCCTCGGCTGGGTAAAAGGAGGCGCTGGCGCTTTTGCCATCAGTGAGCTGACAGTATACAGTAATTGTAAATAAGTTTTTTTGTCACATAAAACGAAAGCAGCTAAAACAAGCAGATTAACTGATGGCATTCGATCACATCTCTCAGCTTTGGGATTAAATAGTTCTTGAAGTTCAGGGGGAAAGTTCATGCCCATATTCAAAGGCAGTTTGTGTTTCAACTGCTTTTGTAGTCAGAATAGGTATTTAGGTAAATTCACTAAAAGAAATGTGGTCCATACGCAAGGTTTCTTGAAGGCAGACTATAGATTGCATATTAATGCTGGACGCACATTATGCTGTGCCTTAGCTAACTGGAAAAATCCGTTTTATTTTTCGATTGAGTTATGGTGTTAAAAGTGATCGTATGGCGAAAAAAATACAATTATTCGACGTTTCTCATCGAGTACTATCCAATAGCATCAAAAAATTGTTAAAAAACAAAAAAATTCAAAAAATTGAATTCTGGGGAGGGGTGTTTTGATTTCTGGGGGGTATTTAAACTTCTGGGGGTTGCATACCCCCAAACCCCCCACGTCCACGTGTGGAATCGAGTCGACTATAAACTGATCAAGTGGCGAAAATCGAGTCGGATCAATCATTGCCTAACTTGACTTGTTTAGTCATTTGCCCGGCATATAATAATTTTCGAAAAACAATCCTAAAACTTTCAAGATCATTTGATTTTTAAAAAGGGGAGGAATGTAACGATCATACGTGGCAGCAACAAAATTCTGGGGGTGCAAGATTTTTCAAAAGTCAAAGGGCCTTAAAAATGGTGGTATGGCGAAAAAACACCATTTTTCAACGTTTCTCATTGAGAATTATCCATTGGCATCAAAAAATTGCGAAAAAAACAAAAAATTCAAAAAATGAATTCTGGGGGATTATTTTGATTTCTGGAAGGGTATTTTGGTTCCTCGGGGATGTGCAATGCGCATACTCATACGTCCCACGCCCAGGTGTGGTAATGATTCTTAAGATTTCTGGTCGACGCAGGATGACAGTTGGATGGGGGGACCTTTTTTTATGTGCTCGTATGTAAATATTCTTATATGTAGAACAGTTTACTACTTTTTCCTGTATACAGATGGTGGAACTCTTATTTTTGTTCGAATAAATATCCGTTATCAGTAGACGGGCGGCACCGAAATTCTAGAGGGTGAAAAAATTTCTGGGGGGGGGGGTGAAAAAATTTACAAAGGTAAAAAAATGGTCTCAAAAGTGGTCGTATGGTGAGAAAACACCATGTTACGATGTTTCTCATCGAGCACTTATCCAATGGCATCAAAAAATCGCTAAAAAGGCAAATAAAATTTCCAAAAATTGAATTCTGGGGGTATTCTGATTTCTGGGAGGGGGGTATTCCAACTTCTGGGGGAGGGGCTGCATACATACGTGGGCAGCAAGAAATTTCTGGGGGGGGGGGTGCAAGATTTTTTTGAAGGTCAAAAAATGGCCTTAAAAATGGTGGTATGGTGATAAAAACACCATTTTTCGACGTTTCTCATCAAGCACTATCCATTGGCATCAAAAAATTGCGAAAAAAGCGAAAAAAATTTTCAAAAATTGAATTCTGGGGGGGGGTATTTTGATTTCTGGGGGGGGGTATTTTGGTTTCTGGGGGGTGCATACCCCCCAAACCCCCCCCCACGCCCAGGTGTGGCTGCATACCCCCTAACCCCCCGCCCACGTAAGGTATCACTCATTCTATTAAATCTCTTTCAATGTAACACAACCATCATTATTTCTACATATATACGTTTACGATGTACCAATACAAAAGTGTCGTAGACTAATAAGGTAAATATTATATTCTACAGTATAACGTGTCATATGGAGACGTGCGCTATTGCTAAGCCGCATAACTGCATCAACATTTTAAACCACTTTTGTAGTCTGATTCTTGCAGAAAAATTTAAACGAAAACCGCAAAGTTAAATGAAACAGGCTATATAAGAATCAGATTCCGAGACAGCTCACGAAAAAGAACATAATATTTTCTACCTATTTGCAAACAAAATAACAGCCAAAAACGTGAAAAATTACAGTATTGTCGAATATGGCTGCCTTCATGGCGGCATATAGAAAAACGCAAATTCTTTACCAAGCCAAACGAGTGAGTAATCCTTCATAAGCCCTTTTTCTGCGATTTCGAAAAAGTGATCAAACGTTAAATAATACACAGCCTACAGCGTACAGGAGGCATAACTCATGGGGCAGCCATACTGGAAAAAATTTAAGATGCGTTAGTAGCACACATGGGCGTGGGGGTTTGGGGGGTATGCACCCCCCCAGAAGTTGAAATACCCCCCCAGAAATCAAAATACCCCCCAGAAAATTTTTTTTGTTTTTTGATGCCATTGGATAGTGCTCGATGAGAAACGTCGAAAAATGGTGTTTTTTTCGCCATACCACCATTTTTAAGGCCATTTTTAACCTTTGAAAATTTTTTCACCCCCCCCCCAGAAATTTTTTCACCCCCCCCCTTCAGAATTTTGGTGCTGCCCACCTATGGTTAGTAGAATGAACGGCGAGCTATGGAGAAAAACCGAAAGACATGCATAATGTATATTTTAGAAGATGTTGAAACGCAACTTTCAGGTTCCGACATAATATCACGTCTGTACATATATGTGTTAGAGTCTGTTTCATTTATTCGAGAGCTTCTTAGTAATTTCTTAAGGGCTACGCTAAGCGGAACGGACGATCTACTGTAATTCAGCAAATCAGCTCAGTGAGGGCAAGTGGCTGGAATACTACCATTATTCATGCACTAATCCGTCGATATAAATTTAATTTAGGCATTTAATCAGTGCTGGGGCATACTACAGTAAGCATTTACCACTGAGCTATGCGGGAGTTCGCGGCGTTTCTTAACATCGTAGTCTATTGTGTAGTGACAAATAAGGATAAGCGGAATGCGCTATTTTTATCTGTAAGTTGATTGATCTGCTGGAAGACGAGAATAAATTATGCCACAAAAATGATATTGAAAAACCCTTCTTTGCTAAGTAGCTACAGTGATATCTAGCGACATACAGTAAATAAGAAAGGAGGGGTTACTGTAGCCACCGAAAACATTTACTTTAAAAGCTCTCAGATAAATGAAACGGACTATAGTAGAAAGTGCGGCCATGTAGAAGTTCTAGCTGTTTTTGCAGTATGGTATACTGAAACCATGAAAAATTGAAAACATTTTCCGGAAACTATAGTCTGTTTCACATATCTTCGTACATAAATTCTAAGAATTTATATCGATAGTAAGCCGAGGGGTACGATAATTATATTTCAGATCAATGCTATAATCGCAATCTGTTAGCTTATTGTCAGGGATAGCTTTAAAATTTATGACCGAAGTTGTGTGAAACAGACTATAGTTTTGTTTTCTCTTCTGTATTCAGAATGTCTTACTTTGTTCAAATCGGTCCTTAGCTCTTGAGATTAAGTCAAAAAATTACTTTTGCGACTTTGGCCCGAGTGATTTAGTGTTTTTTAAACATTTGCATGAGGGCCAGCATTCCATTAAACTTAGCAAACAAACAAATTCAAGGCGTCTGATTGGACGGGGACTTAAAATTTATCGTTGTAAGAAAGAACCTTTGCTGTCTACTAAGAACTTTGCATTGCGAAATCATCTTATAAAAATAAGCCTATTGATTTTTTGGCAATCAGCTATTTGGTCTGATGAAAGCCGGTTCTCCCTGGTTTCTGACAGGCCCGAATATTGTATCCGACGAACGAGAGAAGCTTTCAAGGTAGAATGCTTGACTAAAAACATCAAGAACACTGATGGTATTATGGTTTAGGCGTATCGGCGTTGAAAAAATTGCTTGAATCGATAAATTAAATATTGATTCACGTGTTTACTTCAGAATTATTGACGATAATTTGGTGGAAGTTGCAAAAAAACTTCATCCTGATGGTCAATACGTCTTCCAACCGGACAATGCACCCTGCCATTGCTCAAAAATGACGCTAAATTACTTTACATCGAAATCGATACCCCTGATCACTGATTGGCCTGCACAGTCCCCCGATTTGGACCCTATCAAAAATTTGTGGGATTATGTTGACCGCATAGTTCATAAAAAGCTTGTTCGAAACAGAGAAGAGCTTTGGAAAGGAGTTATGGCTGCTTGGAACTCAGTGCCGATCGAGTTTTTGCAAAAGCTAGTTACAAGCTTACCTAATCGATTGGATCAAGTAATTAAAAAACAAAGGTGGCTCGACTCGATACTGATTTTTTTGTATTTGCTGCATTGTCCATTATTACTTTTGTCATTTTGTGTTGTATAGTGCTTATTAAGTTGGCATATAGTGCATGTAAACATCAAATTTACAAAAAATTTGTAAAAATGGCAAGTGTGTAAAATTCTATGGAACGTACATTAGGTATTCATCAGCTAGACCTTCAGAATAAAAAAATTTGAAGTTTTCGTGGGAAAATAAGACAAAATAAAGGCCGATAATAAATAAAAGTGAAGAATTTTTCTAAAATAAGACAAAATAAAGGCCGATAATAAATGAAAGTGAAGAATTTTTCTATAGAATTAGCACATCAAATTGACCGTTAACTGAAAATTAATTTAGTATTTTACGCTATATTACTAATAATAGTACTACCTACATAGCTTTTGTTACTATTATGACTCGAAAAGTTCCAATGGCTGAAGGTGACCTCCATGGCCGTAAGTATAAATTCTTAGATGGAATATTTTATATGCAGAAACATCTGCCCAACGAGGACACAAGATTTTCTGTCATGGTGGCAGTATTCAAACTTTTTCTCAAAGCGAAAATACTAGATTATATATGCTGCAAATTGCACTGTTTGACCCTTTCCTAAGAAATAATATAATTTTTAGCACAAAAATACTTTCTAGTGATTCAAAAGAGTGAAGAGCCTTGACTGTAAAATAACCAGAATAGGATTGCAATACACATCTTGTAATATTAATACAAAATCTGGTGCAAAACTCCAAAAGATGCATGCAATATGGACCAAGTTTTATGTCACTTTGGCTCAAAAGCAGACAATTTCATTTCTCCTATAGTCTGTTTTACACAACTTCGGTCATAAATTTTAAAACTATTTCCGACAATAAACTGACAGATTGCGATTATAGCATTGATGTGATATATAAGTATCGTAACCCTCGGCTTACTGTCGACTTAAATTTTTAAAACTTATGCATGATGTTATGCGAAGTACATAGTACATAGTAATAGGAACTGATGCTGTGCATCAGTTCCTATTACTCGTCTGCACTGTTATTCTTATGTGAGCACTAGTGACAATTTGCCGCTTAAATATCATGCACCAAAACCTACGTTTATATCGGTAATACATGTCTTCGTGCAGCATTAGTCGGAGGAAGTTTAGCAGGAAGCTGCGTAGCCACTTTCTCAGAAAGGTGGAATCACAAGTAGGTCCCTACCGGAAGTCATGAAGTATGTACCTACATAGTAGATCACTCGGATGGTCATTGAACAACATTGCATCCAGATGTCTTCATGAGTTGGTATCTACAAATGGTACGCTTGCAAGACATGCGATTTTTTTTAAATCGTGAGTTGCACATATGTATGGATGCATAACTCATTTTTCAGGCATTTCACTTCTGCGGCTTTGTAACGCAACAATGTAACCATTGTCGTAGCTTATAATGTAGGTACTATGTACATATGTTCAAAGACTGCTTGCCAATTGACTAGTACGTTCGATTGTGTGTAATTTAAGTGTGTATGTACCACCTATAGTCTGTTACATTTAACTTTGCGAATTTCTTTTAAATTTTTCCGCAAGAATCAGGCTACAAAAGTGGTTGAAAATTTTGATGCAGAATTGCTGCTTAACAATGACATACGTCTCTATATGACTCGACATACTGTAGAATATCATATTAACCGCACTAGTTTAAAAGACTTGTGTAGTCATTTTAAATTTTTACAAAACCTCAAAGCTTAATGAAACAGACTATAGTATGGAAAAAGCGTAATTTCGTTATCTATGGATCAAAAATCCTAGCTATACCTAGCTTACGTCTTGGCTGACCCGTAACTTATTAGAATTGCAGTCTCGAGTTCACATAGGGGCGATATCACAATCAGCTCTTCTCAGATTTATCAAGAATAGTCCAAAAATCGATCTTTTATCAGCAGAATGGCTTTTCTTAGCGTTTTGAGGTGGAATCATTTACGATGGTGAAAATTTTTCAAATAATCTGAAATTTTTAACATTTTATATAAAAAACGTGCATATGTTGTCAGAATTTTTAAAAGTTTCCCATTTCAAGGTTTCTGTCTATGGACTTAAAAATAAATTTATATGCTTTATGGAGAGAGTTAATCACAGGGTATCCACAAAGATTTCATGATTCCTGCAAAGATTTCTTCAGAAAGAATCAATTATTGAAGCAAATTTATGTCATTTTTCGCGGAAATTCTCAAAAGTTATGCGGATTGCATTGTATTCTTTAGTAATTTTTTATTTGAATCCAAACAAAAGAAGTGAGAAAAGGGCTGCATTCGATGTATAGCATGAAATTTGTTCATGTAAATCCACTATTTTCTATTACAGATGACCGAAGGTAATATTACAGAACAAAATAGAGACGAAGTCAATTTTTACTTATTATCGGATGTCGAACTAAGCGTTGAAACCATATGTGCAATTCTCGGTAAGTATCTTTTTTGCTTGATTTTTGGTACCTAGTGTTTATATTTCTTATTGCGATTATAAATGAAGTTGATCATCACAGTCTTTTTTGGGTAACAGTATGGTGTTTCAAAATGTTGTTTTACCGATAGTAAGATCATAGCTTATGAATAATTATGGATCAATTCAGTGTGATATGACCAAATCAATCGAGGACTATCTTTCCATAAAGTAGCGCCGCGCTACCTTATAATATACTTGGCCACCCTTTTCTCTTATATGTTTATCACAGCGAGTGCGAACTTTGTGTCCCCCTCACAGAAACAACGGCACACACCTGGGAGGTGCGTTTTTTTTAATCGATGGATAATTAAAAAATTCGATGCCTGTCTTTTTTTTGTTTACACTGACTACCGAGTTAGCAATGAGTGTGTAAAGTGTAAACCAAAAAATCAAATAATTTGCGGAGGGCCAATTTTTTTCAAAATGTTGCCCCCGAGCTGTAGATTATGAATCTGACCTTAAAATTTCTTTACACTCAATGGTTGTTGCACAAAAATGTAAAGTATACGGGTTTTTTACTCTTGCTTGTTTTCACCTTATCTAGCTCAATTTTGGTTTCTGTGCAGTCCAATCGGTTTTATGATAAAGAGGGTTACAAAATCTCGAGGAACAATTTTTTTCTATTTCAACGCAATATTGTGTAAATTAGACGGTTTTTTACTGTTTTCATGTGCAGATGAAGCATATCTAACTCAGTTTTACATTTTATGCAGTCTTGGTTTCAATAGGTAGACACTTATAAAATCTAGGGGTGCGTTTTTTATTTTCCTCGAAAAAATAATATTTTCAAATTTACAGGTGGTTTATTGTAAAGAGTCTGGGACAAAAAAATATTTTTTTCCTTCTATATTCTCCACTTAGTAGACAAAACATGTAATTATCTTTAAAATGTGCCTCGTCCTAAGCGCTACACTTCAAAATTTATTTTCTTTCGTTAAAAACAATATTGCGTTATTAGTGCAGGTGTAAACTTTAAACTGAAAATTTTTTTCGCCCAAAGCGTCGTGGATGATGAATTTAAAAAAAATGTCCTCCGTAAGGTCAGAATAAAGAATCTGACCTCTGAATTTTTCTACAGCTATTGTTTGTTGAGGTATGAAGAGGTGAACTTTGAATCATACATCTATTTTTTAATTCCGATAGATAACTCCGTATTGCATATTGTTTGATCAGATTTTTCTTATTTCAGAGGTTTTTGACTCGTCTTTAATAAATAACTAGCAAATGGGGCGCTTCGCTGCCCCATCTGCTAGAGTGTTTGTAAACAAACAATATCTTAACCAGTAATTGGTATAAAAAATCGAATGACTCTGCAATGGATCGGCGAGCGGTTTTTATATTTTTGTCTGTGACACGAAGCCTTATATATTCTGTTTCATATTATTTTATGCGTACATAGATTTTAGGATTTTTTCGAATTATAATTACCGATTAAGGTAGTTATAATACATACATGCACATGGGGGGTTTGGAGGGGGTCCTATCCCCACCCCAGAATGGGAAAATGGAAAATTTTGTCGGGAAAATGAAGCAAAATGAAGTCCAAAAATGGATGAAAACTGAAAATTTTCTTCAACAGTTCTCCAAATTGACCAGAAACTGAGTAATAACCATAGGTGGGCGGCTTCAAAGGTGTGGGGGGTGCAAAATTTTTTCAAAGTCAAATATTGGCCTTAAAAATAGTGCTATGGCGGAAAAAACACCATTTTTGAAGGTTTCTCGTCGATTTCTATCGATTGGCATAAAAAAACCCCGAAAAAAGAAAAATTTTAAAAAATGAAATTCTGGGGGGGGGGTATTGTTGGGTATTTGCCATTTCTTGTTTGGGTATTTTGCCTTCTAGGGGTGCATACCCCCCATGCCCCCCACGCCCAGGTATGGTAATAACGTAGTTTTTGCGCTATTTAAGCGTTCAGGCCAATTTTTTAGGTCATTTTGGCCCAAGAAACTCTATTTTTGACCCCCCCAAACCGGCTGACCCCCAGATCGGCCATGCTGTGCATTGTCAGATCAATGCAATAATCGCAAGCTGAATATAATGATTCTAAAAATTTATGTTGAAACTTAATTTTGGAAAAGATGAAGAATTTTGAAAATAATTTTGGTATATATGCACATTTTTTTCTGAAGTAGGTAAATATCTATACTAAAATTTTTTGTTAACGCTTTAGACAACGCTTTTCCTTAAACCATCACGTTTCACTTTACAAATCAACGACATGCTCGGCTCTGCATGGTTTATTTTTCTGCATTTCCAAGCATTTTTCGTTTACTGAGCATTGCGTTGCGAGCAACTGAAAAAGACTTCGTACTGCTGTTTGGAGCATCACTATCTGTTTATATTTTATATACCCAAAATCAAGCGGGCATTCTCATTCAAGCATGCAAGCTTGTTTAAGAATACCTTGCAGCTAAGAAGTACCTATCTTTGTATTTGACTACGTAAATGTATAGGCGCGTTTCTATAGTCTGTTGAAAGTGATCTGCTGGTGCATAGGTTAGCTTCCCTACCTATTTATTTTTCGCTTTAAGTTTTAGAGATGGGCAGCAATAAAATTTACTCTTTTGACCAAAATTGCATTAAAATACCACAAACAATTCAATTCTTTGATTCATTTCGATTTCAAATAGATTTCAAATAGACGTTTGATTTGAAACTCGAAAAATAGAAAATAGTGATTTTCAAGATCCCGATCTTACAACTTGCTCACAAATGCACAGACTGACAAATGCCAGAAAAATATCGTGCACGAATTACTAATTCACTTATTTGATCAATATTTGTGTATTTTGTTGTAGATAATTCGATAAAAGGATCAAAAGCTAAAAGGATTCGTAATAAAAATATGATGCGTTACTATGCAATGACATTTGCAGTGACAAAATACGCGAAAATGTCTGAAGAATTAGTTGTACTGTAAGCTTATAATAATCTTAACGATTAATTCTTAAACTTTTCGTACCCGCCATAACATTCAGATAAATTAAATAATGTAGGTATCTTTGGGAAGCCTTTGAATAGAAACCACAAATTGTCCAGAACAAAACTATCGATCTAGAAGATCTATGTAAATAATTGAATTGTAAATTGTCACATCAATTTTAATATTCTTATTGATTGGTTATTGGTTTAAAGGTATTAAGTAAAGTTAATATTTTATGTATTATTCTTGAACAGCTGTCTTCTTTGCATCTAGGCATTTAGATGGCTAAATTCACATTTATTGCTCGATTGAATAAAAATTACAGTACATATTGTTTATGGTCATTTGCGAATTGTACATAGAAGGATCAAGATTTATAGTACCTACCTACATAATTCAACTATTATTTTATGTGCATTTTGTGAGTGCTTTTCATTAAGCAACGACTCATTCCATTTTGCTCTGTCTTCTTTTGCCTCGTTCTTCCGTTTATGAGGCAACTCAACGGCAAAACTGCGTACAATGTTCAACTTTGCCCTCATTGTGAACAAATGCAAAAAGTTGCATATTAAATTAGCCGCTAGAAGCAAAAACATTTGGATTTGTATTTTCGGAAGCCGCATGTTTGCTGCTTTCTTTCTAAAGCCGCATGTTTGCTGCTTTCGATTGCTTCGCATTAAAATTCACGCGCGCTGCTTTACAAGGTCAAAACTTTTGACTTGGCGCAAGCTCTTTTTCAGGGATTAATCATGTTTATTAGTACCCGTACGTGATTTCCTTTCAGCCCGTCTCATACATGTTTTATGATGCCAGATCGCATATTTAAAGTAGCGAATATGGAATCAGCGGTCCCGGAAACCCAGGGGCCAAATTTTGGAAGCAACAGTCAATCTGTGCTTCTGCAAAAAGACAAAAAGCTACGCTGTGCATAGGGTACCTTTGGGCTCCCGTATCTCAGAAACCAATCCGTGAATTTTCTTCAAAGTCTACAGTAAGGTCAGTCATAAGATATCCAATAATTGGTGAGAACTTTAAAAAAATTTATCCGCTGCGATTTGAGATATTTAATAAAATACACTTGAAAATCACGTTTTTCTTACGGCATCACATCAGTTTACACTGTAGTGTAAAGTGGTTCACACCAGTCGATAGCGCATAAAAAGTTGATCTAGGGTGGCTTTAAAATTTTACCCTGCCACAATTGCATAAGCGGCTAGAGCTACCAAAACCTTTTACATAAATCCGTAGTTTCCGGGTTTCAGGAGTCCGATCGAGCCATTTTAATCAAAAAATTGTAATTAGCGCCCGAGAATACCCATTGAGTGAAAATATAAGTATCACAAAATTATCCAGTAAAAACTTTTTTTGCCTCACAGACACACACACACTTACACACAACTCGAAATTAATATTATAGATTATCTTCATTATCATAAATGCACACTTCTTAAACTTCAGTAGAATGGTGGATATTTTTCAAAATAGTATAATCAAGCTGGAATCTGCCGATATGTTGAGTTGGTGCAGTGGCTAACGTATACGTTATTGCATGTGGGTTTAGAAAAAGAATAATGATTTCAAATCTTCTGAGTACTGACTTTTTCATTTTTTTAATTCTTTTGGCAAAACCATGTAATTCGTTTGACTTATTCATCTATTTGGGTTCTGCAGATGACACTTTTTTGAATTTCGCCTTAGTTCTCGAATGGGAGTGTAAAGAGTGCGAAAATCATACATGGGCGTGAGGAGGTTCGCACCCCAGAAGTTAAAAAACCCTCTGCAGATTACTGTAGACCCCAGAATTCTATTTTTAGTAACTTTTTTGGCGATTTCACTAGCCCAGACTTAACAATTTTTTTGCTGTCCATGTATGGTGACAATGCACCAGTAACTTAGCTGTGCGAGGGGCAGAATCGGGGGACTAGTCCCCACAAATTTTCGAAAATTCTAGTATTTTTGCAAGTTCCAGAAAGGAAAAAATAAAACTCTTGAACCACATACGAAAGGCCGCTAAAATAGCTTTTTAGCATACTTTTGAGTCACTAATTACAAAATTTTTCGGCTTGCGCTGGATACATTGTTTTTTGAATAATTTTTATCTTCTAAATATCCCAAGTTTCGGAAAAACGTGCTGAAATGAGTCAAAATTTTTTATCACTCTGTGCCAAATTTTTAATGTTCAGTATCGCTTTTATTTGCAATGGACTGGAATTGAGAATAAAAGCTAGAATTTAACTTTTTTGAGTAAAAATCGGATGAAATTTTTAGAAATCCTTGAATACATTACTGATTTTTCTGTTTTGTGGGTCCTATAAATCGGCCAAAATTTTCAAAATTTTTCTCTTAGACGCTCAAAAGAAGCATTATTTATGTCTATCTACTAATGGTTATCAAAATATCCGTCTTCAAAATTTCAGTCCCCCGGGTCAGCTACGTGATTGCAGTGCACACATTATGTACGTACATGTGCAGCAATGAAATTCTGGAGGTTTGATGACAAAATTGCGAAAAATCAAAAATTCAGTTTCTGATTTTTTACATTCTCGACAAGGGATGATGTCAATCTGTCTGATAAGGATCAGCCAGAGTTTGTTGAGCCGAAATGACCTCAGAAACTGACATCGATACATATACCATAAAACATGCCGTTAATCTGCGCTCCTGTATAATTATAACAATCTAAACTTCAAAATTTTATTTTTATAAGTATAATCATTATAACAATAAAAATTGGCTACTGTATAAAATCATAACGTTGTCCACCGTTGTCCATCCCAATTTAAAAATTTTATGTTTTATATACGTAAAATTTTTTATTTTCTTCGGTCGTCATTTTGCCTCATTTTAAAAATTTTTTTTTTCATTTTTCCACCTTGTGGGAACTCCCGTCAAGTCTTGTCTTATGCTCATTCAATCGTTATTTTTTATCCTAGTGCGTGGCTTACAATTTACAACTACTACATTCCGTTTCCCGAAACCTTGCCTTGGTTCAAATTTTTAATCCGATGTAAATCTATTACACTAGCTCTTTAAACTAAAGTAACAATAAGATTATTGTGCTTAATAATTAGTAGATAACCGTATGAGCTTGTATTGCGAAAAATTGTATTACTGTAGATTGTCTAGAACACGCCTTTGTAGTCACTTACTTGCACGCTGAAATTTGATTCCCACGCACAAGGTTCTATAGAAAGTAGGTACGAAACTGGTTCAAACAGCGCCCACTATGAAAATTTGCACAGTATGTAGAACAGCATTTTGCAAAGTGTTATCCGCTCACATTTCCTAAACCCACTTTTGTAGCGATCTTTTGGTTCACTGAGAATGGTCAGCCATGCACCGGTTAAGAAATACAAACTGTACATATGCGAAGCACAACTGGTCAGAGGGTCAAAAATTGACTTTTTCGGGCCAGAATTACATAAAAACTTAATGACTGCCAAAATATTAAAATTTTGTTTGCAATTTTAAGTCAATTTCAAGCACTTTTGAAGAAAAATTTAGATTTTAATCCGTTTTAGCCGTCACATTACCTATACGTTTCCTAAGAAAACTTCCACTTTCCCATTGTGGGGGTCTAGTAGACCACGCATGGGCATGGGGAGCATGGACCACACATGGACGTGGAAGGTCTCTGGACTGGACCCCCCAAGAATCTGACGACCCCCCAGAAATCGATAATTGTCGCTAGTCCCCCCAGAATTGTACTTTTAGTACCTTTTTGGCGATTTGGCCCCATCCGGACACCGCCCCAGAATTTGGTTGCTGCCTAGTTGTATTCTGGACCCCCAAGAATCTGGCGGATCCGCCAGAATCGATAACTCC
This sequence comes from Mermis nigrescens, assembly GCA_036768485.1. Lineage (NCBI taxonomy): Eukaryota > Metazoa > Nematoda > Enoplea > Mermithida > Mermithidae > Mermis > Mermis nigrescens. Next base: position 88,477 of record JAVLUZ010000841.1, on the reverse strand, counting down.
TGCTGGATCCCCCATTATCATATTTTTGGTTCCTTTTTTGGCGATTTGGCCCAGAGGCGTAGCCAGGATTTTGGTTGGGGGGACAAGCATAAAAAATTTAGATAAATTCCTATCAAAAAGATAAAGATAAAGATAGGATGTGATTTTTCTAAAAGATAAAGATAAAGGTAAAGATAAAAAATCGTGAAGATAAAGATATTTTTATCTTTATCTTTATCTTGCTAAAAAGATACAGATAAGGATATCTTTTACAACACTAGCATGCAAACCTTCCCCCAGAAACCAAAATACCACCCAGAAAACAAAATACCATACAGAATTCAATTTTTGAAAATTTTTTTCGTTCTTTTATGCAATTTTTTGATGCCAATGGGTAGTGCTCGATGAGAAACGTCAAAAAATTGTGTTTTTTCGCCATACCACCATTTTTAAGGCCATTTTTTGACCTTCAGAAAATCTTGCACCCCCCCCCCTCGAGAATTTTCTTGCTGCCCACGTATGATCGAGCACTATGGCATCAAAAAATTGCCAAAAAAAGCAAAAAAAATGTTCAAAAATTGGATTCTGGGGGTATTTTAATTTCTGGGGGTATTCCAACTTCTGCGGGATGCATACCCCCCAAACCCCTCATGCCCACGTGTGCTGAACTGGCGTGCAGCCGTGTGATATTTTAGCTGATTCAGACTTCTTAACTTAATATTGCAATCCCATAACAAAAGATATTAATGATTCGGCGCGAAGCGACGGAAAATTTGGACCTTTTTGCCTTTTGTATTCAATCTTGGGCACATACCATTGGATCATAAAAATCGAAAAAAATTCTGAAAAATTGGGGGGCGAAGGCGCCCTCTGTGCTTCCTGGCTACGCCCTTGATTTGGCCCCATCCAGACCACTAAATTATTTCCTGCACATTGCTCTTGCAATCAAAGTCCTTAGATCGTTAAAAACGCTCTTGCTTGACAGAAATTGGATAAGCTTTTTTATTATGTTTTCTCGAAAAATGTATCTATATGGTTCTCTTAGATTCCGTTTGGCCGGCATAACCTTGTACGACGTTGACCACTTTACCGCTATTGTACCTAGACCGGGATGTCAGACTGACGAATGGTACTCTTATGATGGAATGCATACGCCAATGCAAAAAATCGAATATTTCGCGAATATGTCTCACACTTTATCATACGCAATCTACTTATTGGAAATCGTTTGATATATTGTTTAATTTGTGTAATTTCGACCTCTGGGTAAGGGCATGGGCGAATGTGGTTCGTGTGACTGTCGTACTTTTAGCCTAAAACAATCTGCTATAAGAAATTTGTTATGGAGAAATTTACTTAAAGGATTTTGGAATCCTCTCCGTCAAAATGTTTTAGGGTATCTTTATAATGTACATATATCGGCTTAAAAAGGCATTAAGATCAATACTTTCTTACACAACAAAGAATTTGACTGTGGATGGAATGTACATAGGTAAATACATATGTACTTACCTAAGGAATGAGTTTATAACGCGAAACGCCAAACATTTGGAACCTTCAAGCCAAAATATCGCTAAAAACCCTTTAAAACGTTCAATCCTTTTTCACAAATCAAAAATTCAGGAGTCATCTTGTCAGCACAGCCACACATGGGCATCAAGGGTCTTCGACTGAACCCCCACAATAAAACAGACACGTGCATGTATGTACATAATTCGCTAATTTTTGTTTACTACTTAAAGGTCCTGCATACATACATATGTTATAAATTTGTAGGTATGTACATATGTACAAGTACAGCGTATGCATATTTGTGTGACTGTTGCAGGTCGTACGTGGGCAGCACCAAAATTCTGGGGGTGCAAGAATTTAAAAAGGTCAAAAATGGCCTTAAAAATGGTGGTATGGTGAAAAAACACAATTTTTCAACGTTTCTTATCGAGCACTATCCATTGGCATCAAAAAATTGCGCAAAAAACAAAAATAATTTTTAAAATTTGAATTCTGGGGGGGGCTATTCTGATTTCCGAGGGGGGGGGTATTTTGGTTCTTTGGGTTTGCATACCCCGAACCCCCGACGCCCAGGTGTAGTCGTAACAGTCTAAGTACTTTTTCCAAATTAAATCAATAGATAGGGATTTCATATCATTGAAATCTAAAATTTTTAGCACCAATTTGCAATCTACATATAGTCTGATGCTCCAAGAAACCTTGCATATGAACAACATTTTTTTTTAGTAAATTTACCTACCTATTTTTACTACAAAAGCAGTTGGAACACAAATTGCCTATATATGTATGTGGGCACGAAGTTCAAGAATATTAAATCCCCAAGCTGAGAGATGCGATGAAATGCCTTCAGTTAATCTGCAATTACTGTAAACTGTCAGTTTACTGTTGGCAAAAGCGCCAGCGCCACCTTTCACCCAACCGAGGCCAGCGCCAGCGCCACCTTTTACCGTCTTGGCCATGTTCATGGCCAAAACTAGCACCACGTTTTACCCACTTGATTCATTCCTTTACAATTTTTCGATGAAAATATTAATTGACTGTCAAAAGCGGCGTAAAACCACAAATCTTCTGCATCACAAAAACTTAATTTTACGCTAAGAACGTATGGAATAATTTATTTTTCGTAAAAAGGAACTATATTTAGCTAAAATTATCATTGAAATTGAAATTTATTGTGAACTGCGTATTTTCTGCATTTTAAAAGTTAATTTTGCTCGAAAAATTACTCAGATGATTTTTAAATTTTCAATTCAATACGTTAGTATAGTCTGTACAACATTTAAGATGTCTTCTACCTTAATTTGAATAATATATAACTGAAATTGAGTTCAACCCGTATTTTGATGTTTCCAAAAAGCTATATAATATATCCCTGCTAGCTATGCTGACATCAGCTAGGGCAAATGGCTTGCGATACCTTTTACCCACTTAGCAGTGGCCAAAGCCAAGCTGAGCGCCAGCACCATCTTTTACCCAGCTGACGAGGGCCAGGGCCAGCGCCAGCGCCACCTTTTACCCAGTTGGCGAGGGCCAGGGCCAGCGCCACCTTTTACCCAGGTGGCGAGGACCAGGGCCAGCGCCAGCGCCACCTTTACCCAGGTGGCAATGGCCAGGGCCAGCGCCAGCACCACCTTTTACCCAGTTGGCAAGGGCCAGCGCCAGCGCCACCTTTTACCCAATTGGCGAGGGCCAGGGCCACCTTTCATCTACGTGCGCCAGGGCCAGTGCCAGCGCCACCTTTACTCAGTTGGCGAGGGCCAGGCCAGGGCCAGCGCCAGCGCCACCTTTTACCCAGTTGGCAAGGGCCAGGGCCAGCGCCACCTTTTACCCACTTGGCTATGGCCAAGGCCAGCGCCAGCGCCATTGCCAGCGCCACCTTTTACCCATGTGCGCCAGGGCCAGGGCCAGCGCCAGCGCCACCTTTTACCCAGTTGGCAAGGGCCAGGGCCAGCGCCACCTTTTACCCACTTGGCTATGGCCAAGGCCAGCGCCAGCGCCATTGCCAGCGCCACCTTTTACCCATGTGCGCCAGGGCCAGCGCCAGCGCCAGCGCCGCCTTTTACCCACGCCAGGGGAATTCCCCCTTCCCCCCGGCTACGCCAATGTTAAACATGGGCGCGAAAAACCCCTCAATCAGCTAAAACATGCCTCCAGCGGCTTCAAAAAAACCCCCCCAAAAGGGGGAAAACCCGCAAGTTAGCAACCCTGGCTTTGTCTATGGGCGTGCGTGGTGGGCGTGGCAATCAGATGTCAAAGCAAGATGAGATGAGTCACCATAGACGGCAAGTATTTTCCATCAAGAATACAGGGCCTAAGCATGCCTTTTTTTCAATTTTTAATATAATGCACAAACAGATAGACATGATTTTTTCGACATTTGTTGTTTACACTACTATCCAGTATTGTGAATGTAGTCCGTTTCTCAGTTTCAAACAACTTTGCGCTTTTAAAGATTTTCATCAACGCAAACTGGCAGCACAGCAAATATGGATCAATTCGACTTTATTGCGAAAACTATCGACAGCACAATAATTTAGAAATCGTTGTGAAAGGCGCAAGCTTATGTGAGACAGACTCATAATCATTAGCGTACTCCAGATAGCCGTATATGCCAATGATATCCTCACACTGAGGAGTTATAGTCTTTTCTCACATAACTTTGATCATAAATTTTAAGAATTGTTAATATCGACAGTAAGCTGACGGGTTTACGGTTGCTCGATCAATGCAATAAACGCAATCTCTGTCAGCTTATTGTCGATGAGTGTTTATTATGCCCAAATATGCATGGCAAAGACTATAGTAAGTATCGAGCGGGTTAATACAGGAGTAGTTATACGTGTTAGCCTGGATGTAACGTTATAACATAGCCCATGTTATAAGATAGGCAGCTCTTGATAAAGCATAGGCAGTATAGCCAAACGCGGTACCTGTGTTGATAGGACCGAGAGTAGGAGCCAGGGGAGCAGCCTTAGGGAGTGGTCTTGGTGGTAGGGAGCAGCCCTAGCGAAGGGAGCGGGGTCAGGGAGCAGCCGTGGGGGTCAGGGAGCCGTGGGGAGCAACCCTAGGGAGCAGCCGTGGGGGTCAGGGAGCAGCCGTTGGGAGCAGCCCTGGGGAATGAGTGGAGCCATGGGGAGTGGACTTGGAGCAGCCATAGGGAATGGGAGCAGCCCTAGCGAAGAGCCGCGGGGGCAGGGAGCAGCCGTGGGGGGCAGCCCTAGGGGATGGGGACCCCCTCCCGCGCCCTAGAAGACCGACCTGTGCCAGAAGACCGACCAATGACATCATATTTTCGTTTTACTAATTTAGTTTTTCAGGTTTTACCGAAAAAAAGCATCTTTCACCATTTACTAACTTTACACTACTTTTTTATTTTTCGCTTACCGTCAAATTTCTTTCGTTTTTTTACATTGCTTAATATTATTTTTACATTACTTTCCAATTTTTTCACCCGTTGCACGCTACACTCAACTTAACACCTCTTTCTGCGTAAAGTATAAATCAAACACTTTTAAATCGTATAATGTTATACAGTAACAATCACGAATCATGAGCTGTCTTGATTTGCAGACGTCCGTGGGAAGGCTCGATCTGAAATAGGTATAAATGAATCTATAAATAAGGAAATTGAATTTGAAGAAACAGTAACATATAAAAATGGAAGAGCTTAAAGAATTAAACAAACGACCTTATGTCGATGAGGAGAAGAAACCGTATGGGAGGGCAATCAGGCCACCCATCCAATTGTGGGGGCGGAACTTGGAGCGCCCCATGTACCCATTAATGATTCACCTGTGCTACTACTGCCAAAAAAATTCATCGGATCACGACTTTTTTGAAACTAACGGAGGCAGATGGTATGCAACAGTGCAAATATGCCCACGGTGCTGTGAGTTTAATAGGGCTATGCAAGAAGCTGGTAGCCGTGTTCTGATGCGCCATGCGGAGCATGTAAAGGAGGAAGAAAAGGCTAAAACGAACTACTAAAGTCTATAAATATGAGCAGGAACATGAATAGTCGTATGTGCTATCTGAGCCTATATTATTTTTATCTGCTACGACTACTGCAATTCGCTGAAAATGTCATCACCTGGCGAATTGGCGTTTCGTCATTTTGTGAACAAACTGGTTGACAAAGCGACATCCCGCTACATTACTGTACAGAAGGTTGAGCGGATCGGCAACTGCTTCTGGACGCAGCTTACGGATGAATTTAAGGATGAACGGCGTCTTGAAGACAGAAAAGCGTTCTGGACGTTTGCGCTGACCTTGAAAAAATGCGTGGCGAATCGTGAAAATGAAGCATTGTACGAATTGTGGCAAAATTTCGATATTAACGCGAAAAATATGTGGGAGCATTTGTACGATAATGCGATCATGCATAAAGTTAATATGGTGTTGTAAATATGAAATAAAAAAAGAAAAAAGCGAGAGGTCATGTCAATGACATGTATAAGTACTGATGATTGGTGCAGAATGCATACATCAAAATGAATAAGGTGTTAAATAAGTTATATTACGATCCAAAAACTGGCTACTCTGGCGCCCATCAGCTTTACACCCAAGCCCATAGGTATGACCCCCGCATTCAACTCAAACAGGTACGAGCATGGTTGGCTAAACAGCCTACATATTCGCTGCACAAACCGCTTTTAAAACACTATAAACGCAATAAAGTTATTGTGAGTGCTATGGATGAGCAGTGGCAGGGGGATTTGGTGGACTTGCAATCTATGGCTGATCATAATGACGGGTATAAATATTTGTTGAATTGTATAGACATTTTCTCGAAATACGCCTGGTCGGTACCATTAAAGACCAAAAATTCAAAAGAGGTACTTGAAGCATTTAAGTCAATTTTACATTCGTCAGGCCGAAAACCGTACAAACTTCAAACGGATGCCGGCAAGGAATTTCAACGTTTTCTGAAATCGGAAGATGTGAATTTCTTTACGACGAAAAGCGAAATGAAAGCAAGTGTTGTTGAACGTTTCAATAGAACTTTGAAAGAAAAAATGTGGCGTTTCTTTACACGTAATAATACATATAGGTATATTGATATCATAGATAAACTCGTGAAAAATTACAATAATTCTGTTCATAGAACTATTGGTGTGGCTCCATCAAACGTAAATGAAAAAAACGAGCGCGAAATTTTGAATAAAGCGTTTAGAATAGAGCCTCGCGGCGAGCCCGTACAGTTTAAATTTATTGTAGGCGACAAAGTGCGAATAAGTAAAGTGAAACGCACGTTCGAAAAAGGATTTTGGCCAAACTGGACTGAAGAATATTTCGTTGTAAAAGAAAGATTTGCACGCACTCCCCCGTTTACACGCTAGAAGATCAGATGGGCGAAAAATTGGAGGGTATTTTCTATGAAACTGAAATGCAGAAAATTGATACGTCTGCTAAAGATGTGTTTATTATTGAGAAAATATTGAAAACGAGAAAGCGGGCAGGAAAGACTGATTATTTAGTGCGGTGGCGTGGTTACCCTCCTAAATTTGATTCATGGGTGTCAAACGTTGTAAAGTTATAAATATAAAGTCATACATATGTTGTAACAATCAAAATGGATGATTTCAGAACAGGTCCTGGCGACTTTTATCTATTTTTCGAATCTACAAAGGCTATGAAAAACAATGGAACGTATACTCTCCAGCTGAAAAAGCCCCTAGAATTTACGGGCGAATGGGAAATGGGTGTAAAACAAATTATTCTAAAATCGCCTTTTACGACCCCCAATTCTGTCAGTTATCTTTCGCCTGATAAACCTGACGAAAAAATGATTATGAAAAAATTTGATATTGAACCAAAAAATTTTCCATCTAGCATTGCAGATTTGGTACAAATGTTTAATCAGGCGTTACCAGAAAGTATTCGGAATGACGTTCACCTGAGTATTACACCTGATAATTACGCAGTTCTGAATATTAAAAACACTCAAGTACAAATAAATTCGCCTTACTTGACAAAATTATTAGGTTTAAATATAGACACAATTTACCCAAACGTGTTCCCCACTAAAAACTTTGTCGTCAGGGGTGAGCGTCGTGTTTGGATCAACCCCGTCTTTTTGGTCGAATCTGATCTTGTTGTACCCAGCGCGTACTGTTCTCAAATAATCTGCGTGGATGTCTTTCAGCCAACGCCGCATCTCGTAAGCTATAAATATGAAAATGTTTCCTATTATAAAGTACTTCAAAGCTACGTATCATCGATATCTATAGCTATAAAAAATACAGACAACTATAGTTTTTTGCTGTCGGATCCAATAATTCTACAGTTGCCTTTAAAAGATCTGCGATATTGTAAAAATGTCTATTCAACCTTTTTCTGCACGTCAGCCGTCAGGAATCACGATGATGACTACTGCCGAACCCCAAAAAGCACCAGTTACTGTAAGACGGTACAGAAAACGAAAGGCAAAAAGACCCCCAAGTGTAGGTGGAGGGAAGAAAAAGTTTATAAATAAGAAAAAGAAACGACAATGTAAAAAGTCTATAAATAGGCAAAGTAGATCTAAAAAATTGCATCATCTATTTGCATTGAGAAATTCTAAATATGTCAAAAAATAAGGCAGAATTTGTTGAAAAACAGGCCGTTTCTATTGTAGCTGAAAATGAAGTTGAGTATTATCCTATAGGTCCATTAATAGCAGAAGAACCGATTCAATTTGATATTCCCGAATCGTGGACACAGCTTAAGGACCCCAACTTTTTATTAAAAATCCGTGCAAAAGTAGTTAAAGCGGATGGATCAAAATTATATAAAGCAGCCCGCGTAGCACCCGTTAACTTGACATTGCACGCATTTTTTCGCGATATTGTATTAAAAGTGAATAACGTGATAGTTAGTCAAGCAACTAACACGTATCCGTATTGGGCTTATATAGAAACAAATTTTACATACTCCTCAGCTGCTAAAAATGGGGCAGTAGGTATACCACAAATGTTTTACAAGGAGCAATCGGGTATGTTTAATGCTACTGTAGCAGGAAGTAACCCCGCATTCGATAAACGCGTAGTCAAATTCGCAGAAAGCAATGTTGTTGAAATGGCGGGACGAATACACTGTGATTTTTTACTGCAATCGAAATTAATTATTCCGGGTGTGAAATTTTCTTTAACTTTAGTGCCCACTCCTACATCGTTTCACTTGCTTTCAGGGACAGCAACACCTAGTGAAAAAATAATAATTACGAAAATTATGCTGAAAGTCAGGCGCATGTATATATCTAGTAGTACAATTTTAGGTATAGAGCGTTCCCTACAACAAAAACCTGCATTGTACCCTATCAATCGCGCTACAGTAAGGAGTACGCAACTAGCACCTGCTCAAACCCATTTATCTAATTTTGTTTTAAATAGTGGTCAAATACCCCGCTTGATTATTATTACGCTAGTAAGGTCATCTTCTGTTTTAGGTTCTTATGTCGCAAATCCGTTTTTGTTATCACTAATAAAATGTATTAGTGCTCAAATACAGGTTAATGGACGTTTGTTTCCACCCCTGCCCTATACCCCCAACGAATCTCTTATTGATCCGTATCTAAATTCGCTAAGAATAGTTCAAAAACTTTACACGTACTCGGACACTGGAATATCTTTTGACGATTTTTTACATGAAGGTCACCAGATTCTGCCTTTTGATTTGAACCCTGAAGAAGGGGGTATACCCGCGAAATCTAACGGGGTAATAACGTTTACAGGGCAATGGCCCGCAACTGCTTTCGGTGATTACTGTACATTGTTCTTCTACATGTTGTGGGATAATTCTATAAGTATAGATCACCACAGAAATGTAATACTCGACTATATACCTTAAGATTATGAATTCCGGGCAGCTGAGAACGTTAGCCCAATTTGATAGGCATTTCAAAGGCGTCTTTTCATGCGATGGGGTGTACGACCTAAAAATTGGCAAAAATGAGCAATCGTTTTATATTATTGTGAATAGTACACGTGGTGCAGGGACGCATTGGGTTCTCTTCTTTAAACCCGCAAATGAAAAAATTATATTTTTTGACAGTTTTGGAGAAGAGCCTGAAGAGTATGGAAAATGTTTAGAAAAAGCCATTCTACGCTTTTCATCATTTTCATCTTACCCCCATCAGTACGTCGTGGGGGTGAAAAAAGCGCTGCAGTCTGACTTTTCGTCCATATGCGGTATGTACTGCCTCTTTGCAGCGTATAAGCTTTCTCAAAATTACACTATAAATAGCATTTTATGCTACTTTTCAAATAATCGATCGTTAAATGATAAATTGATTTGCGACTGGTTTAAAAAACGATATAGAATTAAAGTTTCGATTTGCGAGTGATGGAAGAAATCAGTCAAGACATTCAAATTTTTACGCACCCCTGCCAATTTCGTTATTACAGGGGCAACGGGGAGCGGAAAGACATGGTTTTTGCTAAAACTTTTAAGACAGTGGCCATTTAAAACGAAAAGGGGGAAAATTTTATACTTTTATCATATTTGGCAGCCCCTTTTTGAAGATTTTCTAAACGAATTCCCCGAAATCACATTTTCCCAAGGCTTAAACATGGAAAAAATTGAAAACAGTATTGACGACGAAAAAGTAAATGTGTGTATAGCCGATGATTTAGCTGACGCAGCTGTCAAAAACGAAGATTTTGCTCGTCTTTTCACCGTGTACGGTCATCACAAAAACATGGTAAATTTTTTCATAACCCAGAATTTGTTTTTCAAAGGACCAATGGCGACGACGATCAACAGAAACACGCACTATTTTATTTTAACCAAAACACCCCATTTGAATGTTCTTGAAACTCTAAATCATCAGCTTTATGGCAGTAAGGGTCCGCTAAAAATAGCGTATCAAAAAGCAATGGAAGAAAAACCTTATAATTGCCTACTCGTTGACGTATTCGCTAATAGGATCCAGGATCGTCTTCGAACCAATATTTTTGTCGACGAATGGCCAATGGTTATATGGCGCCCATGTTTATAAATATGAATTAATTTTAAAAAAAGTCGAAAAATGACTTCTAAAGCAAAAACAGAGATTCAAATAAGTGAACCATACTTTAAATTGCTGGGTGACAAAAGTACATCGAAGAGATTAAGAGTCGCGCTAATTAGGCAAGCACCGACAGAATTTTTCTCAGTGCTTACGCAAACAGTTAGACATTTACTAAACGGTACTTTCTGTGCGAAACAATCAGATTTTTGTCAAAAGTACGAAACAAGTTTGTACTTGTTAGCATTGCCCGGAACTCGTAAAACGGATAAACAAAAAGTTTTGGAAACGGAATCTGCGGAATTTATTTCTAATTTATTTCCGGCTCTTCAAGAAGCATTGAAAAAATGAATGTCCGCAAAATGTTCGTCATACCTGATGAGTTTTACCAATCTCTACTTAAAAAATCGAAAATCACTGAAGATCCGTTAGTTAAAGCACAGGTAGATTTAGAAACAGAGAAGGAAAAAATTCTCGAAAGTAAAAAACATGACGACGAGCAAAAAGCAAAAATGTATGTAGATGCGATGCACACACAGACAGTTTTAGAGGAACAAAGACAAAAAGCTGCAAGTAAACCAATTAGCGTTCAAGTGATACCTACGCCTACAGTTGATAAAAAAAGGGGTAGACCGCCGAAAAAGAAGGAAAAATTTTTCGAATTTGATATTGGAGGTGGTGGCAAACTCAAGAAAAGATTAGACCTTCAATCTGATGACGTTTTTTTCATGTATGAGCCGCGCGGTAAACTGAAAAAAGATTTGCTGACTTGGAAAATTGCCAACAAGCACCCCTATAAATACAATTGACACTCAATGTTGTCATTATGGAGATTTGCAATCTCATTGCGAGTATGCGATGTACTTGCTTTCTCAATTTGACCATTATTGCGTCAACCTATGCTGACAGGGTCAAATATCAGCCGGGTCGTTTTCCTGGTCTTAGCCTGAAATTCCAAAATCCGAAAGCTACGGTGCTCGCGTTCAAATCTGGCAAATTGGTGTGCACAGGGACTAAAAACGAAGATGAAGCCCGCGAAACTTTTAAAAAAATGCAGTGTCTCCTGAAAATAATTTATCCGAAAATCAAAATTCAAAACTTTGTGGTTCACAATTACGTCGGATCGAATAAATGCGGCCATCGTGTATATTTGAGAGACGTTTATGAGAAATGTCGTCCTAAATGCGTATATGAACCCGAACTGTTTCCTGGTTTGAAATTATCCTTAAATAATCGTGTCACTGTTATCATTTTTACTTCGGGTAAATTTTTTGTGACCGGATCGAAATATCGCAGTGACGTGTTTCGTGCTGATGAAATTGTTCAGAATATTTTGAGTTCGTGTAAACTTGATTGATTCAAAAATAAATTTTTAGATCATGGAAACTACGATTCTACTCGCTGATCATTTCGACGCGTCCGAAATTACAATTAGAATAATTCACGATTATTTGATTATCGAAGCAGAAAAATTCATGGGCCTCAAAGGTGTCAATTTTTCACGATACGCAATTCAAGTACGTGTACAAAAATTGCATATCGTGAAAAATTGACACCTTTGAGGCCCATGAATTTTTCTGCTTCGATAATCAAATAATCGTGAATTATTCTAATTGTAATTTCGGACGCGTCGAAATGATCAGCGAGTAGAATCGTAGTTTCCATGATCTAAAAATTTATTTTTGAATCAATCAAGTTTACACGAACTCAAAATATTCTGAACAATTTCATCAGCACGAAACACGTCACTGCGATATTTCGATCCGGTCACAAAAAATTTACCCGAAGTAAAAATGATAACAGTGACACGATTATTTAAGGATAATTTCAAACCAGGAAACAGTTCGGGTTCATATACGCATTTAGGACGACATTTCTCATAAACGTCTCTCAAATATACACGATGGCCGCATTTATTCGATCCGACGTAATTGTGAACCACAAAGTTTTGAATTTTGATTTTCGGATAAATTATTTTCAGGAGACACTGCATTTTTTTAAAAGTTTCGCGGGCTTCATCTTCGTTTTTAGTCCCTGTGCACACCAATTTGCCAGATTTGAACGCGAGCACCGTAGCTTTCGGATTTTGGAATTTCAGGCTAAGACCAGGAAAACGACCCGGCTGATATTTGACCCTGTCAGCATAGGTTGACGCAATAATGGTCAAATTGAGAAAGCAAGTACATCGCATACTCGCAATGTGATTGCAAATCTCCATAATGACAACATTGAGTGTCAATTGTATTTATAGGGGTGCTTGTTGGCAATTTTCCAAGTCAGCAAATCTTTTTTCAGTTTACCGCGCGGCTCATACATGAAAAAAAACGTCATCAGATTGAAGGTCTAATCTTTTCTTGAGTTTGCCACCACCTCCAATATCAAATTCGAAAAATTTTTCCTTCTTTTTCGGCGGTCTACCCCTTTTTTTATCAACTGTAGGCGTAGGTATCACTTGAACGCTAATTGGTTTACTTGCAGCTTTTTGTCTTTGTTCCTCTAAAACTGTCTGTGTGTGCATCGCATCTACATACATTTTTGCTTTTTGCTCGTCGTCATGTTTTTTACTTTCGAGAATTTTTTCCTTCTCTGTTTCTAAATCTACCTGTGCTTTAACTAACGGATCTTCAGTGATTTTCGATTTTTTAAGTAGAGATTGGTAAAACTCATCAGGTATGACGAACATTTTGCGGACATTCATTTTTTCAATGCTTCTTGAAGAGCCGGAAATAAATTAGAAATAAATTCCGCAGATTCCGTTTCCAAAACTTTTTGTTTATCCGTTTTACGAGTTCCGGGCAATGCTAACAAGTACAAACTTGTTTCGTACTTTTGACAAAAATCTGATTGTTTCGCACAGAAAGTACCGTTTAGTAAATGTCTAACTGTTTGCGTAAGCACTGAGAAAAATTCTGTCGGTGCTTGCCTAATTAGCGCGACTCTTAATCTCTTCGATGTACTTTTGTCACCCAGCAATTTAAAGTATGGTTCACTTATTTGAATCTCTGTTTTTGCTTTAGAAGTCATTTTTCGACTTTTTTTAAAATTAATTCATATTTATAAACATGGGCGCCATATAACCATTGGCCATTCGTCGACAAAAATATTGGTTCGAAGACGATCCTGGATCCTATTAGCGAATACGTCAACGAGTAGGCAATTATAAGGTTTTTCTTCCATTGCTTTTTGATACGCTATTTTTAGCGGACCCTTACTGCCATAAAGCTGATGATTTAGAGTTTCAAGAACATTCAAATGGGGTGTTTTGGTTAAAATAAAATAGTGCGTGTTTCTGTTGATCGTCGTCGCCATTGGTCCTTTGAAAAACAAATTCTGGGTTATGAAAAAATTTACCATGTTTTTGTGATGACCGTACACGGTGAAAAGACGAGCAAAATCTTCGTTTTTGACAGCTGCGTCAGCTAAATCATCGGCTATACACACATTTACTTTTTCGTCGTCAATACTGTTTTCAATTTTTTCCATGTTTAAGCCTTGGGAAAATGTGATTTCGGGGAATTCGTTTAGAAAATCTTCAAAAAGGGGCTGCCAAATATGATAAAAGTATAAAATTTTCCCCCTTTTCGTTTTAAATGGCCACTGTCTTAAAAGTTTTAGCAAAAACCATGTCTTTCCGCTCCCCGTTGCCCCTGTAATAACGAAATTGGCAGGGGTGCGTAAAAATTTGAATGTCTTGACTGATTTCTTCCATCACTCGCAAATCGAAACTTTAATTCTATATCGTTTTTTAAACCAGTCGCAAATCAATTTATCATTTAACGATCGATTATTTGAAAAGTAGCATAAAATGCTATTTATAGTGTAATTTTGAGAAAGCTTATACGCTGCAAAGAGGCAGTACATACCGCATATGGACGAAAAGTCAGACTGCAGCGCTTTTTTCACCCCCACGACGTACTGATGGGGGTAAGATGAAAATGATGAAAAGCGTAGAATGGCTTTTTCTAAACATTTTCCATACTCTTCAGGCTCTTCTCCAAAACTGTCAAAAAATATAATTTTTTCATTTGCGGGTTTAAAGAAGAGAACCCAATGCGTCCCTGCACCACGTGTACTATTCACAATAATATAAAACGATTGCTCATTTTTGCCAATTTTTAGGTCGTACACCCCATCGCATGAAAAGACGCCTTTGAAATGCCTATCAAATTGGGCTAACGTTCTCAGCTGCCCGGAATTCATAATCTTAAGGTATATAGTCGAGTATTACATTTCTGTGGTGATCTATACTTATAGAATTATCCCACAACATGTAGAAGAACAATGTACAGTAATCACCGAAAGCAGTTGCGGGCCATTGCCCTGTAAACGTTATTACCCCGTTAGATTTCGCGGGTATACCCCCTTCTTCAGGGTTCAAATCAAAAGGCAGAATCTGGTGACCTTCATGTAAAAAATCGTCAAAAGATATTCCAGTGTCCGAGTACGTGTAAAGTTTTTGAACTATTCTTAGCGAATTTAGATACGGATCAATAAGAGATTCGTTGGGGGTATAGGGCAGGGGTGGAAACAAACGTCCATTAACCTGTATTTGAGCACTAATACATTTTATTAGTGATAACAAAAACGGATTTGCGACATAAGAACCTAAAACAGAAGATGACCTTACTAGCGTAATAATAATCAAGCGGGGTATTTGACCACTATTTAAAACAAAATTAGATAAATGGGTTTGAGCAGGTGCTAGTTGCGTACTCCTTACTGTAGCGCGATTGATAGGGTACAATGCAGGTTTTTGTTGTAGGGAACGCTCTATACCTAAAATTGTACTACTAGATATATACATGCGCCTGACTTTCAGCATAATTTTCGTAATTATTATTTTTTCACTAGGTGTTGCTGTCCCTGAAAGCAAGTGAAACGATGTAGGAGTGGGCACTAAAGTTAAAGAAAATTTCACACCCGGAATAATTAATTTCGATTGCAGTAAAAAATCACAGTGTATTCGTCCCGCCATTTCAACAACATTGCTTTCTGCGAATTTGACTACGCGTTTATCGAATGCGGGGTTACTTCCTGCTACAGTAGCATTAAACATACCCGATTGCTCCTTGTAAAACATTTGTGGTATACCTACTGCCCCATTTTTAGCAGCTGAGGAGTATGTAAAATTTGTTTCTATATAAGCCCAATACGGATACGTGTTAGTTGCTTGACTAACTATCACGTTATTCACTTTTAATACAATATCGCGAAAAAATGCGTGCAATGTCAAGTTAACGGGTGCTACGCGGGCTGCTTTATATAATTTTGATCCATCCGCTTTAACTACTTTTGCACGGATTTTTAATAAAAAGTTGGGGTCCTTAAGCTGTGTCCACGATTCGGGAATATCAAATTGAATCGGTTCTTCTGCTATTAATGGACCTATAGGATAATACTCAACTTCATTTTCAGCTACAATAGAAACGGCCTGTTTTTCAACAAATTCTGCCTTATTTTTTGACATATTTAGAATTTCTCAATGCAAATAGATGATGCAATTTTTTAGATCTACTTTGCCTATTTATAGACTTTTTACATTGTCGTTTCTTTTTCTTATTTATAAACTTTTTCTTCCCTCCACCTACACTTGGGGGTCTTTTTGCCTTTCGTTTTCTGTACCGTCTTACAGTAACTGGTGCTTTTTGGGGTTCGGCAGTAGTCATCATCGTGATTCCTGACGGCTGACGTGCAGAAAAAGGTTGAATAGACATTTTTACAATATCGCAGATCTTTTAAAGGCAACTGTAGAATTATTGGATCCGACAGCAAAAAACTATAGTTGTCTGTATTTTTTATAGCTATAGATATCGATGATACGTAGCTTTGAAGTACTTTATAATAGGAAACATTTTCATATTTATAGCTTACGAGATGCGGCGTTGGCTGAAAGACATCCACGCAGATTATTTGAGAACAGTACGCGCTGGGTACAACAAGATCAGATTCGACCAAAAAGACGGGGTTGATCCAAACACGACGCTCACCCCTGACGACAAAGTTTTTAGTGGGGAACACGTTTGGGTAAATTGTGTCTATATTTAAACCTAATAATTTTGTCAAGTAAGGCGAATTTATTTGTACTTGAGTGTTTTTAATATTCAGAACTGCGTAATTATCAGGTGTAATACTCAGGTGAACGTCATTCCGAATACTTTCTGGTAACGCCTGATTAAACATTTGTACCAAATCTGCAATGCTAGATGGAAAATTTTTTGGTTCAATATCAAATTTTTTCATAATCATTTTTTCGTCAGGTTTATCAGGCGAAAGATAACTGACAGAATTGGGGGTCGTAAAAGGCGATTTTAGAATAATTTGTTTTACACCCATTTCCCATTCGCCCGTAAATTCTAGGGGCTTTTTCAGCTGGAGAGTATACGTTCCATTGTTTTTCATAGCCTTTGTAGATTCGAAAAATAGATAAAAGTCGCCAGGACCTGTTCTGAAATCATCCATTTTGATTGTTACAACATATGTATGACTTTATATTTATAACTTTACAACGTTTGACACCCATGAATCAAATTTAGGAGGGTAACCACGCCACCGCACTAAATAATCAGTCTTTCCTGCCCGCTTTCTCGTTTTCAATATTTTCTCAATAATAAACACATCTTTAGCAGACGTATCAATTTTCTGCATTTCAGTTTCATAGAAAATACCCTCCAATTTTTCGCCCATCTGATCTTCTAGCGTGTAAACGGGGGAGTGCGTGCAAATCTTTCTTTTACAACGAAATATTCTTCAGTCCAGTTTGGCCAAAATCCTTTTTCGAACGTGCGTTTCACTTTACTTATTCGCACTTTGTCGCCTACAATAAATTTAAACTGTACGGGCTCGCCGCGAGGCTCTATTCTAAACGCTTTATTCAAAATTTCGCGCTCGTTTTTTTCATTTACGTTTGATGGAGCCACACCAATAGTTCTATGAACAGAATTATTGTAATTTTTCACGAGTTTATCTATGATATCAATATACCTATATGTATTATTACGTGTAAAGAAACGCCACATTTTTTCTTTCAAAGTTCTATTGAAACGTTCAACAACACTTGCTTTCATTTCGCTTTTCGTCGTAAAGAAATTCACATCTTCCGATTTCAGAAAACGTTGAAATTCCTTGCCGGCATCCGTTTGAAGTTTGTACGGTTTTCGGCCTGACGAATGTAAAATTGACTTAAATGCTTCAAGTACCTCTTTTGAATTTTTGGTCTTTAATGGTACCGACCAGGCGTATTTCGAGAAAATGTCTATACAATTCAACAAATATTTATACCCGTCATTATGATCAGCCATAGATTGCAAGTCCACCAAATCCCCCTGCCACTGCTCATCCATAGCACTCACAATAACTTTATTGCGTTTATAGTGTTTTAAAAGCGGTTTGTGCAGCGAATATGTAGGCTGTTTAGCCAACCATGCTCGTACCTGTTTGAGTTGAATGCGGGGGTCATACCTATGGGCTTGGGTGTAAAGCTGATGGGCGCCAGAGTAGCCAGTTTTTGGATCGTAATATAACTTATTTAACACCTTATTCATTTTGATGTATGCATTCTGCACCAATCATCAGTACTTATACATGTCATTGACATGACCTCTCGCTTTTTTTCTTTTTTTATTTCATATTTACAACACCATATTAACTTTATGCATGATCGCATTATCGTACAAATGCTCCCACATATTTTTCGCGTTAATATCGAAATTTTGCCACAATTCGTACAATGCTTCATTTTCACGATTCGCCACGCATTTTTTCAAGGTCAGCGCAAACGTCCAGAACGCTTTTCTGTCTTCAAGACGCCGTTCATCCTTAAATTCATCCGTAAGCTGCGTCCAGAAGCAGTTGCCGATCCGCTCAACCTTCTGTACAGTAATGTAGCGGGATGTCGCTTTGTCAACCAGTTTGTTCACAAAATGACGAAACGCCAATTCGCCAGGTGATGACATTTTCAGCGAATTGCAGTAGTCGTAGCAGATAAAAATAATATAGGCTCAGATAGCACATACGACTATTCATGTTCCTGCTCATATTTATAGACTTTAGTAGTTCGTTTTAGCCTTTTCTTCCTCCTTTACATGCTCCGCATGGCGCATCAGAACACGGCTACCAGCTTCTTGCATAGCCCTATTAAACTCACAGCACCGTGGGCATATTTGCACTGTTGCATACCATCTGCCTCCGTTAGTTTCAAAAAAGTCGTGATCCGATGAATTTTTTTGGCAGTAGTAGCACAGGTGAATCATTAATGGGTACATGGGGCGCTCCAAGTTCCGCCCCCACAATTGGATGGGTGGCCTGATTGCCCTCCCATACGGTTTCTTCTCCTCATCGACATAAGGTCGTTTGTTTAATTCTTTAAGCTCTTCCATTTTTATATGTTACTGTTTCTTCAAATTCAATTTCCTTATTTATAGATTCATTTATACCTATTTCAGATCGAGCCTTCCCACGGACGTCTGCAAATCAAGACAGCTCATGATTCGTGATTGTTACTGTATAACATTATACGATTTAAAAGTGTTTGATTTATACTTTACGCAGAAAGAGGTGTTAAGTTGAGTGTAGCGTGCAACGGGTGAAAAAATTGGAAAGTAATGTAAAAATAATATTAAGCAATGTAAAAAAACGAAAGAAATTTGACGGTAAGCGAAAAATAAAAAAGTAGTGTAAAGTTAGTAAGTGGTGAAAGATGCTTTTTTTTCGGTAAAACCTGAAAAACTAAATTAGTAAAACGAAAATATGATGTCATTGGTCGGTCTTCTGGCACAGGTCGGTCTTCTAGGGCGCGGGAGGGGGTCCCCATCCCCTAGGGCTGCCCCCCACGGCTGCTCCTTGCCCCCGCGGCTCTTCGCTAGGGCTGCTCCCATTCCCTATGGCTGCTCCAAGTCCACTCCCCATGGCTCCACTCATTCCCCAGGGCTGCTCCCAACGGCTGCTCCCTGACCCCCACGGCTGCTCCCTAGGGTTGCTCCCCACGGCTCCCTGACCCCCACGGCTGCTCCCTGACCCCGCTCCCTTCGCTAGGGCTGCTCCCTACCACCAAGATTACTCCCTAAGGCTGCTCCCCTGGCTCCTACTCTCGGTCCTATCAACACAGGTACCGCGTTTGGCTATACTGCCTATGCTTTATCAAGAGCTGCCTATCTTATAACATGGGCTATGTTATAACGTTACATCCAGGCTAACACGTATAACTACTTACAGGTAACTATGTCGTCCGACGGGCATAATTCGACTTATAATCGGAGAAGTTAATAGACAAAAAAAGAACAGAAATACGATTTTTGTATCAGAGTTTAAACTTTCCACCTTCAGAACTAACTCTTTATTAAGTTTAAAAGAACGCTCTCAAGTGTGATGTGATCATTTTTATAATACTTCGCACCACACATGGGCGTGGGGGGATTTGGAGGGGGTATGCACCCACCCCCAGAAGTTGAAATATCTCCCCCCGGAAATCAAAATACCCCCCCCCCCAAAAATTTTTTTTTTGCTTTTTTAGCAATTTTTTGATGCCATTGGATAGTGCTCGATGAGAAACGTCGAAAATGGTGTTTTTTTTCGCCATACAACCACTTTTAAGATCATTTTTTGACCTTTGAAAATTTTTTCACCCACTCCGGAAATTTTTTCACCCCCCCAGAATTTTGGTGCTGCCCACCTATGCTTCGCACGTCCTGGTCGACAAAAAAGGAGATACATAGAAACGTGTTTTTCGTCCAACGGCGAGTGTAAACTTCAAACCGCTAGAATTAACCGTACAGGTGCACCATGGGACTGAACCATGAAAATTTTTAAAAAAGTGCCTTTTTCGGGATAAAAAGCAATAGGTGCACCTCGAAAACACTGTTTTTTTACGTTTCGGACAATGCTCGTTCTTTCCAGAACAAAAAAATGCGGGAAATTTAAAAAAAATTCGAAAAAAATCGATAAAATTGAACAAAATATAGTCAGAAAATGTGTATATGGTGCGAAGCGCCAAAAATTTGAGACCTTTTTAGCCAAAAATGAGCTGAAACGCTTAAAAAGGCACACTTTTTACAATTTTCCCGAAAAATTGACAAGTCTGGGCAGTCACAGCCATTTGCGGGGGTCAGTTGCATACATGTACAGCATGGAATTCTTGGGGGTCAGGCCCAAAATGTTTAACAATTTTTTGTACTAGCAAAACGATGGGTACACGTCAAAAACACTGTTTTTTGACGTTTCTGGCAATGCTCGTTCTTTCTAGAACATAAAAACGTAAAGCAAATTCCCAAATAATTAGATAAAATTGAGTAAATTGAACAAAATATAGTTAAAAAACTTGTGTATGGCTCGAAACGCCGAAAATTTAAGATTTTTGAGCCAAAAATGGGATAAGAACGCATGAAAAGGCAAACTTTTTACAACTTTTCCAACTTTTACAAAAAATCGATTATGCTGGGGGTCGTAGTCATTTCGCGGGGGGTCAGTTGCCATTCTAGGGGGTTAGGGCGTCCGGACCCCCAATCCCCCCAAGAACACGTCTGGTCAGTTGTCATTCTAGGGGTCAACCGGCCAAATCCCCCAAGAATACGTATGAAATTAATTCCATATTGACTTTACACAAACGCGGTAAAAGTGTACGTGTAGTCCTTAAACCTATACCCAGTATTTTTCTGTTAGAAAGTTTTTTCGCGGCTCATAATCGGTGTTGTTGGCAGTCATAAAGAAGACAAAAACGCGACCAAAATCTGTCGTTTCACCCCCATAATTGTGCACTCTTTAAACTTCCACTCAATAACTAATGCAAAATTCGAAAAACAAAAAAAGTTGTTTTTAGAGAATTTTTTTCTCTTCCATTCTGTGCAATTGAAGTGCGTCAGCTATTTACTTCGAGTTGTTTGTATACAGGCTGCTCAAAAACTATCAAAAATCGTTCTGTTATGTCAGGGATGACAGCTGACGCAACAGCTGATACTCAGTCGAAAAAGGTCATCAGAGAGGAACTAATGCTTTGAAAGTTTAAAGTTACGATTTTTGTTTATTTGTCATTAATGACAAATAAAGAAGTTTTGCGATCTTGCCGTTATTTGCCATTATTGGCGAATAATTCAGTTTGACGTTCTTCTGAAAGGTTCCCAAACTTCGTCATTAAAAGATTATTTATAGTTAGTGGAGTGTTTTGAATAAATTATGGGGGGTAGGGAAAGTTTTTAAAGCTATGTGGCGAAGTTTAAACTTACGATTTTTGGGAATAAGCCATTGAAGGTCAATAATTATGTTTGGCGATCTTCTGAAAGTGTCCGAAACCTAATTTTTCGTCATTAATGGATTATTTACAGTTAGTGGAGTGTTTTGAAATAAATTTCGGGGGTAGAGAAGGTTCTTAAAGCTACTTGGCAAGGTTTAAATTAACGATTTTTGGTTATTTATCATTAAGCGCAAATAATTAACTTTGCCAAACTTCTGAAAGTCTCCAAAAGTTGATTATATTTTCGATTCTAGCACCTGAGGCATTAAGGGTAGAAGTTTGGTTTTTATTAAACTTATTGTTAGCCATTGTCTCCTCTATCCAATGGTACACGACGCGTCATTGGCAAGTGTAAACCTATAGACCCATGAGGGTGTAAAGTTTGACTTAAAAGAGTAGTTTACACCAATCAATCATATGCTTGAAATAAATGATGTAACCAATTAGAAAAGGAGGCGAAGCTGCTGGACTTAGCTAAAAGTGCGGCCGCAGGCCGCACTTTCCTATCAACGTATATCAGGAGAATTTAAAATAAATTCAGAGGCTGAAATTGATTAAAAGCATGCTTTCTCATTTTTGTCAATTTTTTTAAATTTTTATGCTTTAACCTCAAGAGAATTAAGGCGTGGGGTCACAGGGTGACCCCATCATATGGCGCAAAGCGCACAACCCAGCACATATGTAGGCTAAAATTGGTATAACAGCGTGTTTTCTCATTTTTGTTGGTTCTTCTAATTTTTCTTAATTTAGATATTAAGAGAATAACGGCATGGGGTCACAAAGTGACCCCATCGTTGGGCGCGAAGCGCACAACCCAGCGCGTACGCGCTGGTTACTTACTTCATGTAAGGAACAAACGTTCTTGAGCAAGAGAACCGGTCTTATCGCAGTTGGAAACACAGCTGTGCTGGGAGTCAGCGCTGATAAAGGTTGGTTGGTTTGACACCAGCTGACACCGGTTTGGCCTTCAGCTAGCGTCCTCTATTACATAATGTGACTAGGCGAGACTGAGCAGCATGTGACGTCAGTCATTGACAATGAACCTTGCACATTATTGGCCAATGAGCAAAAAATTTGAAAAAACTACAATGAGCCAAAATATAAAGTAAGGCAAAAATACGAGCCGATCGATAAATAATAAATTTGATAGAGGCTGAAGAGCCAAAAGGCCCCTGAGCCTTTTATCATACATACATACATATATTCCACTACTTATAGTCTGTTTCACACAAGTTTAATCATAAATTTTACAAACTGCATACGTATGTCCGACAACGATCATAGCATTGATTTGATATATAATTATCGTAATCCGTCGCTTACTTTCGAAAAAATCCTCAAAATTCATGCCCAAAGTCCACATTAAACGAGAATATTCTATTACATTCGACTAATTAGGTCAAAAGGCATAGAAATTTCCCAAGTTCCACATTTATACATATATGTCCTGCAGCGACGGGGACGCCGCTTCTCTGAAGAAGGGGAATGTTTTTAAACTCTTGATCGCAAAAAAATTTATTTATTAAACAGGCAAAAAACGCTACTTCAAGTATAATGGACGGATTTTTTGCACAATTTTTGACACTATTAGGAAAATTTGAAGTTCTGCCCGCTATTGCTTACAATTTATGTCGTTTTATCTATCGAACATGCGTATTGAGTGTTTAGAACACAAACGAGTTCATTTGAAAAAGTTGCAGTAAATTTTTCGGGCATCTACCCATACAGGTCTTTCGTGCTCACGCAATGCTTTAGATTTTTCGTTTAAAGTTTCAGTACTCTTTCCGTTAATTCGAGATTCAAATTAAGCTATCTAGAGCTTTTATTATATACGGTGCGGACACTTTTCCTGCTGTGTGTTATGACGCGTGCCTTGCCCTGGAAAGGTATGAGGCTTAATCTCAACCGCGGGCCTTTTTAGCACTACGTGGTCACTCTAAACCAAAATTGGAATGACAATATGTGTATAGTCTGTTTCATTAAGTTTAAGGTTTTCTCTTGAATTTAATCCGCACAAATCGGGCTACAAAAGTGGTTTAAAAGTTTGATACAGTAAAGCGCCTTATTAATAAGAAATGTCTCCTTGTAACTCATTATGCTGAAGAATATCACGTCTATCGCATTAGTTCAAAGCATTTTTGTAGCCACTTCAAATTTTTTCAAAAACCACCAACTTGAATAAAAGAGACTGTAGTGCATACCTAAGGAGCAAAGGCTGTCGGACTAAATTACTCAGGAGACAACAGGTGAACTAGAGACACGAGATTAGCGAATAATAAAAAACGTCTTTGCCGATTGACTAAAATTTTTGAAACAACTTACTGTAAAAAATGTCCCACGAATTTTGAAACTTAACCGGTTGTTTCCATCATAGGTAGCGCGTTAGCGCGTACCTATAATATACTTGGGTACCCCCTAACACCTGTGCACCCCCCTACAGCTATAACGGGACACTTCTGGAAGGTGCGGTTTTTTTTAAAAGAAAGATAATTTAAAAAATTCGCTGCCCTTGTTTTTTTGTTTTTCTTGAAACTCAAAACTGACTGTGTAAAGAAGGTGTAAAGTTTTTGTGTAACGTTATAACAGGACAAATTTTGGGACATTTATAATGCGGCATGTGGAGAACTGAGTATTGATGACTCGAAGAATTGAACAGCATAGGATAATAGAGGGATGAATTCTACAGATGGCACTTTTTTTGTTTTTTTGAAATTCGCATTAGTCATCGAATGGCAGTGTAAAGAGTGCGAAAATCTGGGGGTGAAAAAGCACTTTTTGGTCGAGTTTTCAACCTGCTTATGTCTGATACTAACTCCCGTTATGAGTTTTTTGAAATGTTTTCTGACAGAAAATTAGAGCGGATCAAGGGCTACATTCTGCATATAAGCAAAGTCTTCTACGCTCTATGGTGAGTTAGATCCTGGGGTTTAAAGTTTACACTCTAGTGGATGGTGTAAAAAACTGATTTTAAGTAAGATTTCTCTGCCAAATTTTTTCACTTATGAGTCAGGGTAAATTGAGTACAGCAGTAATAAAGTGCCTCTCAGGGGCTACACATCGCAGCAAACTGCATTTAAAAAAACGCAATATTGAGTTATTTATGGGGGTGTAAAGTTTGAAATCAGAGGTAAAAAATGGGCGAAAAAACACGTTTTTTTCCGAATTTTGATTAATAAATCATACCAAATAATTTTTGCAAGAGAATTTTGGCACACAGGAATGTAGTACGATTTAAAAGCTACAAAGTGTACCAAACCGAATTTCTTTAAACTCAATGGGGAGTTCGGTACGGAATTTTAAAGTTTACAGTGTTCTAAATGATGGAAAATACGTTTTTGTTGCGTTTTTTGTTCGCCACTTTCTCCGTCCAGAAGTCGGGATAAGTCCAATAGAATAAAAATAAAGTGCTTTATATCGGGTGCATGTCAGAGCAAATTGTCTTGGTGTTCAAAATGCGTTTCTGTCTTGTTTTTTCTGCCTGCTTCTCCGGTTATGAGTCAGGGACACGATTATCAAGTCTAGAAATGGACCAGGAACCAAATTTGATATGCCAGTCTGGCGCATATGTTTACACTCTACAGTGTTGTAAAGTGGTTTACACCTATTGTTAGTTTGCCCATAGAACATTATGGAGACTTAATTTTTTTCATAAATATTAATCGTAATATCGGACAATATCAAAATTACGAATCTGACCAAAATCTTCTTTACACTAGGTGTTTACATGAAGTTTACACTACATATGTATTTATCTTCGTTTTTGAGCATTCCAGAAACCTAATTTTTTCCTGGAGTCTGGAAATTTTCAAAGAATCAAATGTGAGACGTCACGTAAGCGCGTTTGTTTACATCCAACAGTGATGTAAAGTAGTTTACACTCATTGTTTATTTGTCCTCAGACCATTGTAGACATGTAATTTTTTCATAAATGTTGATAATAATATCCGAGTAATA
Organism: Mermis nigrescens; assembly: GCA_036768485.1. Lineage (NCBI taxonomy): Eukaryota > Metazoa > Nematoda > Enoplea > Mermithida > Mermithidae > Mermis > Mermis nigrescens. The sequence continues at coordinate 62,825 of JAVLUZ010000841.1, read as the reverse complement.
TCAGATTTACAAATCGGAATAAAATCCTCTTTAAACTAGACGGTTGTGTATAGTTTACACTGCTAATTAATCTTCGTTCTAGAGCTTTGCGAAAACCTGAATTTTTTGCCGAAATCTGAAAATTTACATGGAATCAAATGAGGGACGTCAGCTGGGCGCGTTTGATTACACTCAACAGTGATGTAAAGTGGTTTATCTTCGTTCTAGAGCTTTGCAAAAACCTAAATTTTTTGCCGAAATCTGAAAATTTACATGGAATCAAATAAGGGACGTCAGTTAGGCGCGTTTGTTTACACTCAACAGTGATGTAAAGTGGTTTACATCTGTGTCTATTTGTCATTAAACCGTTATGGAGACGTAATTTTTTCATGAATGTTGATCGTGATATCCGAGTAATATCGAATTTACAAATCAGACTAAAATCTTCTTTACACTCGTTGCCAGTGTAAAGTTTACACTATATAATAAGCTTCATTCTAGAGCCTCACGGTAACTTATTTTTTCTCTAAAGTCGTAAAATATATATGGAAACAGATGTGATACGTCTGCTAGGGGCGCATGAAGAGTAGTGTAAAGTGATCAACACCTAATGTTAATTTGTTCTTAGAACATTATAGAGGTTTCATTTCTTAAGAAATGCTGATCGTTATATCAGAGCAATATCGAAATTATTAATCCCACTAAAATTCTTCACTTTCTGGTATAAAGTTTAAAATGTAAATTAAGTTGAGCTCTAGAAAGTTTTGGAAGCATATTTCTTTACAGGATGTTCTTCGTAACATAAGAATTACTAATCAGAATGTTTGTTTCTTCTACAACTAGTAGCTTTGTAAAGTTTAAACCATTCAATTATTAGAAGAACCGCACAGTAAATGAAATCTAGTATTGTATTTCCAAATCTTGCTAATTAAAAGTGGGGTACTAGCAAAGAGAAAATGCTCCGATGGAACAAAAAAGGGGAATATACTTGGGATTGTGAATTATCGAGGATGTAAAAGGAGGGGACTAGGAAAAATCTCCCTATGTTATATGCCAAGAATCGCAAAATATGTAAAAAATCAGACTTTCTCTAAACAATGCAAAAAATCGAAGTATATTCTGCGGCCTTTGAAAAATGTAAAAGTTTAGTAAACAATTGTTGTAAACATGTGTAAAAGAGTATCTACATAAGGTCTGTTGCACGTCAGCTTCCGTGTTTCCTACTGCTTTGAAGCAACAATATCATCGATTGTCTTGAATGCATCGATATGTACTATTTCATTCAATTCGCTTAGCTACTGCATTGCTAATTCGCTGCTTTTTTCAATCAATTTTTTGGGAATTTGAATATTGCTTGCACTTTGACACTTAGAATGGCTGTATCTGCTAAGTGACATGCTTAGTAATAATGAAATACGAACAACTTAATTATGATTTGTTAACAGCATATTACTTTCAGTCACATTATTAAGCAACTCAAAGTTGAATGAAGTCTGCAAAAAGTTGCATTACGTAATATGCTTTTAAGATATTATGTCAATCAGGAAAAATTATTTTAAAATAATACAATTTTTCAGAGACGGCAGAATATACTTCGATTTTTTGCATTGTTTAGAGAAAGTCTGATTTTTTACATATTTTGCGATTCTTGGCATATAACATAGGGAGATTTTCCTAGTCCCCTCCTTTCACATCCTCGATAATTCACAATCCCAAGTATATTCCCCTTTTTTGTTCCATCGGAGCATTTTTCTTTGCTATTTATATATCAGTAGCTAAGTAAAGCTTCTGGGATACGAAATTTTAATAGGTCAAAAGGTTCGAAAAATTCATGGCACATTATAGGGGCAAAAAAACTATTTCCTGACGTTTATCATTGAAGTACCAAAAAAGCGAAATAAGACAAAAAACTGAAAATTTTATTCTCTTTCGAATTCTGAGTGTCTGAATTCAGTGGTGGATCTAGGATTTTTCGTAGGGAGGGGGCGGTCTTTTCCGAAAACAGTCGAAAATGGTTCGAAAATTTGTCATTCACGTGCGATGGCGTTTTTCGGCATTTCGAGTTGTCTACTTTTAAACCGTTTCGGCGCAACATTTTCTTGAACAATTTTAAGATTTTAGATAATTTTGCACGAGAAAAAACTTAAATTTCTTTAATTTTAGCCAAAATCTGGCCCGAAGCGCCCGTAAATTCGTTAAGCGGAAAAGGTTCAGAGCTTCACTCTAGCGTCGAAAATTTATAAAAGTTATGTCTAAAAATAGAAGAAAACATGCAGGAAAAGATGTCTCTGCTTTTGACATCGCTTTAAAACCTATTCGTAGGGCAAAACAGGGTTTCCGAGCCGCCAAAAGAAATAAATAAAAGCCAATAATAAGTATTAATCCGGTTGTGCCAAAAAATTGAGAAATCATGATCGTGTGGTCAAAAATCATTGCAAAGTACATATTTCTGGTCTCGCAAATCATGTTGGGTCCATGGAAGTCGGCCGCCCTTGTCCCCTTAAATCATGTTTGAATTCTGAGGGACCCAGCCAGACCAGATGAGGAGTTTGGATAGTGAGTGGAATAATGGGAAATTTTCTGCAAAAAATAAGGCAAAATGAAGGCCAAAAGTTGTTGAAACTGAAATATTTTTCTGCAAAAGTGCTTGAAAATAATCAGAAACTGTATGGACTGGCATTAGTTTTTGAGTACATTGCGTGTTATTTTATCGGTTATATTAATTTTCGACACTATTTTGGCTCAAATAAGCTCTTGCAGACCAGCTGAATTACTCAGATCGGCCATTCAGTCCACTCCATAATTTCTCTGCCCATGTGTGGTAGGCAACCATTATGAGTAGATACCCAAAAAATTTACTGCAACTTTTTCAAATGAGCTCGTTTGTGTTCTTAACACTCAATACGCACGTTCCATAGGTAAAACGGCATACATTGTAGCAGTAACGAGCGGAACTCCAAATTTTCCTAATAGTGTCAAAAATTGCACAAAAAATCCGTCCATTATGCTTGAAGTAGCGTTTTTGCCTTTTTAATAAATAAAATTTTTTGCGATCTTAAAAGAGTTTAAAATTTTCGAAAGTTTTCTATGAAAAAACGCGCGAAATCATTGCAAAAGTTGGCCCAAAGCGCCCAAAAATACTCAAGCAATCATTGAAAGAACTTTAAAAAACTGTGTCTTCTGTACTTAATCTATATTCTTCTGGCGTAAAAATAAGGTTTTTGCAGAGCCAATAAAGTCAGGATCCCATTGCTCAACTATTTTTTTTGACGAGGGAGCGGCCCCACCCCTGTCCTTGATTGTATCAGCATACTAAATTTTTAGCGTATAATCATTTTATAATTGTCTGTTTGTTCTACTAAAAATTTTAAGAATTTATCATAAGTCGCAGATCGACCAAAATTATGGTCTTTTTTAGCCTGGAGCATGAAAATCGCTCCTTGATCGAATATTCTCATTGCTGGAAATCTGATTTCTACACCGCGACGCGACAAACAATTATAGCTGCTTTCTAATCTGTCGACAATAAATAAATCGGGTGTTAAGTGTAATAAGACATTGGTTTCTCGCGCGATTTATTTCATACAACAGGTTAAAAAATAGACTATGTTATGTTAAATGAATGAAATGAATAAATAAATAAATTAAATAAATTAAATAAAATGTCATGTTAAATAAATGCGATTTGTCAGTTTATTGCCGATGATTAGCTTTTAAGGTTCCCAACGTCCGCATAACAAGATGTCTTCAGTCCGCACAAGACGTAACCGAGAAAACGTCCTCAACAAAAAATCCCCAGAAAAATGTCCCTCATAGCAAAATGTCTCGCTCCGCATTTTCATACGAACTGTTTCCTTGTATTTAAAAATATGTGATAATTTTTCAGTCCGACAAGTTCGAAGTCATTTTTAAAACTCTATATACATACATACATACTGTACAATATCATCCTTGTCGCATTATAAAATTAAAAAATAATAAAAAATTAAGATATTATTAAAAAATTAATTATTTAGAAGAAATTAAAAATTATTAAAAAATATCATTCCTGTCGCATCATAAAATATCATTCCTGTCGCATTATACATTAAAACACTTTCGTAAACTATCTCAAAAAGCTCTCGTTACCCTGGGCTTACTGTCAATAAAAATTCTAAAAATTTATGCACGGACTTGCGTGAAACAGACTATAAACTAGCAAAGAAAAATGCTCCGATGGAACAAAAAAGATAAATATACTTGGAATTGTGGATTATTAAGGATGTAAAAGGATGGGACTAGGAAAAATCTACCTAAAGTCGCAAAATCTGCTAAAAATCACACTTTTTCTAAGCAACGCAAAAAATCGAAGTATATTCTGCAGCCTCTAAAAAAGTGTCTTTTTTAAATAATGTTCAAAGTTTCAGATAAGAGTGTATAAACGAAATCTGTAATGTTTATTTTTTTAAGTTAATGGCAAGTAGCAACGCTGACTAGCGTCGTATCCTGATCGATAGAAAATTAAGTGGTATTGTATTTAAAGTTGTTTTATTTTGTTCTGAGCATTAAAGCAAGCAAAGCAGCGGCCGATTGATTAGTGCACACAATCCTTAAGGGCATGCTAGTGTACCTACATATAGTCTGTTTCAAGTCAACTTAAGTGTTTCCTACTGTTTTAAACCATTCATTCAATTGGCTTAGAAAGACAGTTAGTTTACTCAACATCATTTCCCATAGCTATTGCGTAGCTAATGTGCTGCTTTTTCAATCATTTTATGGTTAAATATTCATTTTAATCTGTTGGCCGCAGAATATACTTCGATTTTTTGCGTTGCTTAGAGAAAGTGTGATTTTTAGCAGATTTTGCGACTTTAGGTAGATTTTTCCTAGTCCCATCCTTTTACATCCTTAATAATCCACAATTCCAAGTATATTTATCTTTTTTGTTCCATCGGAGCATTTTTCTTTGCTAGTACCCCGCTTTTAATTAGTACTAGCAAATGGGGCGCTTCGCTGCCCCATCTGCTAGAGTGTTTGTAAACAAATAATATCTTAATCAGTAATTAGTATAAAAAATTGAATGACTCTGCAATGGATCGGCGAGCGGTTTTTAGATTTTTTATATCTAGCTGAGCTGCTCGGCGTTGCCCTGGCTGAACTTAGGCCTGATAGCTGTATGGGATTGAGATGTCTCTTGTATTTCTTTATTTTTCGGGACTTTTGATGTTTTTGGGATATTCATAAAAAATTGTTGGTAAAAACATATTGTATTTTTTAAATTTTTTAAAACTGTCTTTTGTCAACCATTTCTTTGATTAAATCCATATTTCTGACGTTATAGAATGGTTCTGAGAATTCTTTATCCTAAATCATATTTTTGATGTTCTGGGATGTTCTGGAAATTTTACCATTAGATGGTTTGGTATGTTTAAAAATTTTGTTTGATCATAACCATATTTTTAACGTTTTGGAACATTAAAAAAACTTTTCTGGTCCAAAACCATACTTTTGATGTTTTTGGAGGTTTCAAAATTTTTTTTTGGTCAAAACCACACCTGGGCGTGGGGTTTGGGGGGTATGTACCCCCTCAGAAACCAAAATACCCCCCCCAGAAATCAAAATACCCCCCCAGAATTCAATTTTTGAAAATTTTTTTTCGTTTTTTTCGCAATTTTTTGATGCCAATGGATAGTGCTTGATGAGAAACGTCGAAAAATGGTGTTTTTATCGCCATACCACCATTTTTAAGGCCATTTTTTCGACCTTTAAAAAAATCTTGCACCCCCCCCCAGAATTTTCTTGCTGCCCACGTATGGTCAAAACCATTTTTTTGATGTTTTGGGACGTTTAAAGATTTTTTTGGTGCAAACCATATTTTTGATGTTTTGGGACACCAATCTTACAGCACAGGATATGTTATAGCACTGGGTATGGTATATCACGTCCCATCTTGTAGCATGGGGTATGTTATATCACGTCCTATCTTATAGCATGGGGCATGTTATATTACGTCCTATTGTATAGCATGGGGTATGTTACATCACGTCCTGTTGTATAGCATTGATTATGTTGTATCACGTCCTACCTTATAGCGTCGGGTTCAACTTTGTACAATATTCAACTTTGCCCTCATTGTAAACAAATGCAAAAAAGTTGCATATTAAATTAGCCGCTAGAAGCAAAAACATTTGGATTTGTATGTTCGAAAGCCGCATGTTTGCTGCTTTCTTTCGAAAGCCGCATGTTTGCTGCTTTCTTTCGAACACCCGCATGTTGCTGCTTTCTTTCGAAAGCCGCATGTTTACTGCTTTCGATTGTTTCGCATTGAATTTCACGCGCGCTGGTTTACAAGGTCAAAAATTTTGACTTGGTGCAAGCTCTTTTTCAGTGATTAATCATGTTTATAAGTACCCGTACGTGATTTCCTTTCAGCCCGTCTCATACATGTTTTATGATGCCAGATCGTATATTTAAAGTAGCGAATATGGAATCAGCGGTCCCAGAAACCCCAGGGGCCAAATTTTGGAAGCAACAGTCAATCTGTGCTTCTGCAAAAAGACAAAAACCTAAATTTCACGCTATGCATAAGGTACCTTTGGGCTCCCGTACCTCAAAACCAATCCGTGAATTTTCTTCAAATTCTACAGTGAAATTAGTCATAAGATATCCAATAATTGGTAAAAACTTTGAAAAAATTTATCCGCTGCGATTTGAGATATTTGATAAAATACACATGTAAATCACGTTTTTCTTACGGCATTACATCAGTTTACACTGTAGTGTAAAGTGGTTTACACCAGTCGATAGCGCATAAAAAGTTCATGTAGGGTGACTTTAAAATTTTACCCTGCGGCAATTGCATAAGCGGCTAGAGCTATGAAAACCTTTTACATAAAGCCGTAGTTTCCGGGTTTCAGGAGTCCGATCGAGCCATTTTAATCAAAAAATTGTAATTAACGCTCGAGAAATTGAGTGAAAATATAAGTATAACAAAATTATCCAGTAAAAACTTTTTTGCCTCACAGACACACACACACACTTACACACAACTCGAAATTAATATTATAGACTAGCAAATGGGGCGCTTCGCTGCCCCATCTGCTAGAGTGTTTGTAAACAAATAATATCTTGACCAGTAATTAGTATAAAAAATTGAATGACTCTGCAATGGATCGGCGAGCGGTTTTTATATTTTTGTCTGTGACACGAAGCCTTATATATTCTGTTTCATATTATTTTATGCGTACATAGATTTTATTATTTTTTCGAATTATAATAGCTGAGCTGAGCTGCCTGGCGTTGCCCGGGCTGAACTTAGGCCTAATAGCTGTATGGGATTGAGATGTCTCTTGTATTTTTTCATTTTTCGGGACTTTTGATGTTTTTGTATATTTTTTAAAAAAACTGTTGGTAAAAACCATATTGTATTTTCTAAATTTTTTAAAACTGTCTTTTATCAACCATTTCTTTGATTAAATCCATATTTTTGACGTTATAGAATGGTTCTGAGAATTCTTTATCATAAATCGTATTTTTGATGTTCTGGAAATTATACCATTAGATGGTTTGGGATGTTTAAAAATTTTGTTTGATTATAACCATATTTTTAACGTTTTGGAATATTAAAAAGCGTTTCTGGTCCAAAACCATACTTTTGATGTTTTTGAAGGTTTAAAAATTTTTTTTTGGTCAAAACCATATTTTTGATGTTTTATGGTGTTTAAAAATTTTTTTGGTCAAAACGATTTTTTTGATGTTTTGGGATGTTGAAAGATTTTTTTGGTGCACACCATATTTTTGATGTTTTGGGACACCTATCTTACAGCACAGGATATGTTAAAGCACTTTTGACATTATCGACACATCCATGCTTTGAAGCACTTGATGTTCGATGTTCTGGAAATTTGTTTAATCAAACCCATATTTTTGATGTTTTGGGATGTTTTGGAAAATTTTTTTCGTCAAACCATGTTTTTGATGTTTTAGGATGTTTTGGAAAATTTTTTTGGTCAAACCATATTTTTGATGTTTTAAAAATTTTTTGTTTGTTGTAGCGAAGGGTGTCATATATCACGTGATATCTCATATCACTCATATGTTATAGCTGATGGTATCTCCTATCTTATATCACTGCATGTTATGGCACAGAAAGGGTATCTATATCACACCTATCTTATAGCATTGCCTATCTCGTGGCACAGGGTATCTTATATCCCATCCTATCTTATAGCATTGCCTATCTCGTAGCACAGGGTATCTTATATCCCATCCTATCTTATAGCATTGCCTATCTTGTAGCACGGGGTATCTTGTATCACGTCCTATCTTATAGCATTACCTATCTTGTAGCACGGGTGTCTTTTATCACGTCCTATCTTATAGCATTGCCTATCCTGTAGCACAGGTACCTATCACATCCTATTGTATAGCATTGCTTATCTTGTAGCACACGGTATCTTATTTCATGTCCTATCTTATAGCCAGGCATGTAGCTGTGGGGGACTGGGGGGGTCGGACCCGCCCGAAATTCAGAAAAAACCATAACCCGAAAATAGTGTAAACCGAGTTTTGCTCCTTTTTTTAAAATTTTGCGAAAAATCGGTCATGTCCCAAAAATGCTATGCTTACATAGGGCTGCCTCCCGCTCCACCCCTGTATAGGGTGACTGGGTGGTGCTGATCAAATTTTAATGTCGCTACGGATCCTTCCCCCGGTAGGCCGACCTCGGGTCAAAACGTCAGCCCACCAAATATTATGGAGCCGGAGCCAACCCCGAACAAACAGACATACAGACAAACAAACTTTCACAATTCACATTTATTGCTCGATTGAATAAAAATTACAGTACATATTGTTTATGGTCATTTGCGAATTGTGCATAGAAGGATCAAGATTTATAGTACCTACCTACATATATAATTCAATTATTATTTTATGTGCATTTTGTGAGTGCTTTCCATTAAGCAACGACTCATTCCATTTTGCTCTGTCTTCTTTTGCCTCGTTCTTCCGTTTATGGGGCAACTCAACGGCAAAACTGTGTACAATGTTCAACTTTGCCCTCATTGTAAACAAATGCAAAAAGTTGCATATTAAATTAGCCGCTAGAAGCAAAAACATTCGGATTTGTATTTTCAAAAGCCGCAGTTTGCTGCTTTCTTTCGAAAGCCGCATGTTTGCTGCTTTCGATTGCTTCACATTAAATTTCACGCGCGCTGGTTTACAAGGTCAAAAATTTTGACTTGGTGCAAGCTCTTTTTCAGTGATTAATCATGTTTATAAGTACCCGTACGTGATTTCCTTTCAGCCCGTCTCATACATGTTTTATGATGCCAGATCGTATATTTAAAGTAGCGAATATGGAATCAGCGGTCCCAGAAACCCCAGGGGCCAAATTTTGGAAGCAACAGTCAATCTGTGCTTCTGCAAAAAGACAAAACCTAAATTTTACGCTATGCATAGGGTACCTTTGGGCTCCCGTACCTCAAAAACCAATCCGTGAATTTTCTTCAAATTCTACAGTAAGGTCAGTCATAAGATATCCAATAATTGGTGAAAACTTTAAAAAAATTTATCCGCTGCGATTTGAGATATTTGATAAAATACACTTGTAAATCACGTTTTTCTTACGGCATCACATCAGTTTACACTGTAGTGTAAAGTGGTTCACACCAGTCGATAGCGCATAAAAAGTTGATCTAGGGTGGCTTTAAAATTTTACCCTGCGGCAATTGCATAAGCGGCTAGAGCTACCAAAACCTTTTACATAAATCCGTAGTTTCCGGGTTTCAGGAGTCCGATCGAGCCATTTTAATCAAAAAATTGTAATTAGCGCTCGAGAATACCCATTGAGTGAAAAAATAAGTATCACAAAATTATCCAGTAAAAACTTTTTTGCCTCACAGACACACACACACTTACACACAACTCGAAATTAATATTATAGATGATTTGAGTACATCAGTCAGTAAACACATACAGTGACATGCCATTATAATGACAGCAGTCCAAGAACATGGAAAGCAATACTGTTCTTAACATCAGCATTATCCTCCTCAAACAAGACAACCTTACATTATTTTAACAGATCAAAGTTTTTCAGCATTAACTTTACGCAAATTTCAAGTGTAAGGAACACTAACGCTCAGATTTGGAAGTAAAATAAATTTGTAGTATAAACTACATTTTAACAACAAATGATTAGTGCAAATTTAACACAACTACTAGGTGTAGAGAAAACTAATAGTCAGACTCTCAATTCTGATTTTACGTAGAACATTTTGAAAAAAATTAAGCTTACGCAAGGCTCTAGAACAAGAGTTGAGTTAATAGGCAGTGTAAACTTTACACAACCACAGAGTTTAAAGAAAATTTCAGTCGGATTCATTATTCTGATATTACGATCAACATTTATGAAAAAATTAAGTCTCCACAATGGCCCAAGGACAAATAAATATCAGATGTGTTAACGTAGACTCAAGCAACGTTCACTTCGCTTACTTAACCCGAATTTCAAGCTTATGCGCTACACGGGGGTTCTCGCCCTTTTTAGGAGGTCGATCACCAGCCGGCGATTCGGAAGTAAGCGGCCCAGCCTATTCAAGGTAGCCCGTCCCTCTACGCACGCACCTAGTGAAACTTACTTACTTAACCCCTTTGAGATTAAGTACCTAATTAAAGTAAGTTCCCCGGAAACCTAATTGAGGGCTCAAAAAGATTATTATTTAACTTGTTTTGGACCGAATTCCGGTGCTTGAAAATATTAAGGGTTCCTACGTATAGTGTAGCACAAGGACAGAATTCAACAGCACGGAAATTCAACCGAGCCCAGCATCGTTAATTAAATAATTAATTTATACAATATTTTTTGGACAGAAAAATTATGAAGCAATTAAAAAGCGACAGCATGGAGGATACATGCTGCTGACCGTCGTGCTATGCTAATCGGGTAAAATCAAACAATGGCACAAAGCCCTGCCAAAGGCATACAACAACTGATGCCAATTGGCACAAACACGAATGATAAAAAACAAAGCGTACGGCGAAAAGAAGCGTGCACACTACGCAGGAAAACTAACAGACGAGTTCTGCTGCAGCCAAGCAGATAAAGAGGCACGTACGGAGTCTGCTCACGTACGGCGACGAAAAGAAAAAAGATACGCTCAGCGCGGAAGCTGGCGGAGAGGCTCTCAGGCTCAAAAACTGATAGTAAAATGTAAAATCTTAAAGTGCCGTCAAAACTGCGCTCGCACGCAGTTTTAACTGATGCGGAAAAAGAGGCGTAACAACACGAACCGAGAGATTAAAAGGATCTATGAATACGACAATAGGCCTATGGGCAAAAGCTTACGGTAAAGGCAGTGGCGGATCAAGGATTTTCCTAAGGGGGGGGGGGCGGTACCCCTAAGGGGGGGCGGAACCCTGACTTGGGCGGAAAAATCGGCCGTTTTAACCCGAAAATCGCTAAAAATCGCTTAAAAATGCTTAATTTTGCGCACTTTTTTGGGCCAATGGGGAGGCGGCCGCCCCCCCCCCCTGAATCCGCCCCTGGGTAAAGGTATGTACAAACGAGACAGGCACAAATATGAGACACACACATATGATCTTTTAACACACGTAAGATATGATAACACACATACCAATTCGTACTCAAGTCGCATTAAGCCCGAGTACCCATTTTCCTATCCCGGATTTTGATTGAAAATATGTGTGGGAATGGAATGAAAAAATATGATAATTTTTAGGGGAAGGTGTTCCCGGGCGACTCAACGCAAGCAATGCGCTTAATGGTCGTGTACGTGCGTATGGAACTTGAGCACAAGAATGTACATCTGGGGCAATCAATCGGTTTTTTTTCATCTGTTTCAAAAAAACCCAAACCGATTTTTTTCCCAAAAATTTTTTTCAGTGTCAAGTTTACAAACATAAGTTTGGCACATACAAACGTACTACAATCAAAGGGCTACAAACTGGCCCAAACCGAATTTATTTACACTCCACTTTCTCTGTTCAGAAGTCGGGAGAGGTCGAATAGGATAAAAAATAAAGTACTTTTTAAGGGGTGGCGAACAAAAATATGGACAAACACGTATTTTTCACTGTCCACCACATTGTAAACTTTAAAAATCTGAACCGAACGCCCCATTGAGTGTAAATAAATTCGGTTTGGGCCAGTTTGTAGCCCTTTGATTGTAGTACGTTTGTACGTGCCAAACTTATGTTCCGCGAAAATATTTGATATGATTTACCAATTAAATAAGAAAAAACCTGTTTTTTTCGCCTATTTTACACCTCGGATTTCGAACTTTACACCCCCATAAACAACTCAATATTACGTTTTTTGAACGCGGTTTGCTTTAAAGTGTAGCCCTTAAAAAGTTACTTTATATTTATCTATTTAAATTATCTTAACTCATAACTGAAAAAGTTGGCAGAGAAATTTGGACAAAATCTGTTTTTTTACTCATCCACTATAGTGTATAGTTTAAACCCCTGGTACTGTGTATTAATTGTAGAAAAGTTTGAAGGTCAGATTCGGTATTCTGACCTCACAGAAAACATTTTTGAAAAAAATTTATCATTCACGACGCTCTGGGCGGAAAAATTTTTTCAGTGTAAAGTTTACACCTGCACTAATAACGCAATATTGATTGTAAAGAAACAAAAGTAAATTTTGACGTGTAGCGCTTAAGACGAGGCAGATTTTAAAGGTAGTTACCACGTTCTTTCTACTAAGTGGAGAATATGGCAGGGAAAAAAATATTTTTTGTACTCTTTACAATAAACCGCCTCTAAATTCGAAAATATTACTTTTTAAGAAAAAATAAAAAAAGTTTCTCCTAGATTTTATAACCGTCTACCTTTTGAAACCAATCAGACTGCATAGAATGTAAAACTGAGTTAGATATGCTCTTGCACATGAAAACAGTAAAAAACCGTCTAATTTACAGTCCTGTGCAACAACCAATGAGTGTAAAGAAATTTTAAGACCAGATTCGTAACCTACTAATTAGGGAAAACATTTTTGGAAAAAATTCATCATCCACGACGCTATGGGCGGAAGAAATGTTTTCAGTGTGAAGTTTACACTTGCACTAATAACGCAATATTGATTGTAAAAAAACAAAATAAATTTTGACGTGTAGCGCTTAAGACGAGGCACATTTCAAGGGTTACTTACCACGTTTTTCTACACAAGTGGAGAATATGGCAGGGAAAATTTTTTTGTCTTAGACTCTTTACAATAAACCGCCTCTAAATTCGAGAATATTACTTTTGAAAAAAAATTAAAAAAAGTCTCCCCTAGATTTTTTAACCGTCTACATTTTGAAACCAATCAGACTGCATAGAATGTAAAACTGAGTTAGATATGCTTGGCCACATGAAAACTGTAAAAACCGTCTAATTTACACTCCTGTGCAACAACCAATGAGTGTAAAGAAATTTTAAGACCAGATTCGTAACCTAATAATTAGGGGAAAACATTTTTATAAAAAATTGGCCCTCCGCAAATTATTTGAATTTTTGGTGAACTTTACACACTCACGACGCTCTCGGTATTGAGTGTAAACAAGAAAAATGGGGGCACTAAGTTTTTTTATTATCTACCTTTTAAAAAAACCGCACCTCTCAGATGTGTGCCGTTATAGCTGTGAGGGGGGGGACACAAATTTCGCACTCACTGTGGAAAACATATAAGAAAAAAGGATGGCCAAGTATATTATAGGTGGCGCTATCGCGCTACCTATGATATGTACATAGGTCGCTTAAGCTGTGCATCTACGAATAGGTTCATTCGTTGGGCACGCTTAGCCGACAAAAGCCCGGGTTCCAACCAATCAAATGTCCGGGAGGTCATTTTTTGGTTTTAACGGCAAAATATTAGTCATTTTATTTTACGATAGTTTTCTCGCTTGTTACTTCCTAGCAGCGCCAACGGTTGTTCCGGTTTTACTCTCCAATTTGTGCTCCACTTCCTGCTGTTTTAGATTTGTGTGCACTTCATTACAGGAACCAACTGCGATGAAATGAAAGAGAATTCCTTAAATTCAACGAATTCTTCCCCAGTATTCCTCATTTTTATTTGATTTAATGCACATCTTATCACTATATATATTAAGTTATCTTCAATTCTCGTACTTCGAGTAAATTATGAAAATAGCCGTTTTGAATGCGCACCTGATAGGCCGGATGGGCATATGTGCACATATGTATGTTGTACATCCTACTACATATGTGCATATATGTAGAGTTCGAGACTTTTTGCAGACGTTTTGTGCCGATGTCACACCTTAAAAGTGTCCGGCACCTTAGAGTGTCCGGCCGGACACTTTAAGGTACCTTAAAGTGTCCGGGTTTACCTTAAAGTGTCCGGGCCACAATAACGTGCTTAAAAGCGAGAAAAAAATGTATTTAAACATTGGGATAGAGTGGGAATCATACGTAGACGTAAAAGGATAGGGTGTGAACCCCCAAAATCCAAAGTCTCTCCAAATTGGTAGATCCGTAGAATTGAATAATTTAGCGTTTTTTGCAGTTATGCTCCATCTGACTGCCAGAATTTGGCCCACTGCCCATGTAAAGTAGCAGGCATTTAACAGCCCAAAGTGTTGGGTGGGGGTTCGCCGACCATTAGGGGGAGTGCGCGAACTTCAATTTTTATTCAAAAATTGAAAGAATGCACCTAAAGTGGCTAGAAATCGCAAGTTTTTGCACAAAATCGGGGAGAGGGGAATAAACAATTTATGTTTATTTATATTTATATTTTTACATTTACGACTTCGGTTATGGGAATCTCCACCCCCTTGTTACATGTATGAATGGTAGCATGGTAGGCAATATATAAAATGAAGTCTTAGCATGTCTTTTTAGAATCATGAGTGAATGGAACCGTGTGCAGTTTAAATTCACAACATTTATGACTGAAATTCGTAAATATCGTCGATTGTTCCTCACGAAAGTTATTTTTATAATCGATTTTATCTCCAAGTTCGCTAAACGACGCCACTGACGATGCAACGAATTCTTCGTAATGCATCGGCTTGCTTGTATTTATGTACCTCAATACATTGTACAAGGTACGCATATATGTACATGTCACACCTGGGCGTGGGGAGTAAGGAGGAATGCACCCCGATGGCCAAAATACCCCCCCACTCCAGAAATCAAAAATACCCCCCCCCAGAATTCAATTTTTTAAAAATTTTTCGTGAATTTTTTATGAATTTGCAACTTTAATGGATAGTGCTTGTTGAGAAACGCCGAAAAATGGTAAGTTTTTATCGCCATACCAACCATTTTTAAGGCCATTTTTTTGACCTTCAAAAAATCTTGCACCCCCCAGAATTTTCTTGCTGCCCACGTATGGTACATGCCTACTTACATATTGTACAGCGAGTGATATGCGTGGGCATGGCGTAACCCGGACACTTTAAGGCAGAGTCGGACACTTTAAGGTGCCTTAAAATGTCCGGCCGGACACTTTAAGGCACGGACACTTTAAGGTGCGACACCGGACATTTATTCGTATTACTCATTCTAGCACGATAAAGCTAAAAAATTAAAGTATGAATTGTTAAAATCAGCACGTGGTAAGTTATTTTTTGTTTTTTTTGGAACAACGACAACAAGCATCAAATAGTTATAATCATAATCTCCACAAGTCATATTAATAAATTAGCGAGCAACCGCAGAAACAGTCAAACAACTTTGTAAGAGTACCTACTACATACATATTATAATATTATAATTGGTCCTACCGACATGACGACCATACGTGGGCAGCAAGAAAATTTGGGGTGCAAGATTTTTTGAAGGTCAAAAAAATGGCCTTAAAAATGGTGGTATGGCGATAAAAACACAATTTTTCGACGTTTCTCATCAAGCACTATCCATTGGCATCAAAAAATTGCGAAAAGAACGAAAAAAAAATTTTTAAAAATTGAGTTTGGGGGGGTATTTTGATTTCTGGGGGTATTTTGGTTTCTAAGCTGTATACCCCCAAAACCCCCACGCCCAGGTGTGATGACGAGTCGCACCCTTCGCGATCTCAAAATGAAAACAGTGCATGTAACGATATACATAGTGCCTGTTCACTCACTTATGAACATTGAGGTTTACGACCAGGCATGCACGTGGGGGGTTTGGGAGGGGGCTAGACCATACGTGGGCAGCAAAAAATTCTGGGGGGTGCAAGATTTTTTGAAAGTCAAAAAATGGCCTTAAACATGGTGGTAGGGCAATTAAAAACACCATTTTTCGACGTTTCTCATCAAGCACTATCCATTGGCATCAAAAAATTGCGAAAAAACGAAAAAAAAATTTTCAAAAATTGGATTCTGGGGGGGGTATTTGATTTTCTGGGGGGTATTTTGGCTTCTGGGGGTGCATACCCCCAAACCCCCCACGCCCAGGTGTGGGCTAGACTATGGAAAAATGGGAAATTTTCTCGGGAAAATGAGGCAAATTGAAGGCAAAAATTGGATGAAAAATGAAAATTTTTCTTCAAAAGTGCTTTAAATTAATCAGAAACTGTGTAAAAATGTGAGTGTGCCTAGTTTAACAACGCTATTGCCGTGCTCATATAATGTTTTTGGAGGTCATTTTGGTCCAAGAAAGTCAAATTTGTTCCCTAGAACGGCTGACCCCCAGATCGATCCACTGTGCATCTATGTTTAAGACTTCCGCCCGAGAATACGAACTCAACAATTGAAATTTATGACATTTTTCGCAATTTTGCCTCATCCAGACCCCAGAATTTGATTACTGCCCCATCCTACCAAAAATCTTATGGTTATTACATGCAACCATAAATCTTCTGATGAGGTTTGTGGGTTTGACTCCCAAGAATAGCTTCTGATTCTCTGCAAAATGACTATGATCTCCAGAATGTTTATTTCGCAAAAAATCTTGGAAGTACACTTGAAGCGTTTTTAGCTAACTTTTTGGCTTAAAGCATGTCAAATTTGCAGCGCTTCGCGCCATACACTTATTTTTGTCTATTTTTTATATTTTATGTTGTAGGAAAAAACGAGAATTGTCCGTAACGTAAAAATAGTGTTTTTGACTTGTACCTACTCGTCGTTTTTTAGCTCAAAAAATGCACTTTCCACAAAATTTTTCGGGGCTGGTCCGAGAATTTCCGTGCTGTACACACATGTATGTATGTATGATTACCAGCACGTGCAATTGCCAGAGCTTCAGCCCGTCCAAGGCTTTCAAAGGTGGGTTGATCCCCTGAGAATACGTTGGGCTGAAAATCGGTTAAAAAGTAATTTTAATTGGTTTTCAATCCTTTTCTCCCGTGTTTTTCAAAATCGGTCCGTCCAAACGAGCCGTTCCGCCAGTCCCGCTTTTGCACTAGCCCGCACCATGGGCTAAAATTGGCTATCACCCAGACGTGATGCCCACTACGGACGTAAAATAATATCTAAATTCGCCAACGTATTTAATGGCTATTTAATATATAGATAAGTTTCATAAGTTGTTCGATCAGCCACGACCCCAGCTCCGGCTGTGTGAAATTATGACGAAACACACAGCTCGGTACTACAGGGTACTTGGCACATCGAATTTAGATGATAATAGTCATCATTTCAGTCGATTGTTAAGTCTTTCAGTCGGCAATCAATATAAAACGAGCCGTTGTCGGAAAATCATTTGCTTGCAAAACAGCCTGAAACAGGAACTTGCTTTGTTTAAAAAATTCTTCGAATCATTTTTTTGGCTTTTAAATTTTTAACTGGTCTTTAAAATTAATATAAACGTTAAGCTGTCGCATAAAATACTATATAATTGGCATTTCTGGCCGACTGCAAGCACTTTTGCGGAAAAAAATGAATTTTGCCCATTTCTAGCATTAATTTTGACTTATTTTTCCCAAAAAATTTTGCCGCTTCCCCCATACGCACGTCTGGTCACGATCAAAGGATGCAAAAAGGGAGTCAGCCCAATAGTTTTTTGTAGCTGAAAACGTCTCTCAAATTGACAGGAACATTAAAAGGGTAAAAACAACCTTAATTGATAGTTTCTATTCGATTTCCAGCACTCTTGCAAGCTGTTTTGACAATTATCTGTCCCCTTTGTTCTTTTGAGGTCTCTAGGCCAGGCATGCGTGTGAGGAGGGCTTGAGGATGTAACTCGCAGAACAAAAAGAAGAAAGTAAAAAATTTCGCGAAATTAATAGGTACACATTTTAGTTCAAAAAGCCTGATTGACTCGTAGGCAGACGGACGATCTGGTACATCTAACGTAAAAAGGAATCTTTTGTGACTAAATCATGCGGCACAGCATAACCTTGAGAGGTCAGCTAAGACCTTTTTTGAGCCCAAAATGGTCTATATAATAGTATAAATGCTAATATATCGTTATAACTATGATAATCGGTCGTCAATTTCACACAAAATTTTTAATTTTCACCCATTTTTGTCTTTATTTCTACTTATTTATTCTATAATTCTTCTTTTATTCATTTCTGACGGAGTCCAGCAAAGTCCACAGAACCTCTTCCCTCTCGTATGTCTGGTCTGAATTCCCGGATTCAACAAGCATCTTTTATCAAAATAATGTTTGCAGCAACATGCATATGCAAACGTGCATAGTGTAACCTTAAGGCAAGCAGTTTGTTAACTTTTAACTTTGAAGTATTTCGGAAAACGCGTTAAAACGAACGTAATATTACGCAATACGGACAGATATTCGTGTGTACATCACAAAAATCACCACAGACATACACTGGGCTTTGAAACACATGTTGATGTTGGGGTCTGGCTGGCCCCCCAGATTCTGAAAGACCCCCAGAATTGAATTTTTGGTGCTATTTTTGGCAATTTGGCCCCATCGGACCCCCTTGAGTTTTGTTGCTGATGGTTTTTACTACCCCTGCATCAGCAAGACCCTAAATTATGGTGGTGAGAAAATGTTAAAAGGTCAAAAAGAGCTAAATAACACCATTTCCCGACGTTTCTTATCTTGCTTTCCATCGGTATAACAGATATAGAAGTAAATTGGAAAAATTTCAAAATTCAATTCTGGGGCTTGCGAGAGAGGTTTTATTCTGAGGCGAGCTCGAACACCCCACATCAAAACATGCTCCTATACCTCCAAAGAAAAATAAGAAAAAATTTTTGACGCAAGTACGACAAAATCAAGACGAAAAAGCCAAAATCAAAACTTTTTTATGCTCTAAATTGACCGGAAACTGTGTTAAAGGTATGAGTGTTGCTGCTTTAATAGATCTTAGCTTCAAATCATTCAGCTCAATGTAACTTTTCGATAGACTCTCTCCCTTTCAATTCATCCCGTGTCTCTATTGTCATCACCATAAATGTTTTTCAAGGGTTTGATCAATGAAAGTAAAAAGGTTCTTCTTCTTCCCATTTCAGGCATTTTCCAGATCGACGGTAGGCTGGCTGTCTGACCCGAAGTATGCTCTAACTAAGCAATTTCGCTACATAAGTACTGCCTCAAAACTTACCGTTTTAGCTCCAACCCGACCATAGATGCACAGCATCGCCGGTCTGAGGGAAATCAGTCATGAAGCTTTTTTGAACCAAAATGATCTCAAAAACGGATATTAGTGCTAAAATAGCGTTAAAACTGTTGTATTCTAATCCACACTTTCTGGCCAATTTAAAGTACTTTTTGTGCAGAAAAACGTTTGATTTTTATTATTTTTGACCTTACTTTTGCCTTATTTTCTCCGAAAAATTTTCTTCTTTCCATTCTGGTGGTCTATATCACGATCACATTTGAGCGTTGGGGTCTGTGAGTCTGAACTCCCTAAGAATCTGAAAGACTCCCCGAAAATCCATAGACCCAAGACTAATTTTTTGGTGCTATTCTTGGCAGTTTGCTCCATTAGACCCCTGAATTCGATTGCTGCCCATATATCGCCTAGACTCTCTAATCCCCTCCCCATGTGCACATCTGATTCGAAAAAAACAATTGAAATTCCGACATAGTCATAAGTCATAAAAATCGTCATTACGAGTACCATCATTGCCATCAAAAGTGATGACAATAAAAGTAGCATCGCAAAGCATTCCGAACTATTTTCTTATTTCCTTTAGCGAGCATCACTGTTCTTTTATCAATAGACGGAATTTTTATTATATGTCACTTCCTTATGATCGTTCCAATAACAATAATATCGTTCTGAAACACTAATTTCAGATTGATTATACTTCAGTGCGAAATTCGCGATATGCACGTCAGACTTCAATATACATGTACAGCATGGGAATTCTGGAGGTCAGGCCCAAAAAATTTTTAGAAGTGCCTTTTTTGCGTGAAAAAACGATAAGTACTTGTCAAAAACACTGTTTTGGACGTTTCGGACAATGCTCGTTCTTTCAAAAACATAAAAACACAGATTGAAAAAAAATTTTAAAAATTGAGTAAGTTGCACAAAATATAGTCAAAAATGTGTATATGGCGCGAAGCACCGAAAGTTGAGTTTTGAGCCGAAAATAAGCTAAAAACGCTTATAACAGTACACTTTTTACAATTTGTATAAAACAATGAACAATTCTGGGGGATCACGGCCATTTTGCGAGAGGTCGGTTGCCATTCTGAGGAAGGAGTCAAACCTCCTTCCCCGCCCCGCTTATAGCCCCCAGAACACGTATGGACCTCAAACGCAGTGCGTTTGTAATAAAATATAGTGTGCACCAGCACCGGTGCTTCTCCGAAAATTCCATATGCATGAAGCTTGAGTGACAATATTTGGACTGATGGCAATCACAGGTGGGCGGCACCAAAATTCTGGGGTGCAAGATTTTTCAAAGGTCAAAAAATAGCCTATAAAATGGTTGTCAATTTAAAAAAAAATTTTTTAATTGAATTCTGGGGGTATTTTGGTTTCTGAGGGAGGGTATTTTGGTTTCTCGGGGATGGGGTGCATACCCCCAACTCCCCCCCGCGCCCAGGTGTGGTAGCAATGTTGGCGCAGAAGCGACGATAGGTGGAGCACGATCAAAAAAATGAAGTTCTTAGACTTTTCAAGAATTTTGCTTATCGACTCAGTAATGTTTCCAAGAAAACTAATTGAAGTCCGAAATAAGGGCGAGAAGACTATACCTACTGTAAATATATACAAACCACAGGTCTTTTCGCCTCAGATAATTAACACTCAGCTCCAAGAAACAATTTTCCAACTTATAATTTTTCATCATTAAGACTCGATTGAACTGCCTAAAATATATCAATCCAAGGAAAAAGCGCTAATGACGTAAAATAAATCTAATCACAAGCAATGTATGTAAGTTGGTATGATAGTTTGCGTGATGTCCCAACATCTCCACCAGTCCCGACAGCCCCACCGTCCCAACAGCCCCACCGTCCTAACAGCCCACCAATAATCCTGGCAGCCCACCAATCCCATCAGCCCCACCGTCCCAACAGTCCCAGCAGTCCAAACAATCGCTGCAATCGCTGCATTTTAAAGCAGGCGAATGTACATTTAAAGCATAGAATTTATACGGGTTACCGTTTAATTAAAGAAATTATAGTGATTAATAATAAGAAATAAATATAATAAAAACATTTCTATAATATCTTTTTTTGACGAGAAACATCGGAAAATGCGGTTTCTACTAGCTATTTCAGCGAAGTTTCCAAGGTATAATACCATTTTATGTTAGTACACCCCCTCCCGTTTGGACAAATCCTGAATACGGGTGTGTCCGAGAGTATACAACGTACATATGTAGCAATTATGGACTATGCAGCGGTTCTGTACTATGCGACGGAAGTGAACTAAGCAGTGGTTGTGCATCCTAATCTTTAAAAACGCTCCATTTGATCATAAAGTAATAGCATGTACATACTACCATAGGTGGGCAGCACCGAAATTCTGGAGGGGGGGGGGGGTTGAAAAAAATTTTCAAAGGTAAAAAAATGGTCTTAAAAGTGGTCGTATGGCGAAAATAACACCATTTTTCGACGTTTCTCATTGAGCACTATCCAATGGCATCAAAAAATCGCTAAAAAAGCAAAAAATTTCAAAATTTGAATTCTGGGGGGGTATTTTGATTTCTGGGGGGGGGGGGTATTTCAACTTCTGGAAGTGCATACGCCCCACGCCCATGTGTGCACACTACTTAGGCAGAAATAGCCAGAAACTGTGGATTAGCGTCATTTTTAAGCTATTTAACATTCATACCCGTTTTCGAGGTCATTTTTGGCTTAAACCTCCTTTTCCAGTACCGGTCGTGCTTTGCATCTATAGTTGGCACAGTTGGGAACAAACATGCACGGAGGTTTGGGGGTCCTGACCATACGTGGGCAGCAAGAAAATTCTGGGGGAGGGTGTTAGATTTTTCAAAGGTCAAAAAATGGCCTTAAAAATGGTGGTATGGCGAAAATACACCATTTTTCGACGTTTCTCATCGAGCACTATCCATTGGCATCAGAAAATTGCGAAAAAAACGAAAAAAATTTTAAAAAAATTGAATTCTGGAGGGGGGATTTTGATTTCTAGGGGGGGGGTATTTTGGTTTCCCGGGGGTGCATACCCCTAACCCCCCACGCCCAGGTATGGTCCTGAACCCCAGAATAGAGAAATAAAACATTTTCGCGGTAAAATGAGGCAAAATGAACGAAAAAAGGATGAAAATCGAAAATTTTATTCAAAAGTGCTTCAAACTGACCCGAAACTGTGTTATAACGTAGTTTTGACGCTATTTTAGCGCTTATATCAATTTTTGAGGTCATTTTGGTCCGAAAAAGTCCTATTATTGATGCCCCAGACCGGCTGACCCCCCAAGATCGCTAAAAATATAATTATTGGGGTCTACCATAATTTGAGGTTTTCCAGATTCTCTGAAGGTTAAACCCCAAACTCTCCGTCCCCCTACGCCCACGTGTGATTGGGACGGTGCGACTGTTGAAACTCTTGGGACTGGTGGACCTGTTGGGATTATTGGTGAGGCTGTTAGGACGGTGGGGATATTGGGGTTGGTGGGGATGTTGGGATTGGTGGGGCTGTTGGGACTGGTGGGGTTGTCGGGATTATTGATGGGGCTGTTGGGACGGTGGAGCTGTTTGGACTGGTAGGGCTGTTGGGACTTGGGTGGCTAATGAGATTGATGGGGCTGTTGGGACGGTGGGGCTGTTTGGACTAGTGGGACTGTTGAGACACAATCCATATTTTTCTTTGTATACAAAATTTTCTTTGTATTATTATTATTACGCAATATAACTACGACAGCGATTCGATGTAAAAATTGTTTGATTCATTTCATATTTAGTTTTTGTTATCGGATGAGCCCTAATATTTGTGCTTTTTATTTCTCGGCAGCTTTTGATTCTTTCGGAGCCAATACTACCTGGATAATGGAATGGCCGGGTACCTATGTATTTATAACCAAACTAAAATTCGTGAAATTTGGGCCACCCCGAAAAATCCATTTCTGAAACTGCTAGAGGACAGGACATCCTGTGGGATGTAAACCACGCAAACCAAAGCATTTCATATAAATCAGTCTGGTAAAAAATTTGTGTGCGCCCCCGAAGCGAATTCCTGACTAAGCCACTGAACGACAGCTTCGCGACAAAATCCGATTATATCCAAGCGCACATGGGCCAAGAGGGTCTGGGGGTCTGGACCGAACTCCAGAAAATCTGAAAGTCCCCCCAAAAATCAATTGACCTTCAGAATTAGATTTTTGTTGCTTTTTTGGCGATTTTGCCCCGTCAAAGCCCCCAGAATTTGGTTGCTGTCGATGTAAGTATTCAAGCTTTCATTTACGCTCATAAAATCATTTAGCATTTTACTCAGTCTATTGAAAAATTACAATGTAAAAAAGAATGGGTTCATGCAAGGCATCTTTTAAGTTATTGTCATTGATTGGGTTCATTCTCGGAAAATTGCTTGTCGAATAATTGCTCGCCAAACATAATAAGCGTAGATATTTTTTATGACTAAAAAGCTGCAATTATAATAAAATTTATATAACCATATCTAAGTTCTGCGCTTGTATTTTAATATTGCATAATCGCGCTCTACAAGTGCGCTGTCTGCCTCCAGACGCTTAATCCTAAAAAATGCTAATTTTGTGCATATTTTCACTTAACTTTGACTAAGATGAATAAATGATTATGAAAATAGCTCAAACGAGAGAAAATTAAGCCCAAACATTAAAGTATTGATTTTATGACAAAATAACAAAAAAAACAAAACAAACAAATGAGGATTGCATACGCTGATCAATTGTTTGGCGAGCGATTTTTCAAACAGGGCTTTTAACCACTGATGGGCAGCAGCCAAACTATGAGGGCCGATGAGGCAAAATTGTTAAAAATAGCACCAAAAATTCTATTTTGCTGAGGAGTCTATCGATTTGAGGAGATAAGTCCGCCGGATTCTGGGAGGTCCAGATCCCCACGCCCTTGTATACTTCTGACCAATAAAACTGGATTGCACAATCAACATACCATTAATTTCCGCAAAACATAATAATATACCAACCTACTCGCGAGTATAAAAGACATGCAATATTGCACAAAAATTAAAATATCTATGACGCAAAAGCTTGTATAAGATATTGAAAAGTATATACGCAATATCACTTAAAGGCCTCGAAGAATCGCGATTTTAAATCGAAAAAATATATTCGAAGGCGCGTATACAGAATATGCGTATCACTGACCACCACCACAAGCGTGAGTAGTACGCACAAATAAAATTTTGCGTGAAAAAAATTTAGGGGTATAAACCTACGTCAAAAATTATCCACGACTCGCATTCGTCGACTAAAAATAATTTACGGACTGTTCCATTTCGCAAGTGCACATTCATCGCACGCAGTCGTGCACCGTAGATTCTACAAGTGATCACAAATGCCCAGAGGGCATTAGGCTGGACGCGCGTTGTGGTGGTGGAAGCGTTATTCTTAAGCCAATCCGCATAAATGAATTATAAAACTCACCAGCAGCATTATGGCATCATCCGGACTGACCGACCGAACCAACCAACTCTTGTTACAGTATGTGTAAAACGCAACCGACTAGTCGCAAACATCAAAGGCGCGTCTTTTGAACTAACCGCCAGTACCTGCAGCTACAGCGTCTTATATCTCGCGTATAAAACCGAATGCATCATTTGTATAAAGGGGCTCGTCGCATTTTATTGCGCAAGTCGAAAAAAGCGATGGCACAAATTTGCTTCGATTATTGAAAAAAAATTTTTTAGCCAAGTCAGTTGATGTTGTAAAATTTACATAAAGTAATGCCGCGTAGTAAACCGGTTGGTATTACGAGATGCTAATGTACCGTGCAGATTCGGCGCTGATTTTTTTCAGGATCGAAAAGATTTCCGAAATATAATTTTTATTTTTCCTCGTGTTAAGCAATGTATTTTCACCAAGCAGAAATAGTTTAGCAGAACTGCCATTATTCGGACCATTTTACGACTAGATGGACGT
Source organism: Mermis nigrescens (assembly GCA_036768485.1). Lineage (NCBI taxonomy): Eukaryota > Metazoa > Nematoda > Enoplea > Mermithida > Mermithidae > Mermis > Mermis nigrescens. The sequence continues at coordinate 37,443 of JAVLUZ010000841.1, read as the reverse complement.
TCATCCCCGGAAAAAAATTATGCGCTTGAAAGTAAAAAATCTTAACGGCCATCGGTAGCGTCAAAATGACTATAATAAATTTAAGATTCTGGTTACCCCGGAGACGCGCACAGAAAGCCAATACGTCGAAATGTAGGCAATAATATTGAATCTTCCGCGGAAACCGCAAATTTCCGCCAGTTTTTACCGCTGATTTCCGAACTCGGTGTGCGCCTGACTTTCGCGCATCATGTAATTTTCTTATTTTGAGAAAAATAATAATGGAATTTAATTATTATTTACGATAAAATAGTTGATCGCATACGCACGCATTTTACTGAGACCGGCAGAAAAACGAATCAGTCTGGCGTTTTGTTTTCGTTACTCGAATGCGATAATGATGAGCAATAAATTTTGAGGAGAAAAATTCGTGGCCTGAAAAATAATCAAAATTTAATATACCATTAGCTTTGTTGTTTTGTTTGAGTTTCCATGGATTTTCATATGCTGAATTAGGGATTATTCATTGAACAGAAAATCATCAAAAATAAAAAGACGTCACTCAAACAAAGAATCAGATATACCGAGTTATCGACATTATCAGGAAGTCGGCATAACATATCCGAATTTTCGTCTAAAATGAATCCATAATTATCAGCTGTTCTGAACCATTCACGATCAGTGGCGGATTTACGGGGGTTGGGGATGTGGCCGCAGGGGCGGATTTAGGGGGGAAGGGGGCAACCGCCCCCCATTAGCCCAAAATAGTGCGCAAAATTAAGGATTTTTGAGCGATTTTTAGCGATTTTCGGGTTAAAACAGCTAATTTTTCCGCCCAAGTCAGGGTTCCACCCCCTTAGGGGTACCGCCCCCCTTAGGAAAATCCTGGATCCGCCACTGTGTGGCCGCCCTCCCTCCCCCCATTGGCCAAAACTATTGGGCGAGATACAAAATGGATTTGAAATTTGCAATGATTTTTGGCCGTCAGGGATCATAATTTCTCAGAATTTTCCGGCGGAATACCTTTTAATGACATTTATTTACTTTCTTTACGATCTGAAAGCCATTTTCGCTCATGTAATAGCTTCCAGAACAATTTCAAGAGCAGAAATAGCTATTTCAGCATAGATTTCTTTCGAGTATAACTTAAACAATTTTTGACGTCCGGCGTCAAGTCGTCCTTCATCCTAAATTTCACAAATTTTTCCACCGGGTTTTCGCAAAAGGCAAGGAAATTTAATAATTTTTTTGCATAAAATTGTCGAACATTTCAAAATTTTTCGAAAAAATGTTGCGTCAAAAGTGATTTTAAATAAAAGTAGATAATGTAAAACGCCGAAAAAACGCTATTTCGCACCTGAAGAGCAAATTTTTGGACCTGTTTCTGGCTCTTTTTGGAAAAATCTGGGTACCGCCCCCCTCTCCTTAGAAAAATTCTAGATCCGCTACTGCCCCGATCGTTAATTGTTTAAAATTGGGAGACGCACGGAAGTCCATCGCATCTCTTAGAAGACATCCATGACGTAGTGTTAAACAACAGCGTGACGTCTCGTTAAAAGCTTGCGCACTTCGTGCGTCTCTATATATACGGTAACGTCCCGGGTGACCGACAGTCCCGGGTCACCGACAAATAGTATAAAAATAGATCTGTCAATCAAAAAATTCCCGAGTGACCGACAGTACCTACTGGCCGACTGTTCCGAGTGGCCGACAGTCCCGGGTGGCCGACTGTACCGGGTGGCCGACAGTCCCGAGTGGCCGACACTGTACCGGGTGATCGATAGATGGCATGAAAATTCCCAAATGACCCGGTTGTACTATCACTATGAATAAATATTTTTTCAAAATCGAAATACGTAATTTTTTCATCTCTCTTAGAATAGCAATAAAGTTTGCACTGGCATAAATGTGAATATAAACTTATTACATGTACATATTGTATTGTATATAAACTTATTAAATGTGCATATTTACTAACAATTTTGTATCAAATATCAAATATTCATTTTTGTCCAGTCGTCTTTAAGATCTTGAATTACTTATATTTTTGTGCGCGTTAAATTCGGCCTACAGCGTAGTTTCACATGCGCTATGGAATGCATAAGCAATAAATCGCGTTTAGGCACCTTCAGAATCACAAAATTCTAAAAATAAAACCTCATTTGCATTTTGAATCGGGCGGATACTTAATCCTTTTTTGTCAAAATAAACATTTTTAAGTGGAGCGTTGCACAGTATTTTCGAAAACTGAGAAACTGGCTGCACAAAAAGTCTTGGCTACGCCTCTGTTTTTGGTTAAATGGCGAGTAAATCATTTGATGGCACTTTCGCAGCACTGAAGTTACACAAATATGTAGCTGTAATTTTGCAGCCACAATAAGTTTAAGTAGGATAGCACTAAAATATTACGAAATGTAAATAATAGGCCTTTTTTACCAAATCCTGCATGTTTTAAATTTGCTATGAATTCATATGAGCAATGTTATTGCATTGGTAAAACTATTTATGTGCATAAATAGGTACCTACTTGAAAAGGCATTAATTTTCCGAAATCATTAGTCAGTTAGGAATTTTCATGACAATTTTATTATTATACCACTTGTCGGTCACCCGGGACTGTCGGCCACCCGGTACAGTCGGCCACCCGGGACTGTCGGCCACCCGGTATAGCCGGCCACCCGGGACTGTCGGCCAGACGGGAATTTTTTGATTGACAGATCTATTCTTAAAACTATTTGTCGGTCACCCGGGTCTGTCAGTCACCCGGGACTGTCGGTCACTCGGGACTATCGGTCACTCGGGACACAATCATATATTGTACGAGCATATTAGTCCAGGTCCAGTTAATTGATCTGTCAGAGCTAGCACCTGAACCAGTAAGTATTTTTTTATGTGTTCTTTTAAAGTTGGGACATCTAATGTAGACGACATCGACGTTTTTTTCTGCATCCGACTGATAGTTCTTTAGTTTTAATTATTTGTGTACCTTTTTTGTAGTTTTTTGAGGGGGACGCGGACTATTTTGCGCAATTTTTACCGGATAGCAATAAAATTTATAACACTACAGAGACTTAGCCAGGACTTCGGTTCGGGGGGCATAAACAATATTTTTTAAGTTTACTTTTGCATTGAATGCCAGTAGCGGTATGTATAGTAAAAACTGAGTTTTTCTACCTTTAGTAGTGAATCCTAGCTAATTTAAGAGATTCTAACAATCAAAAATACAAAAAAGTTTTAAGCAGCGCGAAGCGCCGAAAAATTTTGAAATTTTTACCGTTTTCATGTAGAATTTTCGGCCTTTTTATTGACAAATAGTTCGGAAATCATAAGTGACACAAATCCCCAAGAAATTAAGTCATTTTTCACCGCCCTTATTATTTTGTAGCTCTGTGAATACTAATAGTCTGAGAGAGCAGAAAATTATCAAATTTGTACGAAATAATTCTGACAGTTCAAGCTTCTAACAAGATAAGCTGCAAATCACTAACTTAGTATGAAGATATTTTGACTGATTCAGGCTTTCGAAAGAAATGCTGGAGCTTTACAAAAAAAGAACAGTAACCGGATGGTTTTGCTCTTTAAAATCAATTTATACCGCTTTAATTATGCAGAACGGACAAACTGATTCCTGCGCGAAGCGTCGGAAATATTTAAAAATTCCTACCTCTTTTACCTTTTTTGTCCTCCCAAAAATCTCGTTGCAGATGTACAGTAAGATTTTACGGCTAAGAGGCCTAGGGTGGCGCTCTTGAGCGCTTCTAAAATTTTGGTTTTTAAATAAAGCCTAAAAAACTTAAATATTGCTCAAAACTTCTGAGCAGAAATGCGCTTTTCGACCTCTGCTAAGTATATATAGCGAAGCAACGAGCCACTGCCAACAAGATATAGAAAGATCTATCAATGAAAACTTTGCTCTTACCGTTTTCAGGCCCATTTGCGGCCTTCCTTTTTAACAAGATTTAGTTCGGAAAAACAGAAAATGCGCAAAAACAAGAAAATTTGACCTTTCCTTTAATTTAAGATAAGATTTTGTCCTCCTTACTCCTAGACTGTGCAACAGGAATTCCTCCTACAAAACAAACAGAGCAGAGAATAGACAAACTGGTAGGTAAACAATCATTTTCGCTCTTTTTATTCAAGCGTGCTCACTTTCATTCAATGAACAAATAGTGCATTGAATCACTAAAGTGATGTAAAGTGCTGGATTATTTTAGCTGATTCAAGCTTTTTAACTCATTTTATCTATACATCAACAGTAAATAATAATGACTCGGTGCGAAGCGCCGGAAAATTTGACGTTTTTGCCTTTTTGAACTCAATTTTCTGAACAAAATTATTGCACCAGGAAAATCAACAAAATTTCAGAAAAATCTTGGGTTGGGAATATGCTCCCAATTCCTTCCCATGGCTACGCCCTTTGACTGGAAAGAGAATTGTTTTGTGTATAAGAAGCAACTATTTTCGCTACGATTGGTCAAATAGTTCTTGAGTAATTGTCGTGCCAAAACGCGCTCTCGGCTCGGTGGTGTTTCGCTCATTCGCATTTAATGCACGGGTGACGAGTTGGGTCGTGCGTGTCCCAACATTCCCACCATTCCAACATTCCCACTTTTCCAACACTCCCACCGTCCCTACTTTTCTACCGCGAAGTCCCAATATTCCCATCGCGAGTCCCAACATTCCCACCGTCCGAACATTCCCGCCGTCCCAACATTCCCAACAACTCAACATTCCCGCCGCAAGTCCCAATATTCTCACTGTATCAACATTCCCACCGTACCAACATTCCTATTGTCCTGACATTCCCCTACGAGTCCCACTCCCAAGCATAAACATGTACAGAATGGGAATTCTGGGGAGTCAGATCCGAAAAATTTTTTGAAAGTGCCTCTCCTGGGATAAAAAACGAATGGTACAAGTCAAAAACACGTTTTTTTGATGTTTCGGACAATGCTCGCTCTTTCTAGAACATAAAAACAAAAAATTTCGAAAGAATCAAGCAATTTGAACAAAATATAGTCAAAACTATGTACATATATAGCGCAAAGCGCCGAAAATTTGAGGCTTTGAACTAAAATGAACTAAAAAACGCTTTAATAAGGCACGCACTACTCAATGCCCGTCAGTACATAACTTCTGAACTCACCCAGTCTTTTGACCAATCACTTAGACGATTTGTCCTGCCAGTGCTTGCAGTGGAAGTGTTGGGACGGCTGAGAATGTTGGGAAGGTGAAAATGTTGGGACCCGCGGAGGAATGTTGGGACTCGCAGTGGGAATGTTAGGACGGTGGGAATGTTGGGTCTACACCGCGGAGTTAAGGGTATGATAGAGGTGGATTTAAGAGCGACTCAGCAGCATCGCATATAGGGTAATTTAAGCAATTGTAAGTATACATAGATGAGTTGCACCAAAGTTCTGGGGGGTGCAAGATTATTTCAAAGGTCGAAAAATGGCCTAAAAAATGGTGGTATGGCGAAAAAACACCATTTTTCAGCGTCTCTTCGAGCACTATCCATTGGAATCACAATTTGCAAAAAAACAAAAAAATTTGCAAAAATTAAATTACGTCGATCGAATATGAATATTAATTTCATACGCCACTAAAATTCAGATTTGATTGAACATGAAAATTTTTGTGCCCTAAGTCGCTTCTAGTATACCCACTAAAATTTAGTTTTGATCGAGCATGAAAATTTTTCCATTGTTGATGACTAAAAACACGCTAAAAAAGATTGATCGACACATGCACAAACGAGCATAATGAAGGCGAGATACATTTATTGATTTCAAATGGACTATGATACGCGTAAAATGTTGAAAACATAATTCGACGCGGACTATAACGCTAATTAAAGAAGAAATGTATCGGATAAAAACGAGTTACAAAACCATTGACTGGCAAGAAAAAAATCACAACAACAATAGGCACGGGACATAGGCAAAACGAAATTGGTATGTATATAAGCTATTAAAGCACAGGCACGGATTTAAAGGTGCGCAGGGCCGCCCCCTTCCGTCAAAATTTAATTGGGCGCAATAGAGAAAAACGTGTATTTTTGATGATTTTAGCAATTTTTTATCACAATTTTTCAAATTTTTCCGGCTACGCACCAGATACTACTCATTGATGACATTTACTGACTTTCTTTACTCTATAATTTATTTTCTTACGTCAGAATAGTTTATTTACAAAACAAGGATTTTTTGCTTCTTGCAATGATCTCTCGAATAATTTTCGGTGCTTTACGCCGATTTTCAAACTAACAATGCGCATTTTTCGCAGAAAAGTTATAAAATTTCTAATTTTTCGAACTGAACACAAAGATTCTGTCTATCAAAAGACGGCAAAAAATCGATGCTTTAAGTACAATGGACGGATTTCTGAACACTTTTTGACACTATTTAGAAAAGTTGGGATTCCGCCCCCCGTCAGAAAATTCAGGATCCGTCACTGTTGAAGCACATAAAAAAATGCATAACAACAATACTGCGTTGTCGAAAATTGACACTGTTTTTTCAGCAGTTTACGTATACAATGCACACAACACAAGTCCTTTTCAAATAAAGGGAACCAAACTCCTTAATTTGTCCTTCCCCGTATAGAAAACGACAAGAAATTTAAACCTAAAAAGGTTCGCCGATACGTCATCTTCCTACGTACAATTCACTAAGCGAAACGACTAAATGACTACACGTGGGCGTAAGGGTTTGGGGGTATGCATCCCCCAGAAACCAAAATATACCCAAGAATTCAATTTTTGACATTTTTTTCGCAATATTTGATGCCAATGGATAGTGCTCGATGAGAAACGTTGAAATATGGTGTTTTTGGCCATACCACCAAGGCCACCTTTGAAAAATCTTGCACTCCCCCAGAACTTTGGTGCTGCCCACCTATGTAAACGACACAAGCGTTAAACATGCACATAGCCGCGAGGGGAACACACGGGTGTGGGATCTGGGGATTTTACCCACCCCACAGATTACTGTAGACCCCAGAATTATATTTTTAGTAACATTTTTGGCGATTTCACCTAATCAGACCACCGGCGAAATTTAGCTGACGGGAGATTTTCTGCATCATTTTTGAAGACAAACGCAGTAAAAATCGCAAAATTTTTCCTAGCGCCGGATTCAAAAAACACTAAAAATTGTGTCTAAATGATTTAAAAACTTAAAATTTCTAGCCAAATTGATCAATTTCTACATTTTCTAGCGTTAAAAGCAATATAAAGCAGTCAGAATGAAATAAACATGCTAAAAATGCGGTATTAATACGAAAAAATATTTTATGCAGGCTATTTTGATAATCTTCATTATTTGACTACAGAATAAGCGTGAACAATAAATTTACTAATCTGGATTCCTGGGATTTTACCCCCGCCCCTGCCGACCCTTACCTTGTGCACCACACGTCTACAAGGCACAATAAGTTTGCAGTTTAATGCACGGTTTCTATCACTGACACCGATTCTAACAACAGCGCACTGTAAAAATCGAGCACTGATGAGCAAAAACATAGTTCTTGAACAAATTCGTCGTTCGGTTTTCAAAACTGGGCCCTATTGCACAAGATTAGGAGTTTAGGAGTGTAGGAGTGTAGGAGTAAAATTACTCCTAGCCGAGGAGTTTCCTAAATCTGGTTGCACAAGTTACTCCTAGAGTAGGAGTAATTTTTGAACAACACCTAGGAGTAAACTCCTTTTACTCCTAGTAGGAGTAATTTTAGGAGTGTATGAGTGTAGGAGTAAATCGAAGCGGACTTTTTACGGCTAAGTCGTTTTGTATTCAATCTAGTCGCTAACAGCCGGTCTTCAATTCATTATCATGTTACGAGAGGAAAAGATCATCTTTTCAAAATTAATTCGCGAAAATAAAGAAGTGTTACTCGGAAAATTCACTCCTACTGTTACACGCGATTCTAAACGAGATGCTTGGACTAAAATTCGAGAAGATTGCATAGCAAATGGATTTGATCCTCTTCCCGAAGGAAAAGATTGGCAATATCTTCGGGACAAAGAGCAACATAAAAAGCAAGACAAAGGAAAAGTTAGACAAACTAAATAAAACTGGTGCTGATAGCTTCAATACGGAGCTCAATGAGATTGATTTGCTTATAATAGAAATTATTGGAAAGGATTCTCCTGAGCTTATAGGTAATTAAATAAAGCACGCAACGCTCTGAAGCTTAAAAATTCATATAATAGAATGTTCCTGATAAGTTAATAGAATGTTCCTGATAACGATTATTAAATGTTGCTTCGTGTTCTGAGGGCATTTTAATACGAATGTGGATACCATCTGCGCAACCCAATATAGACGGAATACCTTAAATTTCATGAAATTTATGAGCATTTTCAACTAAGCTGGCTAAACTTTTAGGAAAGTCAACAATTTTGGGCCAAATGAGCCTATTAATTAAGCTGACGACATTGTGTATCTTTCGACACACCGTTGACTTATGTAAACCGTGAGCATCTCCGACAAGCGTGTATATTCCTCCAGTTGCTAAGAATCTAAGCGTAAGTAAAATTTGCTTATCAGGTGATAAAGCACAATTCTGATACGTCTTTGGTTCCAAAAAGCACCAATAGTATTATAAATTTGTTTCACAACGTGACGATTAAGCCGGAAGCATTCGTGAAAATTATCTAATTCAAAATTTATCCTCGGTTTATATAATGGTCGCTTCCGTTTATTCGTAACTTCTACCTCAGTTTCACTCTCGCTGGAGCTATCCATAGAACGTTTAACTCGACATATTCAAAAAATGACAATGAAAGTTTACTCCTCAGCATTTAGGAGCATACAAACACTCCTAGATTTTGTGTGCACTTCTAGGAGTAAAATTACTCCTACAAATAACACTCCTAACTAGTGTGCAACAGGAAGAAAATTTACTCCTAAAATTACTCCTACGTCAGCCCCTTTTACTCCTACATTTACTTCTACACTCCTACTTTAGGAGTCTCCTTACTCCTAGACTGTGCAACAGGAATTCCTCCTACACTCCTAACTTCTACACTCCTAGCCACTTGTGCAACAGGGCCCTGATCAAAGGATACTATTAGCTCATCCGCATGCACATCAGCCTTGTAAGGTTGCAGCATATCGTGGATCTCTCTCTATAAAATTATACAATATTGATTTTATTGATGTTCATTTGTTCTCATGATTAAGGGCTAAGATATATGCAGACAGCCCTAAATAATTTTGTTTGACCTAAACTGTTTTGAATATCACACATGGTGCATACAAAAATATTTTATTCCTGTTGCTACGAATGAATAAGATCATTTCAAAAGGAAGGAAATAACAAGATAATACAAATTTATATAAAGACAAATTTTATTGCAAAGTCAATGAAACAGGTAAAATACACATAAACACGGCAAAATACGAAGAATAAAAAATCATCGCTAGTTTCACTGGCTGCAATAGCTCCACGATACATTAAAGCATACTGGTTGGAGCCATAATTTTTGACTTGAGGTAATCTTTAACCCTGGTCTGAAAGATATTTGCCGAAGAAGAACAAATAATCGCATCTGGGAGAGAATTCCATAGATATAGGACTCTATTTGGAAAAGAATATTTTTTAACATCTAAACGAAATTTTTCACCTTTAAGTTTTAAACTATTTTTAGCTCGAGTTTTAGATGACTGTGTAAGTGTGAAAAAATCATCAGGATCAATTTGTATATATCCATTGAAAATTTTATATATCATGGATAAATCAAAAACAACTCTACGAAATTCCACGAGTCTAATTCTAAAATCTGAAGCCGACGTTCATATGGTATATCACTAAATTTAAGAATACGTTTGGTAAAATATTTTTGAACTTTTTCTATATTTTTTGTATCACATTTCTTATATGAATTCCAAATAACTGTATTAAATTCTAAAAGGGGGCGAATAAATTGCTTGAAAGCTAAAATTAATGCTTCTGTATTCTTAATCTGAAATGATCGAAAAATAAGTGATAATCGAAAGTAAGCCTTTTTGACTATATTTCTTATATGAGGAGAAAAATTCAAAGTTTCATTTAAAGTAATACCTAAATCCCGAACCCCAATATTAGTAGGAAGAAGTTTTTTATCATTTATAAAATAATCAAAGCGAGGATTATTATGACCAAAGTAAAGGACTTGACATTTAGATACTGATAGGGGTAATTGCCATAACTTAGACCATTTGATAATATCAGTAAGAAGTTTTTGTAAAAGGAAAAAATCCACTGATTTAGCATATATCTTAATATCATCCGCGAAAAGCATAATTTTTGTTTTTTCACTAATGCAAAGGTTTGTAATATCATTAATGTAAAGTAAGAATAAAACAAATACTTCATAGAACAGTTAATTATAGAAATCGTATCAATAAACGATTTCTTATCACGCAAAAATCAACATTTTTTACAAAAATATATAACTTGGCATCAGAAAATCACGAAAAACCGAAAAATTTCAAAAATTTATTCTGGGGTACGACGAATGGACCTTTTGAACAATTTTTCCCCACCGTTTTTAGCCGATCCATAATAGCTGCAGTAACGAAACTTTACATACAATTATCTTACAACTTCTTGTCTCTGCACCTGCAAAATAAAGTCAATAAAGGTTGTTTACATTTATACCTATAATTTGATCACTGTATCTTTATATTGTCTCTCCAAAAACGGTGGCGGGGAAATTGTTCAAAAGGTCCCGATGAATTCTGGAGTCTGTATAGGATACGAAAAATTAAGAATTGGTGAAAGAGGTAACAGAAGCATTTGAGGTTTTAACATCTGGCTCTACGCACTGATAAAAGATCATAAAAGAAGAAAAATGAAAAACCAAATTTAATGTCTTCAGGGAATAGTGAACAGTTTTCAATCTGTTGGTCGAGAGACGCGACGCCGAGTGGTAAACACTTTAACCTACGGATCTAAAGGTCCCAGGTTTGATTTCGCCTCGATGCAGTACTTTTCGGCAGGCCAACCCAGCCTTTCATTCCTCCGGGGTCGATAAATGGGAAGCTGCACTTGTGTGGCGGAGGTTAAAACCCTTGGGACTTGCGCCTTCTTGCGGTATCTTAGCTGAAAGCATCTTCGGATGCATGGGCAAAAACCAAAACCCACTTCGGGTGTAAAGCCCGACCCTTTTTAATATGCATACATTAACCGCCCAATATTCTTGTACAAATTTTTCTAGGGGTCGGGTTTCGCGCTAGCCTAAACATAATTTCTGTAAATGTTGTTAAATTATGTTTTAAAGAATAAATTGCTAAAATTTTTGCTGAATCACATAATTTTTTATTTTACCACCAAAACCTACATATGTAATCTAAAAACGCAGAGAACACGCCAAAAAATAATGTTTCATTACCTAAAATTGCTTCTGAACGCATCAATATTAAATAAAAAAACTTCTTTGTAGTTGAAAGTGTACATAGAAATAAGATTCAACTCACAAGCACATAGTGACTATGGAGATTTGTATTTCAGAGCAGTAAATTTATTTATACGTGTAAAAGAAACATCTGAATTCAAATTCAAACAAAATTCGTTATTTCTGCTAGTATAACATATTCTTGTTGACCTGAGTTGAAATGAAAAATTTAAAAAAAAACATTAGTCGATGAAAGGGTACAAGCAAAAAAGTATCTTGTTTCAAGCTGAAAATGTGGGACAATTTTTGAGGTTTCACTTCCTCAGAGAAGGCGTGGATTTCGAATTTCAGTCATGTTATGGTCCTCGGTAATTTTGAAGGAGGGGTAATTTAACCAAAAATAACAAAAAGAATCACTTAAAAATAGCCAAAAAAACGAGATTTTTTTGCCAAAAATTGGGTTAGAAATGTTCAGATTTGGGAAGGGGACGGAGGCCGCCTAACTTTGAGTGGGATAACCCCCTCATACATGTATGGATGAAAGGGAGCGTGTAGACAACTGTAAAACAATATGAGTGCCTTATAGTGGAAAAACAGCGGACCAAGTAGGCTTGCAACAGATTTTTCTGGCTTCCGAAGTTCCAAATCTTTCTAAGCCCTCGGTCAGGGTCCCCTCCACAGGTGGGCGTGGGAGGTTGGGGATATGCACCCCCAGAAGTTCAAATACCCCCAGAATTCAATTTTTGAATTTTTTTGTTTTTTTTCGCAATTTTTTTGATGCCATAGGATAGTGCTCGATGAGAAACGTTGAAAAATGGTGTTTTTTCGCCATACCACTATTTTTAAGACCCTTCTTTGACCTTTGAAAAATCCTGCACCCCACCCCCAGAATTTTGGTGCTGCCCACCTATGGTCCCCTCCCCATGTGTCGCAACTTTCCAGAAAAATTGTTGGAAACGTCATACATTAATTGTTTTATCAATATTATAGACCAAAAGTGCCAAATTTCCATTGCCTTACGCCAAACAGTCATTTTGGAACACATTTTGTTGAATTTTTAATATTTTTAGTACCTAGAAAGAAAGAGCATCGTTAAAAATTCCAAAAAACTTATGTTTATTGACGCGTGACTATCATTTATACGCTCAAAAAGGCACTTTAGATAACTCTTCCAGTCCAATCCAAGAATTCCCATGTTGTGTATGTATGGTACGAAGAGTTCAATCAAACTTTGAAATCTAGTAATAGATGCTCTGCAATGATGCATTGCTAAGCAGCAAATATTCTAAGGATAACTATATAATGTCGAATATAATGCTCATACTCGTCAAGCGGCAGAATTGTCCAAAAACAACTAAAAATATCAATAGTACCAAAATATGTACTATATCTTCCTACAATATTCCGCAATAAATATAATAAATATATTTATTATAAATAAATATAAAAATATAAATATAATAAATATAATATTATAATAATTAAAATTTAATAATACATTTACCTAGTTATTTATTACTTGTCCTCTTCCGCGTTTCGGACGAAGCTATACCTTTCTAGAGCATGAAACACAAAAAAATTTCAAAAAAATCAAGAAGTCGAAAAAACTGAATAGATATAGTCAAAACATGAGTATAATGGCGCGAAGCGCCCAAAATGTAGCACTTTTGAGTAAACAGATAGATAAGAATACTTAAAAAAGCATCCTTCCTATGAATTTTTAGAAAATTTCTGGAAACTTTCGAAAAATCGCGAATTCTGGGGAGAGGGGTGGAAAAATTTCCGAAGGGGTGAAAATTTTCTGGGGGAGGGGTGAAAACTCCCCCAAACCTCAAAGATCATGCTGCTCTTAAAACTCTTAGCTTGGTATCTAGCATTGTAAATTTGACACTGGAAAAAAACAGAAAATAGTCCAATAAATAAGCTCTTGTATTTCCAGGTTTTTAAACATTATTGTTAAAGATTAAACTTCTCTAATTTCCCAGCTCGTTCATGAACAATTTAAAATGGAGAGATTGTTTGCTCGAAATTACGAAAATACGATTAGGAGACACATGGTCAGCTGGGTTCGCTTGACCAGCATATTCAGATGGCCAGCGTATTCAGATGGCAAGCGTATTCAGATGGCCAGCCAAAATGATCTATTTCCGACGCCCACTGTGTCAACATGGCTAGCTTATTCAGATGGCCAGCGTATTCAAATGGCCAGCATAATCAGAAGGTGAGCATATTCAAATGACCAGCTTAGTCAGATAGCCAGCTTAAGGCTTGGCGAGTAAGTGGCGGGTCGGTGCCAACTGCGCCACCGTGTTCGAGTGCGCTACTAGATACAAATACATAAGTAATCCTACGTGTTACTAAGAGAAATATATTAATCAATAGGAAAGCATTATAGGCACACATTAGGAAACCCCTAGAAATCGATAATTGGCACAACACCCCCAGAATAGCAATTTTTGCATTGTTTTGGACTTCACCCCATTTAGACCCCGAGAATGCCCATGCTGCCCGTGTATGGTCGTAGGTACACTGGGTGAATTATTTGATTACAAAGTACATGGGTACCTACCTACCTATCTACCGACTTCAATGCTGCTACTGTGGCTCCCGATCTATTTCAATTCTATATTGCAGAAGTGCATGGCTTCCTCCGCATTGCTCGTTATTTGATTGGGGAAGAGCCACGTTGCAATGAATTTAGAATAGGATTAATTGCATCTATGTTTCTTACGCATTTTCATAAGATTTAAGGGTAATTTGTTCAAATTAATAAAAATAAATATAGATAGGTACATATATTAATATAAAATTTTAAACAATAATGATACAAATAAGCCAGATGAATAGATATTTACGTACGCATAGCAATATTTATACAAATAGAATAGAATGTGTACTAATGACCACCAGAAGGCAAATAAAATGATGCCTGGGATTCTTATTTAGGGACCTTGGCGCTCTCAAATCCAGTAGCGCACCCAGCCTTTCATCCCTCCGGAAGTGATAAATGGGAAGCTACACTTGTGTGGCGAAGGTTAAAGCGCGACCCCTTGCGGTATCCCAGCGAGAATCACACCTTTGTGTGTTGGTAATAGTATTGGATAGAAAGCCAATCGTTAACCTATTTTTCTTAAACCTTTATTGGCCTTATGCTGGCCATCTGAACTAAAAGGCTGGCCATCTGAATACAATGGCCATGTGAATACGCTGGCCATCTGAATATGCTGGCCAAGTGTCCCCTACCCCTTTCTACAGATATGCTGCTCTCAAAACATTAGCTTGATATCAAGCATTGAAAAGTCATCACTGGAAAAAACAGAAAATAGTCCAAAACATAATTACTCGTTTTCAGGTATTTAGGACATTAATTGATAAAGATAAACTTCGTATATTTCCCAGCTCTTTCACGAACAATTTAAAATGAGCGTATTTTCGTAATTTCGAGCAAACAATCTTTCTTTTTTACTTTCTATAGATATGCTGCTCTTAAAACACTAGCTTGATATCAAGCATTGAAAAGTCAGCACTGGGAAAAACAGAAAATAGTCCAAAAAATAAGCTCTTGTTTTTCAGGTATTTAGAACATT
>JAVLUZ010000841.1:0-20000 GCA_036768485.1 Mermis nigrescens | reverse complement strand
TCCCCTTAACAACGCAAAAATCGAAGTATATTCTACGGCCTATGCGCGTTTCTGCAGATATTCCGTAGTAATTCCGATTACGATGGCGAGTATTTTGATTACCTTATTTTGGAAGATTTAAAGAAATCTTTTGTGGTTTTTCATGCAAAATATTGAGTTGGCCATGTAGGTGTAAAGTTTACACTATTATCTTTTACGCCAGAGCATTGTGGAAGGTCAAGATTTCTTAAATAAATAATACATTGATTATTTATTAGTCATGGAAGTGTCTCCAGTGCTCTTTTGCGAAATACTTGAGAACGTTTCGTGACTAGAACCTCATTTTTCACATGCCGCAGAATATACTCCGATTTTTGCGTTTTTTAGGGAAGTCTAAGTATCTAGCACATATGACTTCTGCGCATATAGGGAAATTTTCCCTAGTCCCCTCCTTTTACATCCCTAACAATGAAGAGATTCAAGTATATTTACCTTTTTTGTTCCATCGGAGCATTTTTCTTTGCTATAGGTTTATACATACGAGCATGGGCAGCAAGAAAATTCTGGGGTGGAATCGCCAAAAATCGTAAAAAATTGCCAAAATGTTACTAAAAAGAGAATTCTGGATAGTCCTCAGTGATCTGCGAAAGTTTTTTTAATTTCTGGGGGTTGTATACCCCAAACCACCCACGCCTATATGTGCATACGAGTACATGCATTATGTTGTTTCAATAAAACTTTGATGATAATTATATATAGATCGTCTGTTTACGCTTCATACCTTAACTATTTTGTGTATTCGAAAGAGCAAACACTGACAGTTTTTAATGCATAAAAAGTTTTGGGCCCTCGGCATTTCGGCGCTGGGGCGCTGGTTGACTAATTAGAAGATCCAAGAAATGCTTCGTTTGTGAAATAATATGTACGTGAAACGTTGAAACATTTTGAAAACTAAATTTTAATTTGCGATCCGGGCAGTGTACAATCATGTCGACTATGCCTATTAACCACACGTGAGCGTGAGGGGGGGGGTTCGGAGGGTATGCAATTCACTAAAAGGACGAATACCCTTCAGAAATCAAAATAACCCTCCAGAATTCAATTTCTAAAATTTTTTCCGTTTTTTTTCGCAATTTTTTGATGCCAATGGATAGTTCTCGATGAGAAATGTTGAAAAATAGTGTTTTTCTCGCCATACAATTATTTTTAAGACGATTTTTTGACCTTTGAAAACCTGGCACTCCCAAAATTTCGGTGCTGCCCACCTATGCTAGTAACAATTTTCCTCAATATTCCATTTTATGGTTCGCTGAATTTCAAGTTTACGCGTTCAAACATACGGAGATGATTTTTCTAAACCTTGCATAAAAAGCCTATTCTCTCGCTTTCCATAATTCACTTATTAACTTGGATAAATTGTAGTTTCTGGAACGATTTTTAACAAGTTTATCGAATAAGAACTTCAAATAGCGATATGTAAAATAACGCAGTGACAGGTTAAAATCCGCGAGGTTCAGTGCGCATAACTGTTTTCTTTAATGAAAGCCTAAAGCGTTCCTCTTAATTTAACTTTAATTTGCTGCTCTAACCATTCATGGGCAGCAGCCTAATTCTGAGGGTCCAAAAAAGCCAAAAATGGAATGAAAGTTGAAAATTTTTTTAAAAGTGCTTCAAATTGGCCAAAAACTGTGTAATAATGTATTTCAACGCTATTTTAGCGCTTATAACAGGTTTGAGATCATTTGCACTAAAAAACTCAACTTTTAACCCCGTTCCAGACCGGCTGACCCTTCTCAGATTGGCCATGCTGTTTGTCTATGGTCTTCTTTACCTGAACCCCGCGTGCAGGTCAAGACCAACCACATTTTTATCAGAGATTCGTTGCCTATTACTTTTCAAATATTTACATACATGCATACAATGAATCATCATATCATGAGCAGACTGTAAGCAACGTAAGGCGGGACTACTGTAGATCTGATCAATCATGTTGCGGGACATTCTGCATGGCTCGACCGCACATTTGAGATGTGATGTAGCCCACTTCCGTCAGAGGACCATCATTTGCATTATCAGCATAGTTACTGCGTTTAGGCACTGACATAGGCATATTAAGATCATACGGTTTGTAGTTTCCCGTCTCAGAGAACGCCAGTTGCATCCAATCGGGAAATACGCGGTCTATCTTCTCCGTGTCTCATGAAAAAGCACTTTCGACCAGTCGTTTCTTTTTATGATCGCACTAGCCTGCTGCAAAATGTTGTGGATATTTCAAATGTTTGTATTTGTTTGTATGATTTCTTTTTCGGATAGAAAGTTTAAGCCTTATATACATCCTTAAAACTTCTCATTTTTAAAAATTTTTTTGACTTTTGTTTTTCAAACGTTCGTAATTTGAGCGAGAAAAATGAACGTTTCCAACATTTTGATCTAACAAAGAAATGAATATACAGGGTGGGCCAAAAAAGGCTACATTCCGATTCAACAAGTCATAACTTCAGCTGATGTGAGCATGAGCCGCTACAACTGACAACATTAGATAGCTAAAAGCTGTCTTCTTTCGAATCGTGAAAATTTTGGCCTACTTTAATATTGTTTAAAGTCCAATAGCGTCATTGATCCTGCCATCAATTTGCATCCTATTTTCACGATATCCTGAAATTTTTGCACTCACTAGGAAGCGTATCTACTCTAGGGATTTAAAAAATGTGCTACCTAATTTTTATGAAGGTATTTATTGTCAAATAGGTCAAAGAAGGATTCCTGCATACGCAGTAATGTGATACAATGCAGAAACTCTGAGGTTAGAACAATATCAAAGTGAGGTGTAAACAAATAGTCGTAGTGCACGAAACGCTGGCAGCTGGCCAAAATCTTTTACACGATTTGTCGGTTCTAACGTCTCATGTTCACATCAGCCGAAGTCATGACCTGTTGAATCAGAATGTAGCCTTTTTTTGGCCCACCCTGTATAATGCAACCTACGTAGGTACCTACTAATAACGAAATGACAAGTTTTCGACACGTTACTTTAGGCGGCGAATACGGCAACATCACAGATTTCAGCAAAAATGAATCTTTTTCTTACTCATTTTGGTGTGTTTAGTATAATGCCACCAATTTTTTGAGTTTTCAAAGTCTATCTAGGAACATTGGAAATAATGATAATTTTTCTTTTATTTGTGGGTATAGGTTCAAGCCTATATTCACCCATGACCGCTTGACCCAAGCGGTCGAATGTTTTTTGTTTTACTTGCTCTCCCCTACTGGAAATCTTCAATCTTCAATGTACTGCAAGGTTTCAAATAATTGCGACCAAATCAAAATTCTTCTTTTCCTAATTTTAGCATGTTCAACAGGCATCAGAAAAAAATATGTTTTATATTAAAATGTTTGAGCAGGTATGTAGGCACTCGATTTTCGCCAATTTTATTGTTTCTTCTATTTTCTCCTTGAGAAAATGTTGTTTTTGAAAGGACAGCAGCTGCCCAAGTTAGGTGTGCTTATGATCCTTACAGAAAAAAATGTACGCGACTGCTTGTTAGTAATCCTGCAAGTGTTATACTCTTTGCTTGCCCTTGCTTATTTGCATGCTTTCGTGTCACCCATGTGTACGTTTGAGGGATGCGTGTTGAAAAATAGAGCATTGGTATTGCCATACTGATGTTTTTTACCAAAAAAACTATACCTTTATTAATCAACCCCTCGTAGGTACCTACTTTAAAGTTTTCCTTTTGACGAAATAGTTGTCTATTCCTCTGCTATAAAATTTTAATTTCTATCGCCCAGAATTGACCAGAAACTGTGTAAGAGCATAGTTTTAACACTATTCTAGCGCTTATACAAGTTTTTAAGGTCATTTTAGTCCGAAAAAGCTCAATTCTTGACCCACTACAGACTGTCTGAGCCCCAGATCGGTCATGCTGTGCATCTATGGTCTAGACTTCCCACAATGGAAAAAATAGGAATTTTTCGGGGAAAATGAGGCAAAAATGAAGGCCAAGAATAGATGAAAATTGAAAATTGCATCTATTCTTGAAAATGACCGGAAAGTGTAAAATAATACAGTTTTTATGCTACTTTAGCGTTTATACTGGTTTTTGAGGTCATTTTGGCCCAAAAAAGCTCAATTTTAGACCCATTTCCTACAGATTGGCTGACCCCCCGATCTACCATGCATGTGAGAATTGGGGATCTGAACTCTCCAGAATGAAAAAACTGGGAATTTCCTGGCAAAAATGATGCCAAATGAAGGCCAAAAATTGATTAAAGTGAAAAATATTCCACAGAAATGCGTTGAAATGATCCGAAATCTTCAGATTAACAATTTTTACTTTTACTTTAGCTACCGCTATTTGAGTCTATTTTAGCCCAAAGAGCTCTCTGACTGACTCTCCCCTAGATCGGCTGTGCTGTGCATGTTTGGTCACGCACGACCTGTTACGCACCTGCGGGGTTTCGAGTGAGGAAAAATAAGACGGAAGCTAAGCATGGTGACCTGCTAAACTTTACGTGTACCTACCTACCTATCTATTATAGTTCCCAAACGCACATTACAGGCAGAATCAGAACGACTATCTCATACTTCGTACTGGTTTGGTGTCATTAATCCTAAAGAATTAGTGGGTGTAGATTTTCATCCTTCGCAGTCGCATTCTCGTAATTCTTATTCATTTCATATAAGCTAGAAAATTAATTTTATATAAGCTAATTTCCCAAAATTTGATCATGTCGCATCGTAACATATTTGTGCCTAAGAACAAAACGATTTCATATGTACGAGTAGACATATGTCCTACTGCCAAGTAAGAAGTCGCTTACTTGGTGAGCCAACTTCTTCGTTGCTTTTTTCATCAATTTGATTCGTGCCTGCACGTCTTTCTGGTATATCGGCCCGCAAAACATCTGGATTTTTTCTGGTCGATCTATGGAAACTATATCTGCGTTGTAACCTTCTGTAATTTGCAAAACGACTGGTTTCAAGCCGACCTCTCCTTCCCATAGTATATCCTCTCGATGTTTAGAGCTTGACATAACTTGAGATTAATTTTGAGCCTATTGTGAAGAAGCAAAGCAGACTGAACTATAAACTTTATAGACTTTAGGTTTGAGCTTTGTAAATATCCTGTAATTTATGGTGATTCATCAGCAGCATTACACAGATTTAGCCGTTAAGAACAGAACTTGTTACACTACGACAGTTCATGTTCATTAGCTTATGGATTACATTAGGCATGAACAGTGCCAAAATTCAGAAGAGGCAAACGGTCTTATTTCCGTTTTTTGCGTCTTCCCCATGTTTAAATTTCTCACTTTTCATTTTTTATTGCCAGGAACAAAAGCTGGGCTGTCAATTATATCAAAGACAACATTGTGATATACAACCCCCTGTGCATGTGTGGACGGGAGTACTTTACATTGGCGGCGTTTTTTATTGGCGGTTTGTGTGACGTTCTTGCCGTAATTTCTTTCAGAAAAATTTCTTTAATTTTTTGACCCATGAAATGATTATCGAAAACTTTACGCATAATGAACGGATTTCTCGAACTACATTCGTCTTTATGGTGTGCAAAATTCAGACTACTATCCTTCCCGTAAGGAAATCTTAGGTTCTCCGCTGTTGTCAAATGCTTGTTGAATTCGATAGTTATGTCGCTTACAGATTGGCTGTAGCATTAGTAATACGAACCATGCGCTTATACAACAGAAAACAAAACCCTCAAAACCAAAAAGAAATGTGATGTCTGAAAACTTTAATTGAAAAGAAGGCATTCGGTAGGTAAGCGATTTCTTGTTTACATAATAAAGTTTATAATAAACACGCCCAGCTGAGCTGATCGACCAGCTTTTATAGAAACCAATAATGCGTGTTGCTTGCAATTTTTTATGCTCTACAGATAGGCAACAGTCATGAAGTTCATCGAGAAAACATAGGATATACTTTGTAGCCGAGCACGCAATCAACCGACCCTTCGTCGGTTACACTTTGTTCGTGGATAATCAAATGTGTTGCTGAATGAACGCCCAGCCAGCACAAACCAACCACCCGATAGATAAGCCAGAGGATAATGAATTATTACATATATCTAATGTAAACTGTTCTTCCAGACAGTTTAGCATTTAAACTTCGAATGGTCAAAAGATAATGGTTTGCAATGTGCCCACATTCGTACACACAAAAAAGCGAACTATTATTGGTAAGCTTTGTAAAAGTGACTATAGATAGCTTAACGAAGTCCTCAATTTGGTTACAATAGCATGCAATCAGAAATTATTTTTGTAACTTAAGCGGGTTGTACGCTTTTGAGTTATCGGAGGTATCTTAGCCGCGCGCTAGGTGCTTGCTGGTTACGTACTTGCAGTATGTACAGATACCTAAACCGACAGCGTGCCGCCGGGGAAGATACCCTACACACAGACAACTACAAAAACAACAACCCACAATAAGTACCTTCAGGGCTTACCTAAGTACCTTGCTACAATTAGCGCTGGTCAGGGAGCTACGGCAATCTGCCTTTATTCTTCCTCTCGACCCTAAATACCTACTACCTAGAATGTCCACGGATGTAACTGGTCCGGTACCTATGGAGATTGCGGGAGGGAGATTCCGACCGCAGTTTCTAACACAGGAGTAATTAGATAACCCTGGTATTCGCCCTAGGTCCTTGGACCTATTTTAGACCAAACGAATATTATTCGCGAAAAGAATTAAAAGGTTTCGCGCCAGATTACCTATGGCAAAACTACTTATAAATTTTGGTTCTGGTAGCACTCTGTACAATAAATACAACAACAAAGAGCTCTATTCCGGGTTGTCATCCACTATAAAAATTATGTAATAATTTTTATAGGTTTTTGGATTCGAAAGAGAATTGATGAATTTTGAGAAAAATGATAACCAAAAGGTTTTACCCAAAATTATCCGGCAGTCAAAGAGTCGAGGCCGGCCGATCCGATCCCAAACTACCTGCAATATAATGCACCCCTAGGTAGCTGTTTTTCTAGCTTTATATACACCAAACAAAATGAAATAGACTATGGCGCCCATCAAAGTCGAAGAAGACACGCCAGGAAATAAAAAAGCACCAACGCAACTCCAGCCGAACTAATAATGGCAGAGGGGGATTTACAGTAAAAGAAAAACAGAGATTATATGTTTATGACAGTAAAGGGCGCTACTTGCGCATGGATTTTTCCGTTCTCTGCACAGGCTTAACGTGAATAGCGGTCATGTTGCCTATGTTTTAAATGTGAAGAAAAAGGGGAAGTATGTGGTTTTCCACAGGCAATTCGCATTTGCGTGTCCCTTGCAACACGTAGCGATGTAAAGTCCAACCAATTGACACTGCGTGGCTGGATAGCCTCCACATGTCCTACTGTCGGATTCTATCCGACTGCAAACTAATTGCTATTGGATGGCTGGATAGCCTGAATGGCAACTCAAAGACCGGATGGTCAAACTAGACGCACTAAGATGCGTTTTAGCCGTAAGTGTAACGGCCGGTGTAGATACACTATTTACACTCTTCCCCTCACCGGGAAAAAATTCGGATCACGAGCCAAAGTTTTCAAAATGGATGAAAATTGTCCGAAATATAAGAAAAATTGTTGGGGATCCAACAAATGGAAATTTTGAGTGAATTATTGAAATTTTGTAGGTTGGGCCCCCTGTGGAGGGAGAAAAATTTGAATTGAAAAGTATGGCGGCTGAATCCATGACTGAGCCTCTGTCAAGTAGTGCAGAGATCGGAAAAACTAAATTTTAATAAAAGAAAAATTTAATCAGATTTTAGATAAAATTAAGATAAGGCCAAAAAATTACTTTTTAGCAATAGAAAAATCAACAAGATTAAAACAACGAGATTATGACAAATTTAAAGACGAGATTCAAGGCACATGGAATGTTGAAACGCGAAAACTAGTAGCATAATGACAAGAAATTTTATGATAAAACGCGAATAAAACAACGTTGATCCAACAAACAATAAACTGCTGGCCATGGGGCATCAAATGCAGAGTCCAAATATAGAGTGAAAGCCAAACGTGGCTACTGGCGGCATTTATGATCTGGCTTTGTCGTCAGAAAGAAGCAGAACGAACGAATCAAATGATGTGACGAGTCGCTAGAGTCAGTATCACGGCGCTGGCAATGGGCGACCGTCGGCTGATAGATTGATGCGCGATTGCATCTGTTTGCGCGCAGGCGACGATGTCCATTGAAAGATATCGCATCGGGTGTTGGTGGCCCAAACCCGTAATAGATTTGCGGCTGGCTAGAAGGCGTAGCCGGACGGCAAAACTCCTCAAAGTTCTGATTGGCACGCGGCAGTGATGGAAAGCGGCCAAAACTGCCTGAACTACTGGTCAAACGCGGTGGTGAGCGCGATCGTTGTTGTTGTTGACCATGACTTTCGATTGACTGCGGCGGTGATCGTGACTGCTGCGGAAAACGACCAAAACTTCCACTGGAACGCGGCGACAAACGCGTTGGTGTTGGAAATCGACCAAAACCTCCGCTTGGAAAGCGGCGGCAACCATTGCTGTGGCGTTGATTGTGGCGGCGGGGTTGAACATGGCCATTGCTGCACGTGCAACCGTTGACCTGTTTGTTTGTGTGGCGTTGAAGTTACTGGCTTTTGAGGTAGAGTTTGCCTGAAACGAGAAAAAGAGGGTCCGGGTTTCAAATGTGATGGCTTCAATGACTCCGCTAGTTGGCGGTAGATCATTGCTTGCCTCTCGCGCCATTCTTTCCGTTTCTGGTTGGCCTTATACGCTCATTGGGTATGCTCGTATTTGTTTCGAGCTCGTTGGCTGGCCCTTAAAAAAGGAATAGCTTCGTGATAGGATCTTAGGCGTTCCATATACACCGTCTGATCCTCACGCCTTATATCGGAAGCCATGGCTAAAGAGCCTGGCCGATGCGCGACTGTGACGTGTGGTGGTGGCGGCATTGGGTTTGTTTTGTGCTCGGCTTGTTTGATTATCATCCGGGCTTGGCGCGTTTTGATCTGAGCCTGCAAAGAAAGTTCCAAGACGTTTTGTCTCTTCTTTGCTTGGGGTCCAGATGGACCCTGCAAAGAAGCAAAACGCTTCTGCGATTGACGTTGCTGCTGAGTTTGGCAAATATTGTCCAACTCATTGGGTAGCTTTTTCTGAAGATAAAACGATGAGTGTTGTCGTGATTTGTGACGGCCGAACTGGGCGGGCACAGATAAATCTGGATCCGTAGCTTTGCGAATATGCTGAATGTTGTGATGTAACGCGACTGGATCCTCAATTTCTTCCACTACTTCCAGGAATTCTGGGAATGCTTCCCTCGGAAACTGTGTATAAGTCGGGCCAAAGAATGCGGCAAGCAACATGCGTCAAATTTGTTCACACATTTGCCAGGCGATTCCAGGGTCGCCGTATAGGGTAGCAAATGTGTAGAAGCGTTGATCCATATAACGCAACAGTGATGAAGCTTGCATCACGTGCGCTGTAACAAACACTGGTTTGCGGCTGAAAATGGTTTTGTATTCTCACTCAAATTTGCGAAACGCTTCAAAAATATCAACCATTTGCCGAATGGTGATACACAATGGTGCCGTATGATCAGGCTGTGGCTGAATATGGTGCGGAAAAAATTCTGGCTGCAATGTCGCTCCGCTTTGTGCGTTCATTTGCTGCGGCGTCGGCACAAATGGATGATTTGTGACATATGTGATGCTCACTTTGTAGAGCATGTAGCCCGTCGTAATGAACATACGATTTTGTGTAAACAACGGATCTGGATAGAACTGGCGATGGAAAACACAGGGCTGCATTATGAAACGCAGCGCAGCCTGGTTCCTGGGGCCTTTGTTCTCTTCCACTTCAGTGGGTTACCGTGGCAAAATTGCTGGCCTGTCCGGCGTATTTGGCGATTCGACAAAATTGCAAGTATCGTGCATACATTGCGTTGTAGCAAACTTGAATGTCGTCATATAGGCCTTTGAACAACTCCATGCCTGCTTCCGGCCCAAGCCATTCTGCAAAAATTGTGGAAATTTCTGACAGACAAGCAAGGTTGATTCGTATCTTGCAACTCTTGCATGACTTCGATGAAAATAATTGGCGTAGGCGGTGATTCACCATTGCTCTTCCGTATCCTGCACCTGCATCGGTTGCTGAACCGGGGCTTGAACGCTCTGTTCCGTCGTTGTTGGCTGCAAAATTCGCAGAATACGCTGCGACGGCAATGGCTTGGCAGTGGCAAATGGCAACGCCATTGAAGACATGATATTTTGAATATCAGTTGTTGTTGCGAGGTAGGCGGTGGCGCACTGAAGCTGGAACAGCTTGTGGGGGCGCAAAACGTGACTTTATTTAGTCGCCGGTTGTAACAAATGGCAATTTTCAACATCCAGGGCCGACCCAGTGTAGCGGTGGTTGTGGCTGCAACTGGAAACCTGTCAAAAACGTTTGTTTCCATGGGCTCAGGTGCATTAAGCGATGCTGACGATGGACAAGTCGATGATGTCGCCAAAAATTGCTTGTTGCGTTGGCGATGGCGGATGCTCTGTGAGCTGGCGCAAATGGCGGATTGCCCTGCTCATCTGGCTCATAGGCATCCAAAACAATCATCGTCGGATCTTTGCCATCCGATTTAGGCGCCGTTGTTCTGCGATATGTTCGCTGCTTTTGGACATATTAGGCTGGCAATTTCCACAACTTGACATACAGCAGCTCTGGCGGCGGCGCTTCTTGGATTGCAAATTTTTCGCCTTCAAAGGTGAAACCGGCTGGTATTTGTCGAGGAGAAATTCTGCTCATTTTTAGCAAATACGTATTGATGAGTATGTATACATCGAGTTAAAAGATCGGGTCTAATGCGAGATATTGCAACATAGGACCCGTTAATGGCATATTCCATGCCTGGCTAATCCACGTGACTGCCAAAGTATCCGACTCCATGTCGAAAAAGAATGCTGCCAGCGTTTTGAGGCGATGATTACCAGCGTCGATACGATTTTCGAGCAGACTTCATATGCCTAAAAAGTCGTTTCCGAGGGTAATAAAAATTCAAACATCCGGATCCGGATAGTGAAGATTCAAACTTCCGGATCTGATCCGGATCCGGTACTTAAAATTCAAAGTGTTCGATTCGGATCCGGATCCGGGTAGTTAATTCAAACTTCCGGATCCGGATCCGGATCCTGAAAACATCCGTATAATACCGGATCCGATCCGGATCCGGGTACCCGTTTCATCACTAGTAGACATTGTTCACGACAGGTATATGATGGCGTGCGCCATGCGCGCACGCCTCATGGGAGTTCAAAAATTATTTGTTTTCGGAATTTTCTCTAGTAGTCACCTTTCCTGGTCAAACTTCTTTGTTTTTTACTATGATTAGGCTTCGATTTATGTAAGTGGTAGTCAGTGATGGATCAAACCCAGATTTAAATATTTTTAATTTTAGTCTTTTCTGAGTTTTTTTGGTTTTTTGGGTTTTATTGATTTTTTCATGGAAATGACAGCTAGAGCTACATACATAGTGTAGC
This sequence comes from Mermis nigrescens, assembly GCA_036768485.1. Taxonomy (NCBI): domain Eukaryota; kingdom Metazoa; phylum Nematoda; class Enoplea; order Mermithida; family Mermithidae; genus Mermis; species Mermis nigrescens. The sequence goes on along the minus strand of JAVLUZ010000841.1, from coordinate 8,496 downwards.
TGGGAATACTTCAATAGCTGCAAGGCACGAAACAAACAAGATAAGATAGGTTTTCATTCATTCTATTCGGAGCTTTCTAAATTTACTCCAACTAGTAATTTTTAGCATATTTATTATAGTTTTGCCAAATTTCCACTGTTCTTGGGCTCCATATCAGATTGTTACCTACTATTTTGATGTAAAAACATTGTTTGCTCTTGTACGTACCTACTATATTTATTCATAGCTAACACTATGAAGCACATCTATTACATAAAAAACATGACTGGATAATTATTACCCAGCTTAAGCTTAGGTGTGTTAGGGTTTTAAAACGGAGCTTGGGTATTATCTGAAATGTAGCTGACAATTCATTATTTTGTTTAAACGATTATATGAATTACAGAAAACGCAAAAGCAGCATCAATCTAGCTGATAGGACTAGTAACTAGTGATGTAAAAGATCATGTGGATCTGAGGCCCGGTTGCTCGACTCGACCATTAACTAATGTTTACCTTAACGTTAATGGTCACCTTAACGCAACCATTAATTAATGGTCGCGTTAAGTCCGATTTTCACCTTAACGGAACCATTAAAAAAATCGGGTTGCTCGACTCAACCATTAAGCTCGACTTTAAGGGAAGTCTAATGGTCGATTTAAATTTCGGTTGCTGGACTCCACCTTAGTGCAGCCATTAATTAAGGCTCAGTTTTTTAATGTCTACCTTAAAACCGGTTGCTCGACTGAAACCTTAACGCTCCCATTAAGCGTTTAATGGTTTCTTTAAGGTAAATTGGGTTGCTGGGCTTCACCTTAACGACTTTAATGGTTTTGTTAAGGTTCATTCTTTAAGGTAGGTCGAGAGCTACATTAACGAACTCATTGATTGTTTTTCACATTGAAAAATGGCGCTTCTTCCTATCGTTCCGATTTTTAATATTATGACAAGTTCTCGCCGATTCGAAGTCAAAAGAAGTCCTTTGACTAATTTCAATGACGACGAATTTTATGACCCATTTAGATTTAGCAAGTTATCCTTAATACTGAAGATTTCATAACAATAATACTAGTTTATTCTTTTTTTCTAGTTGCAGACAAGGCAACAATGAGCGCTGCCTACTGACAATGCGAATTGCAGAAAAATGGCTGATACAAAACTCATCTTTACATAAATAGAAATTTTTTTAACTATTAAATTTTTCCAACTACATAATTTTATGACAATTAAAACGCGGTTCTTATAGAGACTTCGTGTATGCAATTATCGTTTTCACGAGATAACTCAATGATTACATTTCACACTTGAAAAGTAAAGCTTCTTTCATTATTCTTTTATTTAATAATATGATACATGCTCGTCATCCACTGTCAAATGAAATCCATTGATTCATTTTAATGACAATAAATTTCAATAAAGATTTTATTCAGGTATGGAAAAAACCCAGATTTGAAAATTTTGAATTTTGGGTTTTTTTGGTTTTTTGGGGTTTTTTGTGCTTTATTGGGGTTTAATTGGGTTTTTTAATGGAAATGACAACTAGAGCTACATAAAGTAGCTAGGAATACTCCAACAGCTGCAAGAAACGAGACAAACAAATAGCAACAACTTTATTCAGCTAATATTGAAATCCAATAACAAAATCGATCATTCACTGCGGTTGCCACTATATGTATTTATCTTCCTCTTCAATGCTCGGACATTACCAGATTTTAATCAAAAAATGCACTGGCTCTCAAAAAATATTAGGAAATAGAAAAATTGGTCGAACTCAGAAAAGTGTGGGCTATTGAGGTGGCTGAATAAAAGCGCCCTGTTTTGCAGCATGGAATGGCAATTGTGAACTAGGGGCTGAGATTTTCGAGCATGGCATTGTGTTGACCACACTGAGGTTGGTTAGCCTTTACAAGTCAAAGGAACAGCATAATGCAAACAAAAAGAGATTGGAAATACAATTTGAATCACCTACAGTATTTATTTCAGTCTATTTGAAAAATTGGTAACCTGTGGATAAAAAACCCAAAACCCAATACTTTTTTGCACCCAAAATAACCCAAAAACGCAGATTCAAAAAACCCAGCCTTGCCAACCCTGATTTTATTCGAGAACGAGTTTTTTCAGTTGATTTCTTCATTTTATTTAAGCTGTTGCCGAAAATGCGCTAAAATCAAAACTGTATTTTCCTATTTTTATTTCTCTATTTTTTTTTAAATTTCCATATCATCGCAAGCAACCATATATGTTTTACCCAGACTAACGAGCGTTTTCATTTATTTTCCTCATTAAGCGTATTGCTGTCACTGCAATCCATTATCAGACGAATTCGAACCAAACCCAAAAGTCAAGCGGTGAAAGAGTAAAATAAAAGAAAATTCGAATTTTCAATGACTATGGTTCTCAACGTTTTATATCTATGTATTTTAACCAAAACATTAAAATTCTCGTGAAATGCAGTGTGAACTTAACACAACCATTAAACTTCCCTTAACGCAACCATTAAGCTTACCTTAACGCTACCATTAGATTTCCCTTGATGCAGCCATTAAAGGTTTTTGTTAATGGTTTCTTTAATGGTACCCTTAAACTTCCCTTAACAAATGCTCGACCATTAATTAATGGTCAAGTCGAGCAACCCGATTTTTACGAACCTTAACGAAACCATTAGTTAAGGTTTTACCTTAACGTTAATGGTTTCGGTAAGGGAATCTTAATGGTTGTTGGCGTTAAGGTGGAGTCGAGCAACCGGCCGGCCATTAAAAATTAATTCTTAATGGTTAGCCTTTATTAAGGTGGAGTCGAGCAACCGGGCTCCTGATCTTTTAATCTAGATCCAGATAATATGGATCTGCTTATATTCTGATCTGGTTATCTGATCTGGATCTGGATCTGCCAGAAAATCAGAACCCGATCCTCATCTGGATCTGGATCTGTTTGAGTCAAGTTCTATCTGGTTAAAGATATCAGAAAGTTATTTTTGCGCGACGGTATTCGTTCTGTTTTACGATTTACTGTAGGTAGGTTATCTGAGTAGTTGTAGCCTTACTTGCACGTGGGGGTGGGGGTCTGCTGGGGATTTTGACCCCCTCCATATTCGTGCTGACCCCCAGAATGGCGAAAAAGTGCCGCTGACCCCATAACTTTTTGGTTTTAGAAAAATTTTTAAAGCTCTGCAGAAAAGTAAGTTAATTTATAAAATTGTATTGAAGATTGTTTATTCACATAAATGATCATCAGAGTTGACCTTTGAGAGACTTTTTTTGCCTAAAAATGAGAAAATTTTAAATTTTTACTCGAAAAATTTTTGTTGAAAAACGTTGTTGCAGTGGATGCGCGACATCGAGAAACGTCTAAAAACAATGTTTTTAGCGCTCGTGGGCCATTTTTATCGCTTTCTTGATGTTTAAAAATAATTTGACCTTGACCCCCAGAAATTCTATGCTGTACATGTATGGTTTTAGTAGGTGCATCTTCATTTTTCATGAATTTTAAAAAGCGTTTTTCTTTGTTGAATTGAAATTAAGCAGGTTTCTTCATAGTGTTGCATTTTGTGTCGTTAGGTAATGTATCGTTTGTAATATTTGACAGTGGTATATCCCTCTGAAATAATACACAAATTATTAATTGCATTCGTAAGTTGGATTAATGTCGTTTTTGTAAAAAGCAGACTACACCGTCTTCTGGTTGACTCATGCCTATTTGTAAATATCTAAACTTGTGAGCTTTTACTTTTAGACAATTTTTACTGATATCATTTTTATAAAAAAGCTCCAAATTCAAATTTTCCACGGCTCTGACCCAGCCCCTCTGGGGGAGCTGTTACATTAGTCCCGCCACCCAAGACCCCCAATCCATGTGGGCTCGGGCGCTTTATGCCCTCCTTTTTAGCGATACAAATTGCCGCACAAAAAATATTTTTATCTGGATCCGGATCTGTATCTGGATCTTTTTAAATTTTGATCTGGCAAAATGATCTGGATCTGGATCTGATTATTTTCTGATCTGGTTATCTGATCTGGATCTGGATCTGCCAGAAAATCTGAACCCGATCTTTACCTGGATCTGTATCTGAGTAAAAATCTGGATCTTTTACATCACTACTAGTAACTTAGTACAGTCCAGTTTTTAATTTCTTTTGCTCCTAAAATTGTCCATATTTCTCTAACACGAATTTGACTTTGCCTTTGAGAAATTAACGGCCTAAGGATTGGTACTAACGACTCAAACCTTTCGACTTCACCGGGCCCTAAAAATAGCTCGATTTGTAGAATAAAAATTACAAAAAACGAATCCTGCCTTGTTGTGTTTTCTAAGTGAGGTCAGGTCGAGAAATCCTAGTGAGGTAAGATCAAAGGAAAATTCTCAGAACATAAAACATCCGGAGGTCGAAAAGATGAAAATTTATGTTACGAGCGAACAAAATCATGATTTTAATGCCATCTCTTATTTGCCAACTGTATTTATTAGAGGATCGAAAAATCATAGAAAATCAGCTAATTTAGCGGATACATGCGCTGCTTACGTAGGCAAGACGTTAATTGGTAAAGTCCCAAAATTTTTAATAGTAAAAAAGGTCGAAAAATTGATCGTACGGGCAAAAAAACACCCTTCTACAACCTCACATGGGCGTCATAAAGCGAAAAATAAAAGCAATCATTTCGGGAATTATAAGAAATGAGATCACATGTATAACCGGAATTGAATCCTGGATACGGTAGACCGAAGTGCTGGCTTTACAACCCCTGCGATGTGCATCACCTTTTACGAATGGAGACAATTTGATTTCAAATCTGCTTATCCTGTGCGTCTTATTATTCACGACCAGACTCCCCAATAAACAAGCCAGTAAATGAAATTAAACGACAGAAACAGAATAGGGAACAAAAATCTAGATATGAAGTCAATACGGTCGGCTCGACTTTTGCGGAATATAACTGGGTGCAAATTCCAAACCGAGAAGGACCGTAGGGCGGAAGAAGACGGAAGCGACGCTGGAGCCTTTTTTTCCTAAACGCGACTTGATCAGAAAATATCTTCGAAATGAACGGCGCAACTCTGTAACATCATAGCAGGCACTTATTTTTTATGACGAATTATCACTGTAAAATAAAATGAAATTTATTGACCTGCACTAAAGCTGTAATTCGCCAAGGCTTAGTTTTTTGCAGCCATTACTCAAAAAAATCTATTTCTATTGACTTGAAGACACACAATGTACTTAGATTTTAAAAGAAAAGCCAGCTTTACATAGTCATATTATAGTGGTCATTTTTAAGAAAACTATAAAGTTTGGTCTATATTTAACCACTATTATAAAAAAATTATAGTGTGCGATTTGTTTAAGAATTTTCAAAGACAGTAACGCCACTCCAAATATTTAAGAGCTCGAATAGTTTTAACCCATCCGTTCATTGAATTTAGAATTGGAATAAATTTATAATAATTTTATATAAATTTAGAATCACATGGGGAAGTCACCTGTTAATCTAAGGTTAAATTAACACCGTTCTGTAAGACATTGATTCCCTTGAAACATTAATCATAAGCTACTAATTATTGTATATGTGTATACATACATAGATAGATATAACTAGCAAAGAAAAATGCTCCGATGGCATAAAAAAGATGAACACACTTGGAATTGTAGATTGTTAAGGATGTAAAAGGAGGGGACTAGGAAAAAGCTACCTAACGTCGCAAAATCTGCTAAAAATCACACTTTCTCTCAGCAACGCAAAAACTCGAAGTATATTCTGCGGCCAACAGATTAAAATAAATATTATACCATAAAAATGATTGCAAAAGCAGCACGTTAGCTATGCAGTAGCTATGGGAAATGATATTGAGTAAACTAACAGTCTTTCTAAGCCAATTGAATGAAATAGCAAACATCGATGCATCCAAGACAATTGAAGAAATTGTTGGTTTAAAACAGTAGGAAACGCGTAAGTTGACTTGAAACAGTAGGTACACTAGTATGCCCGTGACGATTGTGTGCACTAATTTATCGGCCCCTGCTCATAAGTGGGCGGCACCAAAAATCTGAGGGGGTGCAAGATTTTTTCAAAAGTCAAAAAAGGGCCTTAAAAGTGGTGGTATGGCAAAAAACAACATTTTTCAACATTTCTCATCGAGCACTATCCATTGGCATCAAAAAAAGCGAAAAAACGAAAAAAATTTCAAAAATTGTAATATGGGGGTGGGGGGTATTTTGATTTCTGGGGGGGGGTATTTTGGTTTCTCTGGGGGTGCATACCCCCAAACCCCCAACTCCCACGCGCTTTGCTTGCTATAATGCTCATAACAAAATAAAACAACTTTAAATACAATATCACTCAGTTTTCTGTCAATCAGGATATGAAGCAGTAGTTAAGCATGGCTCCCTAGCGTGCAACACAAAGTATATACGGCCATGTTTTGTGTTATAGGCCCCGCCCACTCGATCGTAGAGAAGCAGCCTCTCCTGTGTTATAGCATAGGCGGAGGAGCGCCCTGGTTGCGCCCTGGCTTGCGCCCTGGCTTTTCTCTCAGAAAGCTATGTAATACTTAATATAGGAAGAAGAATGCCCACTGATAATAAACAGACAAGTTATATCGTGCATTGGCGAAGCAACATAAACTGAAACATCTAAAGAGACAAGTTATATCGTGCATTGGCAGCGAATTTATAATAAATCGACGTCTTTTGTTGACTGGTGAAGCAGCAATAGCATTAAATTGATAATTCTGAGGCGCACGCGCGCCAGGATTTTAACCAATTAGTACTATAACTTTAGAAATAGAGGGCGGATTGGGCTGAAATTTTCATAGTAGGGTGGTTTTATGTTGCATGTGTTATCTTATTGTTATCAGCATGTAATCTACACTATGCCGATTTTTGTATACACTTCCTCATATAGCACCATATTTCAAGAACCAATGCTGTGATTTTGTTCAAATTGTTAGGATATGATGTATATAGGCAAGGCATGCTATATACGGAATTTCAGCGCGCAGCCTACAGTTTACTAGTTTACTTTACACTTTTTCGTATAGTATTATATTCCAAGAACTAGAGGGCAGATTTGACTCAAATTTTCAAAGTACATTAGGTTTACTTAGGTATGCATATGTACGCAATTTTAGCGCACAACCTACAGTATGCTGATTTTTTTACACTGTCTCTACAATGCTTGACTATTTACCAGTACTTGTCTAGTGATGCCATTAGGGGTTATTTTTGCCCAAAAATAAGCGGCCCAGTATAGGCGAACATTGCTCAAATTTAATTATCATGCAATTTTGAGCTTCTTAAAGTTTATCAGAAAACGCCTGAAAAAGGGCGATCTTTGCCTGCTCTTTAACCTGTGGAAATTTCTAAGCCCTGAAGCTAGAGTCAACTTTACATAAAATTCATTACTGAACACATACTTCATCCATGTCATCAGTAATGATATAAAAATTTGCAAAGTTTGGAATATTTTTTGTAAAGTTTGGAATATTTTTTGTAAAGTTTGGAAATTTTTTGTAAAATTTGGAATATTTTCGTAAAGTTTGGAATTAATTTTACGTGCTAAAGCATAGTACTTTTGCAAAGTTTGGAATATTTTTTGTAAAATTTGGAATATTTTTTGTAAAGTTTGAAATATTTTTGTAAAGTTTGGAATATTTTTTGTAAAGTTTGGAATATTTTTTTGTAAAGTTTGGAAATATTTTTGTAAAATTTGGAATATTTTTTGTAAAATTTGGAATTAATTTTACATGCTTAAGCATAGTACTTTTGCAAAGTTTGGAATATTTTTTGTAAAGTTTGGAATATTTTTTGTAAAGTTTGGAAATTTTTTTGTAAAATTTGGAATATTTTTTGTAAAGTTTGGAATTAATTTTACGTGCTAAAGCATAGTACTTTTGCAAAGTTTGGAATATTTTTTGTAAAATTTGGAATATTTTTTGTAAAGTTTGAAATATTTTTTGTAAAGTTTGGAATATTTTTTGTAAAGTTTGAATATTTTTTGTAAAGTTTGGAATATTTTTTGTAAAGTTTGGAAATATTTTTGTAAAATTTGGAATATTTTTTGTAAAATTTGGAATTAATTTTACATGCTTAAGCATAGTACTTTTGCAAAGTTTTGGAATATTTTTTGTAAAGTTTGGAATATTTTTTGTAAAGTTTGGAAATTTTTTTGTAAAATTTGGAATATTTTTTTGTAAAGTTTGGAATTAATTTTACGTGCTAAAGCATAGTACTTTTGCAAAGTTTGGAATATTTTTTGTAAAATTTGGAATATTTTTTGTAAAGTTTGAAATATTTTTTGTAAAGTTTGGAATATTTTTTGTAAAGTTTGGAATATTTTTTGTAAAGTTTGGAAATATTTTTGTAAAATTTGGAATATTTTTTGTAAAGTTTGGAATTAATTTTACATGCTTAAGCATAGTACTTTTGCAAAGTTTGGAATATTTTTTGTAAAATTTGGAATATTTTTTGTAAAGTTTGGAATATTTTTGTAAAATTTGGAATATTTTTTGTAAAGTTTGGAAATT
>JAVLUZ010000840.1:181303-241575 GCA_036768485.1 Mermis nigrescens | reverse complement strand
GAAAGCTTAGTAGTCATTGAACGTGTACCTACATAATTTTAGGGCACAGTGACCTGTACCGATTTATCCTATAATCCTGATCCGAAATCAGAAAGCTTAGTGGTCGTTAAACGTGTGTGTACATAATTTTAGTACAATGCGACCTAAATATTGATTTATCCCATAATCCGGGGGCCAGGAAGCTTAGCGGTGTATGTACATAATTTTAGCACACTGTGACCTAAAATCGATTTATCCCATAATCCGGGGGGCAGAAAGCTTTAGTGGTCGTTAAACGTGTGTGTACAAATTTTAGTGCAATGCGTACCTACATAAATAAGGGATTTAGTCCCATAATCCTGATCCATAGTAGACTTGTGCATCCTTTTGGATATGCTAATTTTGGGGTGGGAAAGGGCAGAGAGCGGATTAATGTAGGTACCGTGGCTCATCCTCCGGGGTATAATGACGTCAGATTGCGATCGTAATACGCTCATACTTCGTCTGCCGGGCTTGGTACCGGGCCCGGGCTTATATACTAACAACATGCCTTGCTTCCAATATAATGTTATGCATAAAATACATATTTAGACCAATTTTACATTTGTTATTTGTCAAACAAAAGGCTTACTGCTGTATCAAGAAGATTTTTGAATTCTGAGCTATGTTAATTATTCAATCTTTCTAAAAATAAATTAAGTAGTTAGCAAGGATTTTGGTAGCATTATTCAAGCAAGAACAAAGTTTTTAATACAATAGCACGCAATTCCATTATTAAAATGCACGTGCAACTAAACACGGTTTGAAAAAGCACAAGGTTTCATGTAGATATTTAAAAGGAAATTGAGCATTAAATTTATGCATTCAGACATAACAGCGACTATGATATGGTGGGATAGAAGATATGCTGTTTGGACTTTAGAACTCAAACTTTAGTGTACATTGACATCAATTGAAATTGTGTAGTGTATAGTGATAGGACACGTATTGAAGCCATAGGCATAGCCAGGGGCATTGGGGTCACATGCCCCCCGAAATTGTTCAGAAATTTTGTTGATTTTTCGAGTGTAATAATTGTGTCCAGAAAATTGACTTCAAAAAGGCAAAAACGTCAAAAATTTTCCGGCACTTCGCGCCGAGTCTTTATTATATTTATTGTTGCTTTGTTTGTCTTTCTTTACAAGGACAGGACACATAATCCTATTTTAAATGAAAGGAATGGCCAAATTTTCTTATGTTTTTGCGCATTTTTCTGTTTTCTGAATTATATATAGTTAACAAGAAGGCCACAAATGAGCCTGAAAACGAAAAGAACAAAATTGTCATTGGTACATCTTTTATATCTTATTGGCAGCACCCTTTGCTGTGCTTTATACTTAGCAGAGAGTCGAAAAGCGCATTTCGGCTCAGAAATCTTGAACAATGTAGGACTTAATCAATTTTAAGTGTTTTGGGCTTAATTTAGAACCGAGATTTTGGCCGATTTTGCGAAAATTTTAGCGATAGTATTTAACATTAAAGTGCTTTTTTTTACAAAAATTTCTAGGGGCGTTTGAGCGCGCCATTGCAGCCCCCCCCCCGCCATAAAATCTCGTTGTACATGTGCAGCAAGATTTTTGGGAGGACGAAAAAAGGAAAAAGGGTTCGCCGAAATTAATTTGGTCTGTTCTGTATGATTTTAGCGGTGTAAATTGTGTTTCAAGAGCTAAAACGTCTAAATTTTCCAGCGCATGGTGCTGCTGTTATTGTTCTTTCTTTTTGTAAAGCTTCAGCTTTGCGTGTAATAGCCGCAAAATATCACAGAATATTAGTATTCACAGGCTACAAAATGTTAAGGACAGTAAAAGATTAGTAAATTCCTTGGTGCTTTGCGCTTCTTATGAGTTCCGGACTGTTTGTCAATAGACCGTAAATTCTACATGAAAACAATAAAAATTTCAAAAATTTCCGGCGTTTCACGCTGATTAACATTTTTGTATTTCTGATTGTCAGAAGCCCATAAATTAGCTAGGCTACACCACTAAAGGTCGAAAAACTCAATTTTATCATAGGTATTTAACGTTACTAACATTCAATGCAAAATTAGTCTTAAAAAATTTTTTTGTGCATGCCCCTGAACCAAAATCCTGGCTACGCCTCTGATTGAAGTGTTGTACAGAAGATGAATGCACATATAGGAGTTGACAAGTATATGATACAGAGCAAGTGGGCAGAAGTTAGGCAAATGGATTTAAAAATACGGACAACAGCTGAAATAGTAAATGTCTAAAATATTAACGATAATTATTTGAGGCCTGGGTGAGGCCCGGTGGTTTTCAGCCGGGCCCGGGCCTGCAATGACCGGCCGGGCCCAGTCCAGGCCCGGGTACCCGCCGATCACTGCTGTAGCGGTCAGCAATATGTCAATCGTACCTGACCGGCCTTGCCTATCCCATTTCTCAGCAAATTCACGCAACATCCGCATCCTTTCTACAACAATTCAACTTTTGTCTAACTCGATTTTACGTCATAACCGGTACAATGGTCTATGGAGTTGGCTTAGAGTTCGTAGCCAATCATCCAAGGGTTGTAGAAGCACCTCAAATCATGCGTCGAGACAATACACAATTCCATCGAATTTTTTCCGCATCGTCTTACGCCTGCGCCTGACATTCATGCTCCTTTGGCTTTAACAATTCGCCAAATGACTGATATCTTCAGTTCAATGAACGAATTTTCGAAGAATACAAGTCAACTTTCCCATTTCATTCCGTCTTTTCAATCTATGACTTTCATGTCCGCGCCATTACTGCTTCAATTTCTTGACAATTGGTTTTTAAGATTCCAATTTTGGTATCGAGAACCTCGAATTGCTTGGCGCATGGTCGAACAGATTTGACGAATGCTTAGATCTATTTTTGTGGAAAGAGCTTTCAATCCGTTTCCAAAGAAGTTTTTGTCGAGTTTCCTGAAATTATTGAGACAACTACTGACTAATTTACCGTGCATAAGCGAATTCAGTTAATTCAATTGCGCACGGATCCGCCAATCACGTGTCCACCATAGGTGGGCAGCACCAAAATTCTGGAGGGGGGGGGGGAGAAAAATTTCGGGGGTGAAAAATTTTTAAAAGGTCAAAAATGGCCTTAAAAATGGTGGTATGGCGAAAAAAACACCATTTTTCGACGTTTCTCATCAAGCTCTATCCAATGGCATCAAAAAATTGCTAAAAAAGCAAAAAAAAATTTTTCTGGGGGTCATTCTGATTTCTGGGGGGGGGTATTTCAACTTCTGGGGGTGCATACCCCGCAAACCCCCACGCCCATGTGTGGTGTCCACTGTTTTTCCACGCTATGCTGCACGCCAACAAATCCAAGGTTACTTGATATAACTCTTCCAGGCCAATTAGAAGAAGTTCACAATCGCTTAGCAACTGCGGCGCGTCTGCAACTCGTACAGATGACGCCGCCAACAAAAATGCGGTCGATCTACCATCAATCTATCTATTGAAGGTCAAATCGTCTTACGCCGTTGTCGTATGGAGCAAGAGCGACGCAACCGTAGGTCTATGCAGGCTATTGAGGAAACGCCACAATCATTTCATATTCGTCGTACTACCGATTTCACTATTACTTCTACAGTTCGTCAGCCGAACGTTTTGTCGCAACCTACCAAACGTCTTACGTCGCGTCAACGTCATTATAATTGTGTCAAATGTAGTCGTCAGTTACGCCGCGCCACTAGAGCCAAACAATTGGCTTTGCAAACTTCTGCTCAACCGGCGGCCCAACTGTCTGCTTTGGGCTGTCGCAGTCCACGTCCGTCGCGTTTAGACAATCATCGCCATTGTGATTCCGTTGCGCCACATTGCCCAGCTCTGATGACTGTATCTGTACCACGCTGCTACATTTACGCAATCGCAGGATTGTTATCCTGTCCAGCAGCAAATTGCCGCGCCGCATTTTACGCCTATTCCGTCGTGTGGAAACAACCGCTTTCATTCTACATCGCGCATTACGCCAGATTATTTGCGCACGACTGACAGTCATTGTACTGCTCAGTCGTATTTGCCATCGTTGATCAACCGGATTGCCGCACTTGATTATTTGCTCATCATTTGATTTCTGCTGTGCCTGGACAACATACCAACTGCCAGCAGTTCGTATATTTTTGTTTAATTTGTTTAATTCGTTTTTTCCATAAAATTTTTGTTTACTAATTAATTTCCTGCAGCCACTTCTCCCAAAATTTTTTCTTCCACCTTAGGACCTTTTTCTCACTATCTTTTTGCATATCTCCGTTATTCATTATTTACCATGTATATTTTTATTTTGCTGTATACTTTCTGATTTTTTCCCAAAAAACATATTTGTTATTTCATTGTTTTTGTCTGTCTTTGATTCATTTATTGTCCTTGTCCATATGTGTTCTCAATTTGTCCATAATTTGAGCCTTTTGTACTCAATACTAATTAAGCCGAGTGACCTGCCCTCCTATCATAAATTATTTTTTCAATCAAAATTCTCCGGGTCCTGGGCAAACAGTCTATTCCGCACCGTTGCACAAAACCACATTGTCAACACGCTGCCAACACACTCGCTTTTTCGTCTCCGGCTGCTCAAGTGTTTGACGTAGCTGTATGTCATCTGTACATTTTCATGCGTTTTGTGCATAAAATGTGTCAGCATCCCGCTTCGATCTGCTGACACGAATCGATAATCGCCCAACTCCACGTCGCGGGTAGCGTCTTTTGCGCGCAAAAAGTTTGCACACAAACGCTTTGCGCATAAAAATTTGCATTGCGTGCAAATTTTCTCAATATCCGGGAGTGTAGAGATGGCTCTACACCATACGTGGGCAGCAGAAAATTCTGGGGGGGTGCAAGATTTTTTTGAAGGTCAAAAAATGGCCTTAAAAATGGTGGTATGGCGATAAAAACACCATTTTTCGACGTTTCTCATCAAGCACTATCCATTGGCATCAAAAAATTGCAAAAAAAGACGAAAAAATTTTCAAAAATTGAATTCTGGGAGGGTATTTTGATTTCTGGAGGGGGTATTTTGGTTTCTGGGTGGGTGCATACCCCCAAACCCCCACGCCCAGGTGTGCTCTACACCCCATTTTCGTTGCATTGGTTCAACACGGAATTCCATTCGTTTTGTGCTATGTTGTACATACATGCCGATGACTGTTTGCCCCAGATGCTCAATTTTGTGCTTAATTTCCATTTGCACGTACGCGACCACTCAGCGTAACGCTTTAGTGTCGCCCGGGACCACCTTCCCTCTTTAAAATTATCATATCTTCATTTCCTTTCCCACACATATTTTCAATAAAAATCCGGATAGGAAAATGGGCACTCGGGCTCAATGCGACTTGAGTACGAATTAGTATGTGTGCTATCATATCATATGTGGTGTTAAAAACTCCATATGTGTGTGTCTCATATTCGTGGCTATTTTGTTTGTACATTCTTTACATGTAAGCTTGCCCATAGGCCTATTGTTATTATCGTAGATCCATTTCGCGTTTCTTTGTCCGCGTTTGATACACTTTTTTCATATCATTTAAAACTGCGTGCAAGCTCAGTTTTGACGATTCGGACGCTGCTTTAAGAATTTTTCATTTTACATTGAGCTTTCCCAGTTTTTTCGCCAGCTTGTACGCTGTGTCTGTTTTTTCCGTGCGACGCATTTTTACGCACCTAGTATCCCTGTGTTTTCCCCTGTGTGGCTGCAGAAATCTCGTTGTATCTCGTCGCATAGTGGGCAGGCTTTTTCGCCCTTTACGCATTTATTGTTTTATTTGTGCGCCTTCACGGCAATAGTTGTATGCCATTGGCGGGCTACGTGCCCTCGTAATTATAGTGTTGTTTTTAACCGATAAGCGTAATACGACAGTCAGCAGCATGCACCTTCATGCTGTCGCGTTTTTAATTGCTTCATAATTTTCTGTCCAAAAATATTGTAAAAATTAATTATTTAATTAACGATGTTGGGCTCGGTTCGAATTTCCATGCTGTTGAATTTTGTCCTTGTGCTACACTATACTTAGGAAACTTCAATATTTTCAAGCACCGGAATTTGGTCCCAAAACAAGTTAAATAATAATTCTTTGAGCCCTCAATTAGGTTTCCGGGGAACTTACATTATTTAGGTACTTAATCTCAAAATGGGTTAAGTAAGTAAGTTTCACTAGGTGCGCGCTGTAGAGGGCCGGGCTATCTTGATAGGCCGGGCCTTACCCCAAGTCACCTTCTGTGCGAGCGCATGAGCTTTAGCCAGGGTTAAGTAGGTTAAGTAAGCAAGTGAACGTAGCATCCGGCTACACTTACAAAAATTATTACATAATTTTTATAGATGACAGCCCGGAATGGAGCTCTTTGTTGTTGTGTTTATTGTTCAGAGTGCTTGTAAAATCAAAATTACTAATTCGTTTTCGCATTAAGTATTTTCAAGCGAAACTTCTTGGTTTTTATTGTAAAAATTATTCTCTTTGGTCCAAAATAGGTCTGAGGACCTTGGGTAAATTCCAGGCTTATTTAATGACTCCTGTGGTAGGTGTTGCAGTCGGGTTCTTCTGCCAGCAGACTGCTTAGGTACTGGACCTGCTACATCTGTGGAGTCTTTAGGTAATAGGTACTTAGGCCTTGGCCGTTGCACCTTAAGCGCTAGGCGTAGCAAGGTACTTAGGTAAGCCCTGAAGGTACTTATTGTGGGTTGTTGCTTTCGTAGTTCTTGTGTGTTTGGTATCTTCCCTGGTGGCGTGCTGCTGGTTTGATATCCGTACGTACTGCAAGTACTTAATCAGCAAGATCCCAGTGGCGCGCTAAGATCCATCTGCAACTACGCGCATACAAACCTCATAAGTTACAATTTATAATGATAAAAATAATTATTTATTGAAGACGAGTCAAAAACCACTGAAATAAAAAATCTGATCAAATAATATGCAATACGGAGTTATCTCATCGGCATTAGAAAATATGTGTATTTTGAAGTACACCTCTTCATACCTCAACAAACACTGGCTGTTGATAAGTTTAAAGGTCAGATTCGTTATTCTGAACTTACGGAGAACATTTTGTTAAGAAGAAATCATCATCCACAACGGTCTGAGCGGAAAAAAACTTTTCAATGTAAAGTTTACACTCAGATACTAATAGGGGTGGGAATGCACCCCCACCCCGAGAAAAATGTAAAGTTTACACCAGCACTAATAGCCAATATGATAATTACTCATGTTCTGTCTACTAACTAGAGAATATGGCAGGAAAGAATTTTTTTGTCCCAGACTCCTTACAATCACACTCTGGCGTGGTGGGTTTGGGTGTGCACCTTCCCCCCGAGAAACCAAAATACCTTCAGAAATCAAGATGCCCCCAAAATTCAATTTTTAAAATTTTTTCCGTTTTTCTGAATTTTTTTCGCCAATGGATATTGCCGATGAGAAACGTCGAAAAATTGTGTTTTTTTGTTATACAACCATCTTTTGGCAATTTTTTGACCACTGAAAAATCTTGCAGCCCCCCCCCCAGAATTTTCTTGCTGCCCACGTTTGCTTACAATAAACCGCCTCTGAATTTCAAGATATTACTTTGTCGAAAAAATAAAAATACACACCCTAGATTTTATAACTGTCTACCTTTTGAAATCAATCAGACTGCATAGATTGTAAAAGTGAGTTAGATATGCTTCTGCACATAAAAAGTAAAAAACCGTTTACTTTACACTCCTGTGCAACAACTAATGAGTGTGTGTAAAGAAATTTTAAGACCAGATTCGTAACCTACTAATCAGGAAAAACATTTTTTTAAATAGGCCCTCCGCTGATCATTTGAATCTTTGGTGTAAAATTTACACACTCACGAGTAGCTTGGTATTGAGTGCAAACAAGAAAAAAATTGGGGGTCCTGAGTTTTTTATTATCTACCTTTTAAAAAAACCGCACCTCCCAGATGTGTGCCGCTATAGCTGTGAGGGGGCATCTGTTAGGGTACCTAAGTATATTATAGGTATGCGCTGATGCGCTACCGATGATAATTATCGTAAGCCATCGGCTTACTTAGGAAAAAAATTCTCAAAATTTATGCCCAACGAGTGCGATTTAGTGGGGCGGAGTGGTTTTCTTTTTGTTTTTTTTTAAATTTTTTCAGTCTTGTTTCGGCAAAAGTTTAGCCATAAATTTCAAGAATTTTCTTTGACAATAACCCGGTAAATAACAATTATAGATAAGGTCAATGCAATAATCACAGTCAGGTTTTTGACGTAGGTGTCAAACAGACTATAGGCTCCAAGCTCGGGTTAAAGCCTCATCTACATGTACATAGTTCATGTAAACTGTTCTGCAAAGGGTTTTGCAGCCATAATACCGAAAAATCAGTTTACCCCCACATTCTGCGGCAAAATCAGTTCGCCGCGCCACATCATGCGTGTATACTTCGCGACAGCGAGCTTGTCGCATGGACTAAGAAAGTGGCTCCCGAAGTTGTCGCTTAGCACCATTCCAGTCCACCATCGTTTTGCAGCCGCTTCGCACAGTCTGTCCATACTTCTGCAAATTGCCCCTTTACCCGTTTGTGGACACCTCATTTTGCGTTTGCTGCGGAGTAGTGTATGTAGTAAGTCGACTCTGACATCTTATTCGCATTTGCAAGAGCAAGCGAATTTTCAACATGCAGTGCGGCAAAAAAATCCGGAAAAAAGCTGAAAATAGCAACGCACGTCAGAAATAATAGATTGAAAAGCAGGAAAAAATTCTTATGTTCAGATGCGGCGCGGCAACCATGTGAATTAAAGATTGACCGGTTGCAACCACACGTGGGCGTGAGGGGGTATGCACCCCCGGAAGTTGGAATACACCACCCCCAGAATTCAATTTTTGAATTTTTTGTGCTTTCTTAGCAACTTTTGATGCCATTGGATGGTGCTCGATGAGAAACGTCGAAAAATGACGTTTTTTCACCATATGACAAGTTTGACCTTTGAAATTTTTGTCACCCTCCATCCCAGAATTTCGGCGCCGGCGGACTCCATGGTTGCACGCAACACGCGATTCACAGGCTGCCGTGCTGCAGCAAAAGGTATGTATTGATTGGCGCGGCACTGTGACCCCTGCAGCCATTTCTCGCCACATAGGATATAGATCAGGTTTTTTAAACATCGAGCTTCAAGTCCAACATCGCAATCAACCAAGCACAAGCTTTAGCCCTGGGTAATGCAACCAATGATCACAAGGATGGTAAAAAAGTTCGAGGAAATTCGCAAAGCTCTCGGAGCTTAGGCCCAAGCATTGCAACTGGCTCCAGCAGGATAGGACAAATGTTATCCGCATATGCAATAATGTTGCTATGCATTATTTGAGCTGCAATATTAGCTTACACTAAACCTCGCAGCCAGTTTACACGATACAGATTTATTGCAGACGCAATGCATGCATAGCTGGCTAACTCGGCTCTATTCCGGTTGTTCTTGATCATTTTCGGCTTTGCTAGTTCACACTCTAATAAAAACATGGTCATTGTAAACGGATGTAAACAAATAATTTAAACTATTGACATAGGCGCCTATATTTAAAACGTAACAAAGAAAACAAACTGAATCCTAAGTGGTCAAATATCACTTTGTATCATCGTCCAATGACTCTGCGGCTTTGAATGGCCCATGTAGCTTCGCATCTATGTTTAAACTTCTGATCGTAATCAAACGAGCTTTCTCTTGCTCCCTCAATTCTTCCACTGTCGCTTTACTACCAAGATAGCCCGTCATCTTCCGGCTCATAACATCAGCCACTTCTTGATGTAATTTCGCTTTATTGCTAACAAAAAATTGTCACAAATCTAATTAAACCGCTTCCAAACATGTCAGTGTGCCTTATTCTACTTCATAATCAGCGCTCTTTACAATTCTTTACACTGGTTTTCGCTCTTTCATTCTGTTTCAGCCACAATCAAAACAATGTTTGTACTCTACGCAACTTCGATGATTCCTTAATTTAGGTTTTCAGCATTAACTATTGTTCGAAATATTGATTGACCAAAAAAGCACCGCTTTACATTTCTTAAACATATTTCTGGCACAGGATTGCGTAAACAAGCACTTTAACAGGATGCGTGCTATAACCACACATGTAACGCTTCAAAATTTTCAGTGTGGAGCACACCTGGGCGTGGGGCCGTAATAACCCCCCCCCCCGAGAAATAAAAATACCCCAGAAAAGCAAAAATACTCCCCTCGCAAGTTTTTCATGTTAATGGATAGTGCTCGATGAGAAACGTTGAAAAATTGTGCTTTTTCGCCATAGCACCATACGTTGGCAGCAAGAAGATTCTGGGGGGGTGCAAGATTTTTCGAAGGTCAAAAATGGTGGTATGGCGATAAAAACAACATTTTTTCGACGTTTCAAATCAAGCACTATCCATTGGCATCAAAAAATTGCGAAAAAACGAACGAAAAAATTTTCAAAAATTGAATTCTGAGGGGGTATCTTGATTTCTGGAGGGGTATTTGGCTTCTGGGGGTGCATATCCCCCGAACCCCCCACGCCCAGGTGTGCATACCACCATTTTTAGGGCATTTTTCTACCTTCGAAAAATCTTGCAACCCTCAGAATTTTGGGTGCTGCCCATGTATGGTGTGGAGTCAACGACCATTTTTCGAATGGGGCGGGTGGGGTAAGCGATCAACTCCTGGCTCGCTACGTGGGCTGCTAAGAAAATTCTGGAGGGGGGGTGCAAGATTTTTTGCTGTCGAAAATGGCCTAAAAATAAAAATGGAAAAAAAACGGGGCGCGTGGCGATAGAAGCTACCATTTTTCGACGTTTCTCATCAAGCACTATCCATTCGGGCATCAAAAAATTGCATGAAAAAAAATGAAAAAAATTTTTCAAAAATTCGAATTTGGGGTATTTTGATTTCCAGGGGTATTTTTATGGGGTTGGGGGGTGCATACCCCCCCCAAACCCCCCACGCCCAGGTGTGCATCCTACACGTCAAAACGGCTAAATAATTCAATTTTTTTTCAAAAATTGGGGTAAAAACTTTCTGGCTTTGGAATCACACCTGGGCGTGGGAGCCTGGGGGTGGCGTACCCCCCAGAAAACCAAAAATACCCCCCCCCCAGAAATCAAAACACCCCCCCCAGAATTCAATTTTTTGAAAATTTTTTTCGTTTTTTTCGCAATTTTTTGATGCCAATGGATAGTGCTTGATGAGAAACGTCGAAAAATGGTGTTTTTATCGCCATACCACCATTTTTAAGGCCATTTCTTCGACCTTCAAAAAATCTTGCACCCCCCCCCCCAGAATTTTCTTGTTGCCCACGGCTGTTTGGAATAAGGGGGACGACCGAATAAGGGTGGAAAATCTGCCATCCGCCTCTTACATGTACGGCTATAACGGCGTAGCCGTGAGTACAGTGCTTGCCACAAATAATGATGATCTTATATGCTTCCCCGGATGATAAAGCTCGTTAAAGGAAAACTATCCAAAATTTTATAGGTTTACTTATTTTATTTGATGACCGCTGCATAAAACTTTGTCTTCCATTTCTCTTCAGCTCATCAATTCCACCTTAATTTGCTAGCAAATTGAATTCTCTTTTCGCTCAACTTTAAGTTTTCTTATGACCACTTTTTCTGTGACATGACTCAATTTAAATCGACATTGTTTGAAGATCCGAATTAACTCCGTATTCTTTAAACCGAGAATAAATATTTATCAAAAAATATTCGAAAAAAGTCGCACATTTGATTAGTCACTAACATACCTGGGCGTGGAGGGTTTTCGAGGTGCATCTCCCCTAAAGAAAACCCCATACCCTCACCCCTAGGAATCAGAATACCCCCAGATTTCGATTTTTTGAAATTTTATTCGTTTTTTACGCAACTTTTTGGATACCAATGGATAGTGCTTGATGAGAAACGTTTAAAAATGGTGTTTTTCGCCATACCACCACACCTGAGCGTGGGGGAAGGGGGGGGTTTGGGGGGTATGCAGCCCTCCAGAAAACCAAAATAACCCCCTCAGAAATCAAAATAGCCCCCCCCCCAAGCTCCACTTTTGCAATTTTTTTTCGGTTTTTTCTGCACTTTGTTGATGCCAATAGAGCAAGTGCTTGATGAGAAACGTCGAAAAATGGTGTTTTTACCGCCCTACCATTTTTTCTAAGGTCATTTTTTGACCTTCAAAAATCTTGCACCTCTCCAGAATTTTCTTGCTCGCCCACGTATGCATACCACCACTTTTAAGACCATTTTTTACCTTTAAAAAAATCTTGCACCCCGCAGAATCTCTGGTGCCGCCCACCTATAGCCACTAAGTAGTTTACATTAACCTTTTAAAGTCCGCTCTATGATGCAGATGTGCTACAGCAATGCAATCTTGATATGTTTCAAATCTCTAAAATGTAAGACTGTATGCAAAAAACCAGAGCGAAAACTCTCCTCTCTATCATGTTGCTCATATGTTCCCATTTGGGAACGTTGGCATCTTGGGGAACATTTTTGCCAAATTTCATGTTCTTTTATGTTTTGCAAAACATATAAGATTGAAGCGTTCTGCTATAAACATTGATAACACAAGTAATCTAAACTGTCAAATTGTCAAATATAGAGCCTACAAGGGTGTAGTTTTGAGTTTTTGAAACCTTATGGGAACCATAAACCTCAGAAAACCAAGAAACTTTCAATAGACACCGTAACTTTATATTTGTTTTTTGTTAGATTTGCTTGCTTTCTAGATAACATTAAATAATGTCCAGCTAAGATGAGTAAAAAACTATTATTGAGCTATAATCTGTATTTTCGTTTTTGCTGGATTTTTCAAAATTTATTGGTTTTCTTATTTCTACGCTGTTGAACTAATGCCCGTGATCTCAGAGCTATTTACACTACATTGACATATTTCGGTATACTAATAGTTAAAACCATGAATCAAGATTCGAGAAATAACAGGAAGTCAGGGTGTAATATAGTCAATTTGGCAATTTCATTCAATTTTCAATAAGTAGAATTTTACAGTGAATAAAAGTAAGTCATAATATCATACGTTTACTCATTCGGACATTTACCTATCCGCAGTTGTTATCGATAGTCCAATAAACTTAAACTCAAAGTTTAGTTATGTTGCTAGCATGCTTCTGAGCTATTAAAAAATGTTAGAAATCAGTAGTTATATACAGTTTGATAAAGTACAGTGCAAGTTCTACAGATCAAAAACACATGATATTGTGCATGAATTCAAGAAAATGTGTCTCTAAGCCTCTAAAGATTCATGGCTCTGTAAGTTATAGTATAAAAAATAAAGCAAAGTAAGGTAGAGCAGGTAATTTCTGCAAAAGAACCTAAAATTATTTACAGAAACACTTGAATTTTTGCCTAAAAACCTCTAGAAATCAAGAGCTACATTGTTGTGTAATCGTAACACATAGAATCAAGTAAAGAATCCCATAAACCTGCATTTAATATTTTGAATATGTGCATTGGAGTCATACCAGAATGCTTGTGGAGCTCTAGAAAATTGAAGGAATGCATCAGAGGTCACTAAAGAGCATAGCCGAGGTTACATATGCTGCCCCATAGATTTTGTTCTCCTTCCAGGAATCAAATATTTTTGCACTCCTAGGAGCCAACGTTCCCAAACGGGAACATCAATATAAATTTAATCATAAATTATGATGAACAACTAAATTAAAATGAATAACATACCAAAATGATCAGAAAACCTCTGCAAAGATGACTGCATGACATTTGGCTCAAAACTTTTGTATGTCGATTGACAATATGCAAATTTCTAAACATGACAAACTTTCGCTATTTTTGTCTAACTTAAGACAGTATAGCATAGCACATACTCATAATTAAGTTTTGAAATTGCTCTCACAGGATAGGCAAACATCTTGTTTCTCATCCAAAACAAGTCTTATTTAAATTAGATGAGTAGTTGTTTTGCAACAAAATTTTAAAAATATGTTCCCAATCGGGAACGTTGGCCGCTAAAAGGCTAAATACTAAAAGATTAGGCAAAAATTAAACAATAAATATTTAATACTCACTTAAAACAAGTAGATCACGAAATTAGGGCGATCTACACATATTGGAAAGAAAAAATGTTCAAAATTTAATTTGATTTCAATCTTGTGTATTCAAGGTTTATACCTTTAGATGGGGCACAACCAAAATTCTGGGGGTGCAAGATTTTTCAAAGGTAAAAAAATGGTCTTAAAAATGGAAGTAGGGGAAAACACCGTTTGTCAACGTTTATCATCGAGCACTATCCATTCATCAAAAAAAAAATGCGGAAAAAAACAGAAAACAGTTTCAAAAAATTGAATTCAGGGAGAAGTATTTGGCTTCTGGGGCGTATTCAGGCCTCCTAGGGAGGTGCATATCCCCATTCCCATGCCCACGTGTGATTATACCGTGGCAAAAGGGCCAGCGGTTTCTCTACGCTTCAAGAGTTTTCAGTTTTAACCTTTGAAAGACTCGTGTAAAGAAAATAGCAGAACTTCCGAAATTTTAAGGAAAATGCGCTTGCACGAAATGAAATACAAATACTGAATAATAATTAAAATTCAAGATGCCTAAAGAAATGAATTAATTTAATAAGAAGCGAATTTTATCCTACAATTTTGTACTAAAAACATCTTGACCATTTTTCTACTTAATATCGGAACTGCTGGTGTGCGAACAATTCGCCCCCCACATCTCCACATCCCACAACTCGCTCCCTTTGACACAACCTCCGCCCCCACGCAAACACGCCCCCAAACAAATCGCCTCCCCACACAACTCGCCCCACAGAATTTGCTCCCTACAACTCGCCCCCAATCGGAACGGCGGCTGCGGATGCAATTATGGAGGATTCAGTCGGACCCCCAGAACCCAAAAAACCCTGCATCGTTCCAGTTTTTAAATTTTTTGTGATTTTTCGATGCCAAACGATAATTTTAACGCTACACGTTAGGTACTGCCTAGCCTATGACAATTTTTTCGTTTGACCTTTTTTGTCTGCGTATGATCGGTTCCCCAAATCCAATCCGAAATGTTCGTTGATTG
The DNA here is from genome assembly GCA_036768485.1 of Mermis nigrescens. Lineage (NCBI taxonomy): Eukaryota > Metazoa > Nematoda > Enoplea > Mermithida > Mermithidae > Mermis > Mermis nigrescens. The sequence goes on along the minus strand of JAVLUZ010000840.1, from coordinate 226,562 downwards.
ACAAATAAGTTTGATCCCCTAGCAAAGCACATGCACATTTTACATATAATCCATTCCTTGCTTGCTCCCACAACCAGACATGCAAGTGGGAGTGAAGGGGGTTAACAAGGGTTCAGTCCACACAGGGCATCGGAGGTCTGGGGGTATAAACCTCCCGCGGATATTGAACCCCTCGCAGGCTTCAGAATTCTAGTTTTAGTATTATTTCTGGCGATTTATAGCAAATCTTTGGCGATTTCCAACCCCCGGAAAGAAAAAAGGAATTTTTCGAAAACAATATGAAACGAAAATGTAAGAAAACTCAGTTTCCAAAATGTTGTGAAATTGGCCCAAAATCAACAGAATAACAGAGTCATAACCATACGTGGGCAGCAAGAAAATTCTGGGGGGTGGAAGATTCTCCAGAGGTCAAAAAATAACCTTAAAAGTGGTGGTATAGCGAAAAAACACCATTTTCCGACGTTTCTCATTGAGCACCACTATCCATATAGGCATCAAAAAAATTAAGAAAAAAAAACGAAAAAAATTTTTAAAAATTGAATTTCTGAGGGGTATTTTTGATTTCTAGGGAGGGGGGGGTATTTTGGTTTCTCGGGGGGTGCATACCCCCAACCCACAACGCCCAGGTGTGGTCATAACACTATCTTGTATTTATGTCTGCTTTTGACGTCCCGCAAAACCCAATATTCGATCCCAGACCAGCTGACTCTTCAGGACGGCCATTCTGTGCATTCGTGCCCACAGCACATCCACAGGACAGGACAGAGTTGTCACTCCAGAATCGGCATAAGCAATATGCATTATAAATATATGTGCACAATATAGGAATGTAGGTACATAGGTATAATCTTGATCCCTCGGCTCTGAAATTCCAAGAACTATTTGTGTGGGCGAGTTGTATGGGGGACGGACGAGTTGTGGGAGGGGCGAGTTTTAGGGGAGGGGGCGAGTTGTGGGTTGTGTGGGGCGAGTTGTGGAGGGGCGAGTTGTGTGGACGCGAGTTGTACAGGGGGCGAAATGTGTGGGGGCGAAATGTAGGGGAGCGAGTTATCTATATTCCGAACTATTATACGTGTCGGTCATATAAGGGAGCGACCGAATGTTCTAGAGTCTGGGTGGTGTAAAACTGGCAAAAATCCCGAAAAACATACAGAAAATTCAGTTCTAGCGGTCTATTGATTATCGGAGAGATATAAGCAGCCCCTACGCCCACGTGATGTTTCCACTCGACCATAGGCAATCACAGCTTGGGAATTATTTGGGAATTAGGGAGGAGGACGAAACAAGAAGCCCTATTTATGGATGGATGCGTTGCGTCTCAAAAAAACACGATGAAGCAATCTCTGACGATGTTCTTTCAGTCTAGTCGCCCCTGGTACATCCACCTCTTCGAATCCCCTCACATTCAATAAGCCCCTGAATACGTGTGCATGGGCGGGCTCGAAAATTTGAGCGAGAAGGGTGGGCGAACTGCTAAAAAACTCATTTTTCCAAAAATCGGGGTTGGAGTCAAAAACCTTTCTGGCTTGTGATAATGAAATGACAACCAACTTCCGGTAAGGGTCCTCATCCTCCCTCTCTTACATGTGAAACAAAGTATAAATGAGAAAGAGTCATATTCGGGACTCTAGGTAGTGTAAAAAAATCATAAATCCAAAAATATGCTAAAATATACCTTCGGGGCCTGCAGGATTCTCGAGGGTTCTAAACCTCTCCCCACGCCCAGGTTCATGTGTCGCCTCATGACACATTGGTGTGGAGGTCTGATAGACCCCAAAATCTGAAAGACCCCATTCAAAAAGCGATAGATCCAGAATTGAATTTTCGGTGCTATTTTTGGGGGATTATCGTTTAGCCCCTATCAGACCTCCCATAAGTTAGCTGCTGCCCCTTAAGTCATACAAGCAACGGCTCAAAATTTTGGGTCAAAATTTTCGGGTGGGTCTTCCCCGAAAATTTTTAGGGGGGGGGAATGTGCGAATGACCTCCGATTTTTGGCCCAAAAACGGTCAAAATGAGTAAATATGGCCAAAAAACCCAACTATTTCCTCTAAGGGGGAAGGGGTCAAAAGTTTTCCGACTTTAGTGGATAGAGGGACGTCCCACTTCGAATGGGGGATTCCCCCAACCCCCGCCACCCTCTCTCGCACGTATGCCCACGGCCCCACCGCACCTGAGAGCGTGGGGTGATTTGGGGGTATGCAGCTCCTCCCCCCGAGAAACCAAAATACCCCCAGAATTAATTTTTTTAAATTTTTTTCGTTTTTTCGCAATTTTTTGATGCCAATAGACGGTACTCAATGAGAAACGTCGAAAAATGGTGTTTTTGCGCCATACTCTCACCACTTTCAGGGCCATTCATTGACCTTTTAAAAATCTTGCACCCCCCCCCCAATTTTTCTTGCTGCCCACTTATGCCTCCCCCCCCCGTACGTACGGGCACAAACACTATCGAACGGCACAGTTGAAAATTAATACATACGATTGCTTTATATAAAATTTATGCCGCTGTTCCTTATAGAATTCGTCGAGCGATTGACCGACGTACCATAAATAAGGCTGAACAGCCACAACGAAAAACAGACTGTTAAAAAATAAACAGAAACGATTAGAGCGAGGGGCCTAAATGCTAAAATAAAGCGCGCTACCCAAAAAATGAGCCAATGAGGCCAGTCGCGAAGGCGGCTTTGAAGCCGAGGTGAAATCGGTATAGAAAACCGGTTAAGGCTTAAGAATAACGAATATCGGTAGATCCAACGAACCGAAACGCAAATAATTAGGCTATCGTGACAACAGAACGAAAGTGTTGGGGACAGAGGCGTAGCCAGGATTTTGGTTCGGGGGGGGGGCATAAAGAAAAAATTTTTTAAGACTACTTTTCCAATGACTGCCAGTGACGTTATGTATAGTAAAAACTGAGTTTTTCGACCTTTAGTAGTGTAGCCCAGCGTTTTTTTTTTACTGTACAAGGTCCGTTTGGTACTACGTACGAAGATGGTCCCCAAAGGTCTTCGTACATTTTGTAGACACTAAATTTTTGAGTGCTATAATATGGTACGGCAGCGATTTTAGGGTGGTAAAAACAAGCTATTCGACTTTTTTGGTAGTATATTTTAGCTGATTTCTGGGTCTCTAAGGACAAAAATCACTAATAACAGTCCTAAAACGGCACGAAGCGCCGAAAAATTCGACATTTTTCCTTTTGAAATGCAATTTCCGCCAGTACACAATTAGTCATTTCGGCGCGATGCGCCGAGAAATTTTTTACGAATTTTAGACCTTTTTTGCAGTTTTTGTCTTCCGAAAATCTTTTTGTATCTGTACAAAGACGGTCCCGAAAAGTCTTTGTACATCGGGAAAAATCTTTGCTGAATACAAAAAAACACCGATGAAGCTCTCGCTAATTAATAGGTTTCTGACGATCAAAAATACAAAAAGTGTAAAGCGGCTCGAGGCGCCGAAAGATTTTGAAGTATTTCTACCGTTTTCGTGAAGAATTTACGGCCTTTTCTATTGACAAACATTTCGGAAATAATAAGTGGCGCAAAGTGCCGAGAACTTTAGTCATTTTTTACCGCCCTTAACATTTTGTAGCTCTGTGAATACTAATTAGTCTGAACTCTGACAGAGCAGAAAATTATCAAATTTGTGCCAAACAATTTTGACAGTTCAAGCTTCTAACAAGAAAAATTGCGAATTACTAACTTTGACTAAAGATATTTTGAGTGATTCAGGCTTTTTAAACGCAATTCTGGAGCTTTACAAACAGAAAGAACAAGTAACTGGCGGCGCTATGCGCCGCAAAATTTTGACGTATTTGCACTTTAAACTTAATTTACACCGCTTGAATCATTCAAAAAAAAGACAAATTAATGCCGGCGCGAAACAACGGAAATTTTGAGAAATTTTTAACTCTTTCACCTGGCTTGTTCTCCCTAAAATCTCGTTGCCTATGTACAGCGAGATTTTACGGTTGCGGGGGTTTGGAATGGCGCGTCTCAAGCGTTCCAAGCGGGGTCGGGGCAGAGTCACGGAATATTTTGTAAAAAAAAAGCATTTTAATGTTAAAATAGTAACGTTAAAATTTTCGCGTAAATCGGCCAAATCTCGGTTCTGAATCAAGCAAGCCCAAAAACGCCCAAAATTGAAGAAATTCATTGCACAAAACTTCTGAGCTGAAATGCCTTTTTTGACCTCTGCTAATTACATAGCGCAGCGACGGGTCGCTGCCAATAAGATATAGAAAAATGTATCACTGAAAATTTTGTCCTTACCGTTTTCAGGCCCACTCGTGGCTTGCTTGTTCAGAAAACAGAAAATGCGCAAAAAAAGATAAGAAAATTTGGCTATTCCTTTAATTTAAATAAGATTATGTGACCTGTAAAGAAAGACAAACAAAGTAAAGAATAGACAAACTGAGTACACAAAAGACAAACAAAGCAGAGAATAGACAAACTGATACTCTCAATCATTTTTGCAGCTCAAAAAGCACATGCGCACTTTCAATCAACGAACAAATAGTGCATTGAATTACTAAAGTGATGTGAAGTGCTAAATTATTTTAGCTGATTTAAGCTTTTATGCATATTCATTAGATTATATAACAATAAATAATAATGACTCGGCGCGCAGCGCCGGAAAATTTTGACGTTTTTGCCTTTTTGAACTCAGTTTTCTGGGCACACTTTATTGCAACAGAAAAATCAACAATATTTCTGGAAAAATTTCGGGGGGGGGGGGCATGTGCCCCCCATGCCCCCTGGCTACGCCTATGTGTTGGGAAAATATTCTTCGAACTGCTGGCGGGATGAAAATCGCCAAATTCGTGAACAAAAAACGTAAGAAATTCAATTCTGAGGGCCAGACGCGCAGGCACGTATCTCTGGGGGGAAGTGGGGGGTTCGGACCATAAATGGGCAGCACGGAAATTCTGGGGGGGTGTGTGAAAAAATTTCTGGGGGGTTAAAATATTTCTGAGGGGCTTAAATATTTCCTGGGGGGTGAAAAAAATTTTCAAAGGTCAAAAAATGGTCTCAATAGTGGTACCATTTTTCGACGTTTTCCATCGAGCACTATCCGAATGGCATCAAAAAATCGGCTAAAAACGCAAGCATTTCTTCAAAAATTGGAATTCGGGGGTATTTTGATTTCTGGGGGGAAGTATTCCAACCTTCTGGGATTCATCTCCCCAAACCCCCCCCCCGTCCACGTGTGGTTCGGACCCCCGAATTTCAGAAAAATCGGAAAAATGGGAAGGTGTAAACATTATTTTGTGCTATTTTTGGCCTTTCTGGGCTTAGTCCCCCGAAAAATTGGTGTCGGTCGCCCAAAATAGGACGGCCAGCTAAGTGCCCGCAGACGCGCGCATTGGAGTAGGGTAGGGATTGGAACGGCCGAAATTGATCAGTTTATTTGATTTTTGGTGTAAAAAAACGATATAATGCAGTCGAAATGGACTAAAAATGCTTATAGAATGCGTAAATTACCTTGTAAAAGCAATACTTGGACCATTTCCGTCGTTTGACTAGCAAAAAACGTAAACGCTCAATTTACTGTACTGGTTCGGATTTCACGGGAACCCCCTGCCCACCATTAACCTTGTGCACCTGGGCGGGCTCCTCAACCTGAAAATTCCGAGGCTCAGTTAGCTATACGTCAGGGAACCCCAATCCAAAGGCCCGGTGGCACGCCAGAAAATGGTCCGAGCTACCAGTGGCGGATCCAGGATTTTCCCAAGAGGGGGAGGGGGGCGGTACTCCTAAGGGCGGATCCCTCGACTTTGGCGGAAAAAATTAACCGTTTCCAACCCGAAAAATCGCTAAAAAATCGCTCAAAAATCCTTAATTTTTGCGCATTATTTTGGGCCGATGGAGGGGCGGCCGCCCCCCCCCCCCCTAAATCCGTCCCTGCGGGCTACATTAACGCGCATAAATACAGAACGGAACACGGAATAGAGTTAAAATTGCATTGGGTGCTTAAGGCAATAAGTCAGTTAACAGTAATCAATAATTTAACTAATTAAGAGTTAATTAACTCATTAATAAGCGTTACCTGATTAAACACTCGATCAGCTCATTAATTCCGAGTTAATTAATCGATTAGTTTCAATTAATTAATTACAAGTATCATTGTTTAAAATAAATCAAATAATAAGGATTGCGCATTAGAAGTTTAAATAATAAATTTTAATTAATCGATGAAAATTTTAATCAGTACCTAATTGAATAACTCATTTTCGTCATTAATCACGTTACAAACTATTTAATTAACTAAATAAGATTGATAAAATGAATTTGATTTAATCGTTAGGCTCGAATTAATTAATGGCATGTGTAATTAATTTAGATTTATTGTATTGATCAAGTGCTAAGTTACATACTCAATTACTGAAGAGTTTGATTACCACTTAATTAATTAATTAATTTCGATTAAAGATGTAACAGTAATCAAGTAAGAGATGGTTATCTAATTAATAATGAATAGTTGAGTGATGAAGTAAATAATTTTGGCACTTATTTAACAGTAATTAATTAACTAATGGTTAATCGACTAATAAAATTAATTTAACAAAGTTAAAAATTAATAAATTGAAAATTTTGTCAAAGCTGGTTAAAATTAACTATATAGTGCGACACCCAGGCATGTATGTCTGGGGGTGATAAAGGGTTCGGACTCCCAAAATTCAGAAAAAGATGAATTTTTAAACGTCATATTGTGCTATTTTTCGCCTTTTTGGGCTTTGTCCCCCAAAATTATTGTAGGTCCCCCAAAATAGGACGGTCAGCTACCTGCCTGGCGACACCGGCCAGACCAGCGTTTTTGAGGCGAAATATTTTGGAAAAAGTGTTTTTTTTGTAACAAAGGTCCGCTTGTACTACGTACAAAAAAGAATGGCCCGCGAAAGTCTTTGTACATTTTGTACATGCAGTGTTTTGTGTACTATAATAGTACAATAGCGATTTTAGTGTGGTAAAACAGGGTTTTGAATCTTTGGGTAGTGTATTTTAGCTAATTTCTGGGTTTCTGACGCCAAAAATCACTAAAAATTGTCTCAAAACGGCGCGAAGCGCCTAAAAAATTTTACATTTTTCTATTCTAAATGCAAAATTCTGCCATATCAAAGATATGTAGGACAAACAATTACTCATTTCGACGCGGAGCGCCGAAAATTCTTGCGAATTTCAGACCTTTTTAGCAATTTTTGTCTTTTTTCCAAAAATCTTTGTACATGTACAAAGACGGTCCCAAAAAGTCTTTGTACATCGGGAAAAATCTTTGCCGAGCCCAAAAAAAACACTGTCTGGAAACCCCTTAATTATTACCACAAGCACACGAAATTCGAAAATATTGTGTCATTCTTAGCCTTCCTAACACCGCTCTATGCAAGGAAATGACGAACTAAAGATAAGATATGCGATCTATTGATATCCGGTTCGATTTAAAAATATTTTCGGTTAACTAGCTCAATAATACTAAAAAACGCGACATTTTTAAATTTTCCCACTGATTGCATACACAGATGTGAAAAAGGAAAATACGCATATTCCCAGGCACGTAGCTGTGGGGGGTGGCAGGGTGGACAAATTTTCATAAAAATTCGCAAAATTACGAGTATTTTTCGAGAAAGGTCCCCCAGAGGAATAATTGAAAATTCTTGGAGCGTATGAAGGATCGCCAGAACAGATTTTAGCCTGCAGCTGAGCTGATGGGCAAATAATTTTTGGGCGCTTTCGAAATACGTTATGTAACTTTTTAAAATTATCTTGTCTCCAACAATTACAGCTCGCTGCGAAAACGCTCAAAAACACCATAATTTTCATTTATCTACAAGTATTTGATGAGATATATGACTTCAAAATTTCAGTCGTCTTAAAATTGAGGCGGCCAGCTATGTGCCTGGCTATTCCATCCGAATAGCTAAGTGGGAAATAAGACCAACAACGACAATTGACTATGAAGACAATTTACTTTACAATATAGCGTAATCAGCTTAGTTTACAGCGATATAGTGTAATCGCCTTACTTTACACTCCAGTTTAAAAACAGTTATTAGTTTACAGGATTAGTTATTTTATTATTTACTAGTTATTTTATTTATTTTATTTTTTACACGACTAGTTATTTTATCTTTAGCAAGGTAAGTTTACACTTTGGCTCGAGTTAACTCACCGTAACCGAGCATAAAGTCACTGTAAAGCAGTTTGTCGCGAACTGCGGCGATACTGGTTATAGCGAAGCTGGAAAACAGTGAAACATTTCTTACTTACGGTTCTGAGCATAATCTCACTGTAATCTTTAAATGATGCGAAAGCACTACGATTTTTCGATCCAGAGTAAAGCATTCTATAAAATAGTTTTTATAAACCATTCTATAATATGGTTTTCTCTGAATAATCGGTTGTATGCTATCGATTTTCTCAGCCTAGTCCAAACATGGACTCGGGAGGGGGTGTTGACCTCCTGAAAATTTTGCAAACTGATAGAAATCGCTATTAAAAAAAATCGTAGAAAAAGTGTTGCTTTAAAACGCTTTTTTAGCGCACATGGGCATAAAGGAGAGGGGGTATTACCATACGTGGGTAGCAAGAAAATTCTGGGAACGGGTCGAGTATGGGTAAAATTGCTAAAAATATTACTAAAAATAGAATTCTGGGGTCTGGCAGTAATCTGGGGGAAGGGGGTTTTTCAACTTCTGAGTGGAGGTATATAGAGCACTTCATGAGTGGGGGGCATAACCCCCTACCTAAGGTTCTAGAAAATCTGGTACTGTCAGGCGATTTTGAATAACGAAAGGTGCTACAATACAATTTTTGGACCGTGTTGCAGGAAAAAGGCCGAAAATTCCCTCTGAAAACGGTAAAAATATCAAAACTTTCCGACGCTTCACGCCGTACTGATACATTTTTGTATTTTTCATCGTTAGAAACCCATATTGCCTAAACTACACTCGAAAGGATCACCAAACGCAGTTTACTTCAAAATAACGAGCTACTGTAACGTATTATAGTATAGGTAGGTAGGTGACCTATAATTTACGCTCTTGTGCACCGTATTTCTCAACACGTGCAAAGAGGACTTGTACAAAAAAAAACAATGATCACAGTTCATTATATGGCCATTACTAGACTTCACCCCCCCTCTGGCCACTCGTTTTTAACATTACCCATATGTATATGACTGTTAGATATCTCCTCGCTCAAAGTGCCGAATTCTTGGCGCATCACGTCATGCACTCATTTTTTGAGTATATTCTTTCTCGAATTTATTTGAATCTTTTACCGAATTTTTTATTATTTTTGCGCCCCAAAAGGTAGAGTATCGTCTGAAAGGCAAAAAAAAATGTTTTGACGCGTATCCACCACACTACGGGCGTGGGGGGAGGGGCTTGGGGTATGCGAAAGCCCCCAGAAGTTGAAATACCCCCCCCAGAATTCAAATTTTTGAAATTTTTTTTGCTTTTTTAGCGATTTCAGGTGGCCACTGGATAAGTGCTCGATGAGAAACGTCGAAAAATGACGTTTCTTTCGCCGTACGACCACTTTTAAGACCCATTTTTTGACCTTTGAAATTTTTTCACCCCCCCCAGAATTCCGGTGCTGCCCACCTCCATGGTATCCACCGTTTTTAGGCCCGAAAAATGCACTTTAGAAAACTGTTTTGGTTCTATACGCGGAAATTCCCATGCTTTTTCCACGTGTGTTAAAGTCTTCCAATTATCAGCCGAAAACACACTTCCTGTAAATTTTCAACGCGATTTATACCGCAATCGGCACCATATTTCCCAATTTTTTTACGAATAATTTGCAATCTACTCAAAAATTAAGCATTTTTTGCGAAAATCGCCTTACCACTTGCCAACAAGAATAGCAAACTGGGAATTCCTACAGTAGTTCTAATTTTTGTGCGAGAGGAAAAAACCGAGAAGAAATCGCGTTTTTTATTTGAAAAAAAATTAGATCTCGCACTATATACCGGAATCAGGAGCCGTTGGATTCTGGGAGGCCAGACCATAGGTGGGCGGCACCGAAATTCTGGGATGGAGTTGCTGCAAGACTTTTCAAAGGTCACAAAATGGCCTGAAGATGGTGGTATGGCGAAAAAACAATATTTTTCATTGTTTCTCATCAAACTATCCATTGGCATCAAAAAATTGCGAAAAAAACCAAAAAAATATTTTCAAAATTCTGAATTCTGGGGGGTATTTCGGTTTCTGGGGGGTGCATACCATACACGCAAAGCATGGAAATTTGGGGGGGGGGTGAAAACCTTAAGTGCCTTTTTTGGGCCCAAAAATGGCCGGTACGCGTTAAAAAACATCGTTTTTTTTGGCGTTTCTGACGATACTCTATCCTTCTAGAGCATAAAATCATGAAAAAAATTTCGAAAAAAAGTCGAATAAATTGGACCAACATATCGCTTAAAACATGAAATATATGGCGCGAAGCGCCGAAAATTTGGCGTTTTTTTAGCAAATAGATAGCCAAAAAACCCTTAAAAAGATAACTTTTCTACCAATTTTTTTTTCAGGTAAGTTTAGAATCTTTTGAAAAATCGCCAATTCTGGGGAGGGTTAAAAAATTCTTTGAGGGGGGGGGGGCAAAAAATGATTCTGCGGTTGGGGGGTGAAACCCCCTAAGATCATGTATGGTGCATACCCCGCAACCCCCAAGCCCAGGTATGGGCCAGACCCCTATGCAAAACCATCAAGCTTTTTATTTGATATAATTTTAAATAAAAATTTGCTTTTTTAAATTTGAAGTGTGTGACGAAACGGGTAATGGCCGAGATGGACACGGTAGGCAAATTCATAGAGGCTTCCAAAAAGCATAGTATTAGGATTTTGAAAACTTAAAGAAATTTAGATAATATTTGGGGAATCGGGTAAATTTAGAAATGAAAATGAATTTTTGAATCGCAAAATTATATGGATAAGAAACACACTTGGGCGTGGGGGGTTTCCGGGGGTATACACCCCCCTCTCCCAGAAACCAAAAATATCCCCCAGAATTGAATTTTTAAATTTTTTTCCGTTTTTTTCATCGATTTTTTGATGCCAATGGATAGTGCTCGATGAGAAACGTCGAAAAATGGTGTTTTTGTCGCCATACCACCATTTTTAAGATTATTTTTTGACCTTCAAAAAATCTTGCACCCCCCCAGAATTGTTCTTGCTGCCACGTATGATAAGAAATTATGCCGATAATTGATAAATTTGTACCGCCGACCCAGCGAAAAGCCTAAAGGGGGGCCGTTCCCAAAATTTATTTGTAATGTTTTTTGGTATTTTTGTCTTTTTTTCACATTAGTAAACAGGAGTTGATAAAAACGTCGAAAAATTGCTGCTTCCAACATACGCCGTACCGTTCTTTTAAACGCACAAAGCACTAAACTCTACTTCTCACCGCAAGCCGAAGGTGCTGCAGGGTTTTGGGAGAACCCCCACCCAAAAAGGGAACCCCCACCCCAAGTCGGTCGCCCCATCGTTTTTCCTAAAATCCGAGACATTTTACTCGTCTCGATTTTTGGCAAAAAAAAACCGCGTTTTTAGCTCATTTTTACAGTTTTTCCGCCATTTTAAAACAGAAGTATTGGGTCACTTAATCCCTTCCTCCTAAAGATATGGCCGACTAACCCATTTCCGAAATTCTGAGTGGCTTTGTCCGGGCGTGCAGGAAAGCTTTTTGGGCGAGCGCCAGAATTTCATAAAAATTATATAGATAGGCAGAACCAGAATTATAGCAATTCATATAGGTGGGCAAGGTAAAGGCAGCCAGAGGGGCGGGGGCATACCCGGGCGTGGGGGGTTTGGGGGAAGGTATCACACCACTCCCAGAAAGCAAAATCCACCTAGAATTCAATTTTTGAATTTTTTTTTTTGTTTTTTTCGCAATTTTTTGATGCCAATGGATAGTGCTCGATGAGAAACGTTAAAAAATTGTATTTTTTCGCCATACCACAACATCTGGGCGTGGGGGTTAGAGAGGTGAGGCATCTCCCCCGAGAAAACAAAAAATACCCCTCATGAAACAAAATACCCCCCAGAAGCCAAAATACCCCCCCCCCCCCCCCCCCCCCCAGAAACCAAAATACCCCACCAGAATTCAATTTTTGAAAATTGTTTTTTTATTTTTTTCGCAATCTTTTTGATGCTAATGGATAGTGCTCGATGAGAAACGTTGAAAAATGGCGTTTTTCCGCCATACCACCATGTTTAGGGCCATTTTTTTGACCTTAGAAAAATCTTGCACCCCCTCCCAGAGGTTTGTGGCCGCTCACCTATGGTGGGGGTGTGCGAAACTCCAGAGCATTAACGTAGCAAACATAAACCATAACGAGCGTTTTTAAGCGGTGGTAATATATTGATATGTTATCTATACTGCTATAAATAGGTTATTGGAACACTGGTCTGGTCTGGTCTCCCAACGAAAATAGATTATATTCGCAAGGACAATTTCGGCCCAAAATATTCGAGCATTCTTTCTGTTGGACGACAAAAAACGAATTTTTCGATAACGAGTGTAAAGCTGCAAAGTCATCGAGTCGAAAATCGATGAATTAAGCGGTTTCCAATGGCCAAATCATGAACAGCTCAAATTTTAGTCAAAAACTAGAAAAAAAAATTCAAAGAAGGCCTAAATTCGTCTCCTTAAATCATGAAGAGTTAAAAAACTCCCACTTTTATTCGTTCTGCGTTGTGTTTTTCTCAAAGGCCAGGGGCAAATTTAGGGAAGGTGGCGGCGGGGGGGGCAGCCGCCCCCCATTGGCCCAAAACAGTGCGCAGAATTAATGATTTTTGAGCGATTTTTGGGTTAAAACGACTAATTTTTACGGCCCGAGTGAGGGTTCCGCCCCCCTTAGGGGTACCCTCCTTAGGAAAATCCTGGATCTGCCACTGTCTAAGGCTACATTATTTAATCATGCTTCAACAAATAGCGAGAATATAAATGCTTAATCGATTTAAATTAGCAAATTAATAAATAAAAACGATAAACGAATAAATAAATAAATAAACAAATTAATAAAGTATAAAACACAAATGAATTCTGAAAAATTGGACGAATAAATGAAAGAATCGTTCCATTAATAAATACTGTCGCAAATTTTAGGAATTATACCTACGTTGACATGCTACAAATGGCCATTAAACGAAAACAATTTGGAAGATCTTCTCGGAGTCTGTTCGCGCCCATAAAAGCCACTAAACGGGCCTGAGAGCAAAACAAATATTCATACAAAACCAGGCACGTATCTCTGGGGGGATGGGTGCAGTGATTCGACCGATCCGGGCTCGACCGGACCCGGCTGAAAACCACCGGGCCTCAACCGGGCCTCGAATAATTATCGTTAATATTTTAGACGTTTACAATTTCAGCTGTTGTCCGTATATCTTATGAATTTGCTAGCCTGTGATTCTATTTAAATCCATTTGCCTTACTTCTGCCCACCTGCTCATTATCATATACTTGTCAACTTCATATGTGCATTCATCTTCTATACAACGTTCATCAGAGGCGTAGCCAGGATTTTGGTGCGGGGGGCATACACAAAAAATTTTTAAGACTAATTTTGCATTGAATGTTAGTAACGTTATGTACCTACTATAAAACTGAGTTTTTCGGACTTTACTAGTTTAGCCTAGCTAATTGACGGGTTTCTGACAATCAGAAATACAAAAATGTTAATTAGCGCAGCGCGAAACGCCGAAAATTTATGAAATTTTTACCGTTTTCATGTAGAATTTACTGTCTTTTAATTGACAAACAGTTTGGAAATCATAAGAGGCGCAAAGCACCAAGGAATTTAGTAATCTTTTCCTGTCCTTAACATTTTGTAGCCTGTGAATACTAATATTCTGTGATATTTTGCCTGATTTAGGCTATTAAACGCAATGCTGAAGCTCTACACAAAGAAAGAACAATAACCAGCAGCACCATGCGCTGGAAAATTTTGACGTTTTAGCTCTTTAGAGACAATTTATACCGCTTAAATCATACAGAACAGGCAAAATTAATTTCGGCGAACCCTTTTCCCTATTCGTCCTCCCAAAATCTCGCTGTACATGTACAACGAGATTTTACGGCAGGGGGCTGCGGTGGCGCGCTCAATCGCCCCCTAGAAAATTTTGTAAAAAAGCACTTCAATGTTAAATACTATCGCTAAAATTTTCGCAAAATCGGCCAAATCTCGGTTCTAAATCAAGCCCGAAACACTTAAAATTGATGAAGTCCTACATTGTACAAGATTTCTGAGCTGAAATGCGCTTTTCGACCTCTGCTAAGTATAAAGTGCAGCAAAGGGTGCTGCCAATAAGATATAAAAAAGATGTATCAATGACAATTTTGTTCTTATCGTTTTCAGGCCCATTTTTGGCCTTCTTATTAACAAGGTATAATTCAGAAAACAGAAAATGCGCAAAAACATAAGAAAATTTGGCCATTCCTTTCATTTAAAATGGGATTATGTGTCCTGTCCTTGTAAAGAAAGACAAACAAAGCAACAATAAATATAATAAAGACTCGGCGCGAAGTGCCGGAAAATTTTTGACGTTTTTGCCCTTTTGAACTCAATTTTCCGGACACAATTATAACACTCGAAAAATCAACAAAATTTCTGAAAGATTTCGGGGGGCATGTGCCCCCAATGCCCCCTGGCTACGCCTATGGCTTCAATACTTGTGCTATCCTTGTGCTGTACACAATTTCAATTGACGTCAATGTACGCTCTACCTAGTTTGAGTTCTAAAAACCAGGCACGTAGCTGTGGGGGACTGGGGGTCCGGACCCCCCAAAATTCAGAAAAAACCGGGAAAATAGGACTTTTTACACGTTATTTTGTGCTATTTTTGGCTTAGACCCCCCAAAATTGGTGCTGGTCCCCCCAAAATAGGAGGGCCACCTACGTGCCTGCTAAAAACCAAACAGCGTATCTTCTATCCGACCATATCATTGTCGCTGTTATGTCTGAATGCATAAATTTAATGCTCAATTTCCTTTAAATATCTACATGAATCCTTGTGCTTTTTCAAACCGTGTTTAGTTGCACGTGCATTTTAATGATGGAATCGCGCGCTATTGTATTAAAAACTTTGTTCTTGCTTATTTTTAGAAAGATTGAATAATTAACAGAGCTTAGAATTCAAAAATCTTCTTGATACAGCAGTAAGCCTTGCGTTTGACAAATAACAAATGTAAAATCGGTCTAAATATGTATCTTATGCATAACATTATATTGGAAGCAAGGCGTGTTGTTAGTACATAAGCCCGGGCCCGGGCCCGGTATTTTTTGAGCCCGGTCGATCACTGGATGGGTGGATCGGATACCCCCTCCAAATTCATAAAAAATCGGAAAAATAGGACTTTTTCAACGTTATTTTGTGCTATTTTTGGCCTTTTTGGGCTTAGTGCCCCCAAAATTCGCGTTGGTCCCCCCAATAGGACGGCTGGCTACGCGCCTGCGTGAAAGTCAGTAAATCTAATTAATGTGTACTCAAAAATATGAAATATCGTGAAAAATGACTAAAATCATAAAAAAATAGTAAATACACATTATTCACTATTGCGTTTATTTATTTATTAACAGGGGACGGCGGCGCCCCCCCCCCCACCGCTCCCCGCCCACTATGAACCCGTCCTCGTCCTAACGGGGTCTGAAAGAGCAAGTTTTTGCACACAAAAGTCAGGAAAGGTCAAAAATTTTATATTTTGCGGGATGTGGGGACGATGGAAATCAAGTGGGACGGGAGAGAAAGAAGGTTAAAGGTCGTGCTGCTGTTTAAAAAAGACCTTAAAATAGCTTAAAGATGCTAATTTTCACAAAAAAAAACGTCTGGAGGTTTAAAAAATCTTAACTTTTCTAAAATCTGGAAAGCAGTGTAAAACGTCTAAACATCCCGTCTTTACACTCATAGGCGGATACAAGGGGGCGGGAGGAGGATGAACGGCGGCCGTACTCCGACCCCACTGGTCCCAAGCAGTTGGCGTTATAAAAGATTAGTTGTGTACAACATACAGGATTTAGGGATTTTTGAGGAAGGATTTAACACCCCCCAGAAAAATTTTCACCCCCGCGGAAATTTTTGACCCCTCCCCAGAACTAGCGATTTTTCGAAAACTTCCAAAAGTTTGTTGTAAATTCATCAAATTTTCGGCGCTTCGCGCGACCTACTCATGTTTTGACTATATTTTGCTCAATTTAGCCAAATTTTTTAAAAATTTGTTTTGAAATTTTCTTCAAGTTTTTATACTCTAGAAAGATAGAGCATCGTCAAAAACGCCGGATAACGATTTTTTTAACGTGTACTCAGCACAGGTGGGCAGCACCGAAATTCTGGGGGGTGCAAGATTTTTCAAAGGTCAAAAAAATAGTCTTAAAAACCGTGGTATCAATTGGAATCAAAAAAATTGAGGAAAAAAAAACAAAAAATTTCAAAAATTGAATTCTGGGGGTTTTGGTTTCTGAGAGGGGTTTTCGACCTTCTGGGGTGGGGGTGCATACCCCCACGCCCACTTGTGGTACCCAGTACCCAACCCACCATTTTTGAGCCCAAACATGGCACTTTACAACTTCACTCCCCATCCTTTTTCCATGCTGCGCATGTCTGGTTACGTAAGTTGTAGTGATTTTCTTGGCCATATAGACCATTCAAATTTATCAAATCATTATTTTTTTTAAATTTTGTCCAAAAATATAATTTTTAAATAATACTTTTTTAAAAATATTATTATTTTATAAATCATTATGCGTTTTTTGATATTTAATATTTTTCGAATAAATATTTGCAAAAAATTTTTTAATACCCATTTATTTGAAAAATATTTTTTGAAAACTTCATTTTTTCAAAAGCTTTGTTAAGCAAACGCTTGGAATTCGGGGGCACGCCTAGGGAAGCAACCCAGCACGCATACTCGGACGAACCCCCAACGACCGACTATACAAACTTTGTTCAAAAAAGTGTAAATAACCTAAAGCAATGTGGTGTAAAGTGCAAAGCTGCGCCTTGCCGATTGCCTATCCAAAAATTAAGGGCGAGAGGGATACCCGCACACGTGAGCGTGGGGGCTATGCACCTCCAACGAAAGGCCAAATACCCCCAGAAACCAAAATACCCCCCCGCATCTCGATCTTGCATCATAGCCACATGTAGGCCTGGGGGGTTATCAGCCCCCAGAAGGCCAAACACCCGCCCCTCCCTCCAAAAAAAAACGTAAATATCCCCCAGAATACAATTTTTGAAATTCTTTTGTTTTTTCGCGATTATTTGATGCCAGTGCTCGATGATGAACGTTGAAAAATGACAATTTTCGCCATACCACCATTTTTAAGACCATTTTTTGACGTTTAAGACATTTTACACCACCCCTGCCCTCCAGAATTTTCGTGGTGCCCACCTATGGCTCCCAGCCATTTTTAAGCACGGAAGGAGTCAATGGCTTCCAATTTTTGGTCTAAAAAAACCAAAAAAGCATCAAGCAATAGAGGTCAAATTCAAAAAATTCATCAAGAAATTAGGGGTCAAAATTTTCAGACTTTGCGGGAGAGGAAAGGGCGTCCAACTTTGGGTGGGGGATTCCCATCCCCTATCACATGTCTGATTATTCAAATATACATTATGTAAACCTGCTGAATTTTTATTAAAAAGGCGGAAAACATTAACACTTTCCTTCGTTCCCTCAGTGTAAAGTACTCGTTGTTGCAGTAATTATACTACCTGATAATCGTGTTTGCTTTCGAAGAGCGACAAATGATGTTGCACTTTAAACCGTTGAATAGCATTTTGCGTTGCAATGCCTCTTTTACGTATGAATATGCCGAGTCCAAAGCTCAAAGCTGCCATAGTCGTCGTGGCTTTCCATTCCATGCCATGATGTCCAGTTACACTGATAAAGGAATGTCGAAAATGGCCTATGTGAGACAGTCATATGGCCACGCGTGATCTTGGGGATTGGGGGAAATTTTTCAGCCCTCCCATCGCACTTTTTTTTAATTTTCTGAAAAATTCGAAGAAAATGTGCATTTTAGCGTTTTTATCAAGATGTCACCTCAAAACGGAAAAATTTTGCCGTATTTTCCTAAATTTATTACAATTTTTCGATCTTTTTCCGAAATGCTTTTATGTTTTAACGTTTAGAAAGATAATGCATCGTCAGAAACGTCAAAAATGATGTTTTTGAAGCATGAGCACCGTTTTTGAGCACAAAAAAGGCATACTAGAAAAATGTTTTTCTCTAACTCCTCAGAATTCTCATGTTGCGCTAGTTCCCTTATTGATAACCAAGCTATGCTGTGCATGTCTGGTCATGGCGCCAGAATGAATATACATGTAACATATATAATGTTAGGGGTTTCGTCCATACCTCGGCGTGGGGGTTTGGGGGTATACAACCCTCAGAAACGAAACCAAAATACAACTAGAAACTAAAATATTTCCCCCAGAATTTTTTTGTTTTTTCGCAATTTTCCGATGCCAATTGATAGCGCGCGATGAGAAACGCTTAAAAATAGTGTTTTTTCGCCATACCACCATTTTTAAGGCCTTTTTTGACCTTTGAAAAAATCTTGCACCCCCAGAACTTTGGTGCCGCCCACCTATGGTTTCGTCCCCCAACAAAACGTGTCACCGCACCGCACCCAAAAAATCAGCATTTATCCGAAAACTTGTAGAAAACGTCCCGTTTTAATCGTTTTTAGCGATCTTTAAAATTAAACGAAGTAATTTTTCTGGCAATTAGCAACGCCAGTCAGCCGCTTTTGACTACATTGTTGTATTTTATTAATTTTTCATCAACATGTAATAATTTTTTTAGATATTTCTTAGAAAGGGGTTGAGTGTAAAAGTAAGGCAAATACGCTGGATTTGAAAAGCGTAAGTTAGATGCAAACATACGTGTACCGGATAAGAATTCTGAGGGGAAGGAGAGGGGTCAGCAGGGTTCGACCGGGTGCCCGGGCCCGGCTGGTCTTCAGGCGTCCGGAAGCCTGGCCCGGGCCTGGGCCTGAATTATTATTCTATTTAGCTTTTTAGGAAAATACTTTTTTTTAACTTTAAGTTTTTAACTTTAAGTTTATAAAGTTAAAGTTTTTAACTTTATAAAGTTTTTTTTTGATAACTTTAAGTTTCTCTTTGTTTACAACTCTCGCTTAGCAAGCTCATTTTTCAAAACCTTTTTTTTAATTTTAAATGAATTAAAAAAATTAATTCATTTAAAAAATGCAGAAAACGTAATTGAAAGAAACTAGATTGAGCTTGCAGCAATTGATCGATTATTTGTAGATAGATTAGATTATATTGTTGTAAATCACTCGCTCTTTATATTAGCTATTCCTTTTCTATGCATTCTATTTTATTTAATGTTTATATTAGCGCACACTAAACTCACGTCTTCTCACTTAATTATACGTTTATTTCCACCGTTTATCTTAGCGGGATATCATAACCAGGTTTCAAATTGTTATTATTTTTATGAGTTCTAAAAGATTTTAATGTTTAACGAATTGTTTTCAATTAAATTTTGGTCGCGTTTTAAAGTATTCGAGCCATAATCTGAAACAAATTTCCTCATTCCTCCCTGATGGAGACTAAACTTGTCAAAGGATTGCACCTGCAGCGTAACGCAGCTTACGTAGCTCGAGTTGAAGGACGTACTTTTACCATAGTTTCAAAAGTTCAATTAATTGCAGTTTTTCATATTGGATAAAAGCCTCTGGGGGAAAAGCGGGTTCGGACGTGGGCAGCAAGAAAATTCTGGGGGGTGGGTGCAAGATTTTTCAAAAGTCAAAAAATGGTCTTAAAATGGTTATATGGCCTAAAAACACCCTTTTTCGACGATTCTTATTAAGCACTATCCAATGGCATCAAAAAATTGCGAAAAAAAACGAACAAAATTTCTAAAAACTGAAATCTGGGGGGGGTATTTTGATTTCTGGGGGAAGGTATTTTGCATTTCTCGGGGGTTGCATACCCTAAACTCCACGCCCAAGTGTAGTTCGGACCACCAAAACTTGTGAAAAATCAGAAAAATAGGGCTTTCTAAACGTTATTTTGTGCTATATTTTGGCCTTTTTGGGCTTAGTCCCCCCAAAATTTGGTAGCTGGTCCCCAAAATCGGACGACCAGCTACGTGCCTGATAAAAATGTTCGATTGTACTTAAAACGAATACGCTTTCACCAAAGTATTATACGCGTTTAGAAAATTCTTATTAATTTCTAATTGATTTCTTTTATTTTGTGATTAATTTCTAATTTCCCATCTCAATATCCCAATTCTTCAATTTCTTAATCAGCTAATTATCTTAGTTTGCTCCTCGTGTTATTTTCTGTAAAAAATAATGAAAGCGGCGAAGTATTTTGAACAAAAATTGCAACACTTCGATTGCGTATACTGAACTATTATGCAGAACACTGGCAATCGAGCAAATCGAATACAAAAATGAGTGAGGCAAAAAATCGGAAGCGATTTATTTGTCACTTCGATTTCAGCCTATTATATCTGATTTATACTTTGAATCAATTTAAACGCTTGAGTAAATTTTTTGCAGCTTCTTTCAGTATTTTCCTGTGGCATGAGCTCACGTCGTGCGCAATATCAAGGTCAGTTGAGACATTTTAATGAGAGTGAATAAATGATTGATTTCACAGTAGCAAGAAACAACTTTTTCAGCTTGCTGGACAACGTCTGATTTAGTAAACTGAGAAGATTAGAAAATCGTTATCAGGAACATAGGTGGGCTGCACCAAATTATGAGGAGGGAGGGTGCAAAGGTCAAAAAATGGTCTTAAAAATGGTAGTATGGCGAAGATACACCCGATTGCTAGGAAAAATTTTTTCAAAAATTGGATCTGGGGGTTTTGGTTTCTGGGGGAGTATTCGGCCTTCTGGAGGTTACGTACCCCCAAACCCCCTATTGCTTATTTACATATGTTTCCTAAAACAATCTGGCGAAAACCGCGCAGTTTAGCACAGATTATTTTCACTAGTTCTTCAGGGTGAAGCCTGAAATCTCTTAAAATAGTATCGTGATAAGCTAAGAGCTAAATATGTAATACTAATTCCATCAGTGCTTAAATACATACTAAATAATTCTACATCTGCTTAAATACCTAAAACTCAGTACCATTTTCCAAACATGCACACATCCAGTATCATGTGCATACATCATGTGTTTCGGTTCCTATACTTAGTACGCAAGAAAACATATGTCAATCTGTCCAAGGCGAATTGGAACAACTTTCGTTTCGAAACTGAAACGCGATTCACACGACTGAATCAGATCGATAGTAACAACATCCCAGTAATCGATCAAGAAAGAACATTCCGCCATATCGTAAATCAAGCTGTGGCCCACGACGTGCCAACTGGCCGTCGGAAGGATTTTATTCCTTGCTTGACACATGCAACACAACTGTTGATCAATGAGCAGAATCAAATCCGACAGCTAGATCCTCACTCACAGAGAATTGCAACACTTAACACCGAAATCAACAAATCGATCACAGATGAAAAACGAACACGATGGCGAATATTTGTCTCAACATTCGACCATCGTATAAAAGCGCATAAACTGTGGCGAATAATCAAATCACTCAAAGGCAAATCCAAACCGCCATCAAACTGTTCAATCGAATTTGACAATGCCACCACTATGTCGAACCAAATGGCATCGAACCATTTCAATAAACAGTTCATGTCAGTAAAAACACACAAATCTGACAAAGCAACCAGACGAATCTTCAGAATACTTCGAACGGAAAAGAACTACAGCCGATGCGCCAACTATCACTTGGCAAGATGTTTCATCTGCAATAAAGAAATCTAAGAGCTCGAAGGCGCTAGGCCCAGACAATATAGCTCCAATCTATCTCAAACACCTAGGCGAAGAAGGCTTCAAATACCTAGCCCACCTCTTCTCAACATCTCTGAAACAATGCTGTATACCGCCTATTTGGAAATCATCCACCATAATTCCCCTATTGAAACCAGGGAAAGACGCCAAAATAGCAACCTCTTACCGACCAATTTCGCTACTATGCCCGGCTGCAAAAATTCTAGAATCAATACTACTTCCTACAATAACCGACAATCTTCAACCTGCAACCCATCAACATGGCTTCCGCCCTCATCATTCTACAACTTCTGCTCTGCTAAAACTGTCAACACACATTGCTAATGGTTTCAACGAGAAACTGCCACCCAGTCAAACAGTGGCAGTCGCCATAGATCTGACCAAGGCTTTCGATTCTGTCGATCATTCATTGCTTGTCGACAAAATCACCCACTCGACAATGCCACACTATTTGGTCAAATGGTTGAACCACTACCTACGTGGCCGCCAAGCACGTACGGTTTTTCGTAACACGACTTCAACTGCCAAAATCGTCCGAACAGGCGTACCGCAGGGCTCTGTACTCTCTCCTGCCCTGTTCAATGCATACATCAATGACATACCAACGCCTCCAAACAATGTCGAAATAGTATCATATGCTGACGATCTAACTGTGTTCACCTCTGGCCCAAAGATTCCTACACTCACAAAACGGCTCAATGCTTACTTGAAGCAACTAGCCAATTACCTGGAAGACAAACATCTCAATATTTCATACTCCAAATCGACAGTCACATTATTTACGCCAAACACACATGAAACTCGTACACATCCACGAGTCAAAATCAACAACAACTTGCTGCCCCTCGAACGCCGTCCAAAGATTTTAGGTGTCACTTTTGACACTATGCTGACATTTGCCGAGCACGTCAAGCTTACAGCAACCAAAGTCCAAAAACGGAACAACATTCTTTGGGCGCTATGTGGCACTGCATGGGGCCAGCAGAAAGAAACCATCCTGGCAACATACAAAGCCATCGGAAGATCAATTCTCAACTACGGCACTCCTATTTGGTCACCAATAGTCGCGCCATCAGGCCTTGCTCTACTTCAACGTGCTCAGAACTCGGCCTTACGCATTGCAACCGGCTGCCATTCTATGGCCTCAGAAGATCATCTCCATCAGGAGACCAAAATGTTACCTGTTGCCCAACATAATCGACTATTGTCAGACCAATTCTTTGCCTTATGCAATAATGAAACTCACCCATGCCATGAACTTGCTACTACAGCAGCTCGCCGACCTCGCACCATGAAAGGAACACTGCCTTCTTTCAGTGAAGCCAGAGTCAATGCAGCTTTTACACAGTCAGACAACTCTCGACAAGTCATCAAGATCTTACACACAAATGCTGTCACCAATGCACTTGAAAACTATGGGCCGAACAGAGTGCTGAACACCAAGCCTCCACCTATTGCCAATGAAGAAATATCGCTAAGCCGTTTGACCAGATGCCGCCTTTCACAGTTGCGTTCAGGATGGTGCAGCCTATTGCAAAATTACCAGCACAGAATCAACAACAATATAATCAACCAGTGTCCATCATGTCTAACTCCCAACCATGATGTTGGACATATCTTCAATTGTCCTGCCAACCCCACCAACTTGACGCCAGCAGCACTGTGGACAAACCCCGTGGACGCTGCCCGCCAACTCGACCTCATATAAAACCCCGATGCAGCTATGACGAGGATCGGAGCAATCAACAACAACAACACATCAGGGGTGAAAAATTTCAAGCCCGGGCCCGGTTTTTTGAGCCTGGTCGTTCGCTCGGGGTGCAGCCAGAAAATTTTTGACAAGGCTTAAAAACTCTCTCTCTGGAACATGGGAAAAAATTTAAAAAATTCGGCAAAAATTTGAAAAAAACGAGAAAATTGAACAAAGTATAGTCAAAAAATGTGTAGCGCCGAAACTTTGAGACTTTTGAGCCAAAAATGAGCTAAAGCACACTTTTACAATTTTTTCTAAAAATCGAGGATTCTGTGTAGGAGGGTTCGCAGACTATTCTGTGGAATGTCAAACCTCCCACAGCACCTATGGATACAAGTCTACATTTTTGTTACCCGAATAGTCCAACTGTCAAGTAACGCTGTATATTGATCACTATTGTATATTAAAAAACTCATTGTTATAGTTACGCGTTAATTTCGCAAATTATTTAGACTACGTTAATGTAAAATTAACGTATAATTTATTGTAGTAAGTTTCCGCTTTACTATAAATAGGTAAGAATTGTTCATGTATACTCGTATTTTGTGTATCGTGAGTTTAGCTGAGATGATTAAGCGAATATAAGGTAACGTTATGCGAATCATAGACGAAAAGGCTTCAAAATAGGGATTAAGAAAAGATTCCCAGACCAACTTTAAAGTTGATCTAAGCGATTTGGAATCCAGACAGAGCGGCTGGTAACTAAAAACTGAACCCAGTCTAAATCCGCTGTTTATACACAAATTCAACAAAATAATATATAAATTAACAAATGAGGTGTGCTGAAAGATATGAAACTTTTAGCACGTAACTATGCGTAAAATCCGTTAACATTGCAAAATGCACCGCCAATGTAATAGATACAAAAAGCGGCAAGACTAAAAGGAACATAGAAAGTATGGCGGAAGCGGCGAAGTTAAAGAGGTCAAAAGGGCAATGTTTATATCATAGCAATGCATATAAAATACAAGCGAACTCCACACAAAATATATCAAAAAGTAAAGCAAGCAAAGTGACTTCCCTCCGACCAAATAGGATTAAGCTTTAGCTTAATCCCTTTTACTCACCAGACTGTGTGGCTGCGGAAAACTATAAAATTCGGATTAAATCGGCAAGATGGCTCAGTTTTTACCGTTGTTTTCGAACGCTCAGCGGCTTTACCAATTTTCAACTCAATCTACTTTCGACATCCGTCATCGTCAAATTTATCCCCTAACCTATTAGAAGTCAAGCTAGATATCGCAGTCCTATTTTCTTTCGATTTCGTCGTACTCGTCAAATTTGAAAACAGTGAGTTTTGTATATTATTTTAATAATAATATTATTCCGAATTTCTAGCTTCTATTTAAAGCTTTACACACACACACGTAAGTACAAAGATATTAGAGGTATAAAGTGTGAAGTAGGAAAAGCGCGCTAAGATTATCAAAGTGCGCTATAGGAAATATTAATAATAATCTTATAAAGTGTAAAATTAAGAAGGGTCTAAGCGCGGTCGTGACACAACTGTCAAATTTTATTATTCGAATTCGTCAAAATTCCTAAATACAGGCATGTAGCTCTGAGAAAATGGGGGTCCGATAACCCTCCAAATTCAGAAAAACCGGAAAAATAGGACTTTTTAAACGTTATTTTGTGCTATTTTTGGCCTTTTGGGGCTTAGTCCCCCAAAAATTGGTGTTGGTCCCCCCCCCCCCAAGAATAGGAATGCCAGCTACGTGCCTGCCTAAATAGACCATTTGTAAGCTTCCTTATAATTGCCTAACACGATTTAAGAACCGAATCTGAAATTTTTGAACTACTTAAAACGCCTCGGCACCGTGGTCCGGCCAGGGCTTGGGACATCCCTACTAAAAATGCCATATTACCACGAAAAAACCTTTGTATGCTGTTTAAACCTTTTTAGTCGTTCCAATTGCAAAAAAATCGTGAGCACTAAATTTACTGTTTAGGTTTTCTTGGATTTTACCCCACCCCTGCTGACCCTTACCTTTTGCTTGTATGGGGAGCAGAACTAACATAATATAAGAACGGTTCAGGGGATCAACCCCTGATGGGTAGTGATATATTTGAGGAGGAGTGCGTCTGACTTCAATTTTTATCTTAAAATAAAGATAAAGCACAAAAAGGGACAAAAAAGCGAATTCTTGGCTAAAAAAAATCTTTGGTCAAAGTTTCCGGCTGTGAGGGGGACGGCCAACTTTAGTTGGGATCCGCATCCTCTGTTGCACCAATGCTAATCACACGTGCACTTAGAGGGCAGAGGAATTTAACCAGCCCCTTAATAATTCAAAAAATTACGTGGTACCACCTAATCTTGAACGATTTAGGTCCAAAGTCATGCATTTTCAGTCCAGGCAATTTCAAGATAGGTGATTTACTTCTTATACGCTGTGTAACCACATGTGGGCAGCAAGAAAATTCTGGGGGGTGCAAGATTTTTTTGGAAGATCGAAAACTGGCCTCAAAAATGGTGGTATGGCGATAAAAACACCATTTTTCGACGTTTCTCATCATTTCTCATTTCTCAACACACAAAATTGCGAAAAAAACGAAAAAAAATTTCAAAAATTGAATTCTGGGGGTTATTTTGATTTCTGGGTGGGGGGGTATTTTGGTTTCGAGGGGTGCAAACCCCCACGCCCAGGTGTGTGTGTAACTGATTGTAGTAAAAATTAACACTTCTCTCCCATCACTGTACGCACAGATCATTGATACTTTTAGAAGTTCTGATTCTAGTAATAATCATAATGATAATAATAATAATATTAATAATAATCATAATCATAATCATAATAATAATAAAAATAATAATTTAATAATAATAATAATAATAATAACAATAATAATAATCATAATCTAATAATAATAATGATGATAATAATGATAATAATAATTATATTAATATGATCGAGGGCGTAACCAGGGGGGGCGGGGGGCCCGGCCCCCCCCCGAAATATAAAAATAATTTTTTAAAAGCAAAGGGGGACCCTTTGCTTTTTTCTTCCAGTGAAGTGGAAACGGATTGTGGACAGCCATAATGCGTTTTCAGCACACTTTTTAGCTTCTAAACTCAAAATTTTCCGGCGCTTCGCGCCGGATTTCTCATGTTCTGTTTTTCTTACTTTAGAAGCCCAGATTTTACATAAAAATAACGAATTTGTCAAAATTTTCGGCGCTTCGCGCCGGATTTCTTATGATCTATGTTTTTTCTTACCTTTAGAAACCCAGATTTTGCTTAAAAATAACGAATTCGTCAAAATTTTCGGCGCTTCGCGCCGGATTTCTTGTGTTCTATCTTTTTTCTAACCTTAAAGCCCAGATTTTACTTAAAAATAACGAATTTGTCAAAATTTTCTGGCGCTTCGCGCCGGATTTCTTATGTTCTATGTTTTTTCTTACCTTAGAAGCCCAGATTTTACTTAAAAATAGCGAATTTGTCAAAATTTTCGGCGCTTCGCGCCGATTTATTATGTTCTGAATTAGTTTTCTTAACAAAACTGCAAATTTAAATGCAAAGAAAAGAATTTCGAAATGTTTTGTAGTCAAGCTTTAATTTGATATTGAGAAATTAGTCATACCGATAGGTTAAAAGATAGATTTTTTATATCCAAATTTGAAATAAAGCAAGAAAATTTTTGAATTTTTTTAAATTTTTTACTTCACCATAATATAGATCTTGTCGAGAAACGCTCAAAAATGCCATTATTTTCGCGTATCTCCTAATGGTTCCCGAGATATAGGACTTCAAAATTTTGGGCCCCCCGAAATAAAATCCTGGTTACGCCCCTGAATATGATAATATTCCAATACTTTAATAATTCCTGATACCTACTTTAACCACGTGCATCTATGAAGCTCATATTAGATGTACAGTGACCAAAAGTAAGGAAGCTAATCACTTTAAAATGCATACGAGTAAGAGATAAGATAATACATGCACGCATCAGTGTTTTTTTGTACTCGGCAAAGATTTTCCCCGATGTGCCAAGACTTTTCGAGACCGTCTTTGTACTTGTACAAAGATATTTGGGAAGACAAAAATTGCAAAAAAGATCAAAAATCCGCAAAACATTTCGGCGCTTCGCGCCGAAAAGGAGTAATTGTCTGTTCTACATATCTTTATAATGGCAGAAATTGCATTTCAAAACGAAAAATGTCAAAAATTCAGGCGCTTCGCGCCGTTTCGATACGATTCATAGTAAATTTTGCCCTCACAGACCCAAAAATTAGCTAAAATACACTACCAAAAGTCGAACATTACTGTTTTTACCACAATAAAATCGCTACTGTACCATATTATAGTACCCAAAAATTTGTGTGCGCAAAATGTACAAAGACTTTCGGGGAACATCTTTGTACATGTACAAAGAGGACCTTGTCGAAAACAAAATACTGGCATGCATACATGTACATAAGAGGGTAAGGGAATTCGGAAGAGGGTATCCCACCCAAAATCGATCATCGCCCCATTCCCGCAAAGTCAGAAAATTTTTGAATCTGCCTACAATTTTGGCAAAAATTTGAAATTTTTCAGCCATTTTTAGGTGCTTCTTTGTCATTTTTCGCCAAAACTTGGCGT
This sequence comes from Mermis nigrescens, assembly GCA_036768485.1. Taxonomy (NCBI): domain Eukaryota; kingdom Metazoa; phylum Nematoda; class Enoplea; order Mermithida; family Mermithidae; genus Mermis; species Mermis nigrescens. The sequence continues at coordinate 198,387 of JAVLUZ010000840.1, read as the reverse complement.
CTTTAGCTAGCTAGCACCACACCTGGGCGTGGGGGCTTGGGGGTATGCACCCCAGAAATCAAAATACCCCCCCAGAATTCAATTTTTGAAAATTTTTTTCGCTTTTTTTCGCAATTTTTTGATGCCAATGGATAGTGCTTGATGAGAAACGTCGAAAAATGGTGTTTTTATCACCATACCATCGTTTTTTAGGCCATTTTTTGACCTTCAAAAAAATCTTGCACCCCCCCCAGAAATTTCTTGCTGCCCACGTATGGCTAGCACCTCATCTTGTAATACAAATAGCACATAAATTTTTCACAACTTGTCGAGCATACGATTTTGAAAATCCTTATGAATCATGCCAAAAAAATAAGTCATTCTCATCGTGCACTATCCATTCACGCAAAAATTATCACGGACATACTAGCTAAGCTAAATACACAGTGGCGTAGATTTTTCTGATTTTTTTTGGGAAGGGCGAAAATTTCAAAGTTAAATATCTCAACAACTCCTGATGGATAAGCAAAAATAATAGTGTTTTTGAGCTTCCTCTCGAGATCTACGCATAGGGAAGAGAAAAATATTTAAAAAACGAATTTGATTCTAATTATATTAAAGAAATATGTTGTATATAAATAAATAGGGCGCGGAGCGCCTAAAAATTTTCGCTTCACCAGCTCAAAAAAGTGTGCTGAAATCTACTCTAGCGGTCTTTCAGATACACATTAAGGATCTCCAATTTTTTCTTTGGGGAAGCCTTGTGAAAAATATTCGCACTTCAAAATTTTGGGGGAACTAGTCCCCCAGTCCCCCACAAGTTAATTTACTGTAGATACCTACATGGTTACAAAGGGTAGCCAACTTTACACCGGCTCAATACCCGTAGGCAATCACTGTAAAGGCGGAATATCTTATACTTTTACGATAAAGAGGCACAATTCAGTCCTGAATTCATACAAAATAGAGTAACTTAACTTCAACAACACTAAAATTAAAACCAGTCCTAAAACTGGATCATTCATAAGACGCAACCTCGTACTTAAGCCTTATATAAGCCGGTCAATTACAATACATGTAAAAGCGACCCCACCTAGAGTCAGTCGTACCTCCCACCCCCACCCCTAAGCCAGAAAAGTTTTATATCCCTTTCTGTGTAAGACTTGCGTTCTTGGCCGTATTTTCGTTTTTTTTTTGGCCATTTGTGTTCATTTACGCCGCCCCCTAAAAGTGGCCGGGGACCCCCACCCAAACTTTAGAGCCATTATACGTATGCCCATCGCTTAAGGGTTAAACAGGGAAACATGACTGAGATAGGCGAAGACAGTTTTCAGGGAATGGTTTAGACTTTAGACCCGCGTAATCTAAAGATAAGCAGGCACATATCTCTGGGGGGAATGGGAGGGGGATCTGACCCCCGAAATTCATAAAAATCAGGAAATAGATTTGTGCTATTTGTGGTCTTTTTGGGCTTACCCCCTAAATTGGCGAAAATTTTAACGTTACTGTTGAACATTAAAATGCTTTTTTTACAAAATTTTCCGGGACTCTGCCCCGAACCCCGCTGGGAACGCTTGAGCGCGCCATCCCAGACCCCTGCAACCGTAAAACGTCGTTGTACACGTGCAACGAGATTTTAGGGAGAAGAAGCTAGGTAAAAGAGTTGGGAATTTCTAAAAATTTTCTCCGTTTCGCGCCGGCATTAATTTGTCTTTTTTTGTATGATTTAAGCGATATAAATTGAGTTTAAAGTGCAAAAACGTCAAATTTTTCGGCGCATAGCGCCGCCAGTTACTGATCTTTCTTTTTGTAAAGCTCCAGCATTGCGTTTAAAAGCCTGAATCACTCAAAATATCTTCAGACAAAGTTAGTAATTCGCAGTTTTCTTGTTAGAAGCTTGAACTGTCAAAATTATTATAATTTCAGAAATGTTTTTTCAATAGAAGAGACGTAAATCCTACATGAAAACGGAAGGAATTCCAAAAATTTTCGGCACTTAGAGCCGCTTTACACTTTTTGTATTTTTGTTCGTCAGAAACCCATAAATTAGCTAGGCTACATCAGCATTCGGCAAAGATTTTTCCCGATGTACAAGGACTATTCGGGACCGTCTCTGTACAGGTACAAAGATTTTTCGAAGACAAAATTGCAAAAAAGGACTAAAATTCGTAAATTCTCGGCGCTTCGCGCCAAAATGAGCAATTGCGTGTTCTCTATATCTCATACTGGCAGAAATTGCATTTCAAAAGGAAAAATGTTAGATTTTTCGGCGCTTCGCGCCGTTTTAAGACGATTATTCGTGATTTTTGCCCTTAGAGACCCAGAAACCAGCTAAAATACCTTACCAAAAATCGAACAACTGTTTTTACACACACAAAACTCGCTACCGTACCATACTATAGTACTCAAAAATTTGTGTCGTCAAAATGTGCAAAAGACTTTTTGGGACTATCTTTGTACATGTACAAACGGACCATGTACGAAAAAACACTGGACTACACTACTAAAGGTCGAAAAAACTCAGTTTTACTATACATAACGTGACTGACATTCAATGCAAAAGTAGTCTGAAAAAATTTTGATTATGCCCCCCCGAACCAAAATCCAAAATCCTGGCTACGCCTCTGTATAAAACGTTTTTTGTGGTGGTAATGCCGCATTTTCAAAGCATTCTTAAGTCTACTGCATAAGCATTATATTGTTTTTAACACTAAAAAATGACAAATTGATCAATTTTTAGCATCTTTTTCCTAGAAAAACGTATGAAACATTACAGAGAGTACCTGTCTCGCTAGCCCTTCAGCGAGGGTAATATTGAATGTGCACATAGAGGGGTTGAGACGGTAATACCCCCTAAAGGGTCAGCCGAAAACCGGACAGTACTGTCCAGCGATTTTGCATTGTGGAACGTTTTTTAGATCATCTTTGAGGTCAAAAGCAGTGAAAATTGTCAAAACATTTTCCGGCACTTCGCGCCATATTAGTATTTTTATGTACTTTCTACTCAAAAAGCGCGTAAAATTGATCAATTTTCGCATTTTCAGTGTTAAAAGTGATATAATGCAGTCAAAATGGACTAAAAATACTTAAAAATGCGATATTGCCACGAAAGAACTTATATAGGCTATTTTGACCATTTCGATCGTTTAAACAGCAAAAAATCATGGATATTAAATTTACTCATTTCGATTTTCGGGATTCCACCCTCCCCGCCGACCTTGACCTTGTGCACCTATGGGTAATATCCCCGTCTCACCCCCTCCCCCAATGTGCATGTATGCCCCAGACCCCAGAATTTTTCCACTGGCCCAGTATGCTGTCGGGGAGTAGAGCCGATTTAATGAAAAGGTCAATGTATCAATAGTTAATCACTAACTTCACTCTAAACAAGTCCAAAAAACGTTCCCAAGCCGTATCCGCTGGTTTGAAAATCGATAATTCGCCAATTTCTCGCGAAAGGGCCTGCATGTCGCGCATTTCCTGCTCGATTTTTTCGAGTTTAGCCGAGTAATCGCTGCTCGACGCATTATTATCATCGGAAATCGATTCAGAGTCTGTGTTATCAGCAGAATTGGGACTACGACGCCTGGATGCGACTAGGGCTTGGATTTTACCAAAAAGTCCGTCATTCTGTCAAAAAAATTAGAAATGATAGGATAAATAACTTAATATTCTTAGGCAAACGGGGCGCAATCGATACACGAGGCCAATAAGAACGATTTTATGGCTAAAAAACTTTGAGCAAAAATGCATAGAGAACAGTAAAAACAGCAAAATCGATTGGTTTAACCTCAAAACTGCCTAAAACCTGAAGCAAAGGCATCAAGATCGCTTGATGCATTAAAACCAGACAAATGCAGCTAGTACTGAAAAGAATGTTCAATTCGACAAACCTTTGCACCGCTGTCAAGTAACAAACGATATTGTACATATTTTTGTAAACCGCTGTCACTTAAATAAGATGTTTAAATTAGAGCTGTGCCGGGGCCAGGCCTCCGGCCCCGGCCCCGGCGTAGGTCAGGCTGGCTCTGGCACCGGGGCCGGGGCCAGTGTTATAATTGATTATAATGTAGAAAATTGATAATGTTTTGAGCAGATTTACCTTCAAGCTCGATTTCAAGCAACACCACACATCTTGCTAATTCAAATCTTTATTTTATTATGTCAGGTTGGTGCAAATTTCTAGTTAATAATCAAAATTGACATATTTTGAATTGCAATTCATATAGCCGAGCTTTCCAGCTTGCTTGGTAGCAGGGTAGCAGACAGCTACGTCTATCAGAACAAATAGAATAATAAGCCTAAAAAAGTGCGAAGTAAAGCTAATTGAAAAACGCGTCCAAGTCAGAGGAGTTAAATCCATACATGGGCCGCTCAAAAATTATAGGGTTCCAAAACTTTTCGAAGTCAAAAAGCGCCTGATAATATATGGTAGGGCGAAAAAACACCGTTTTCTTGCGTTTCTCAATGAGAGCTATCCATTAGCATCAAAAAATCGCAGAAACACAAAAAAATTCTGAAAATCAATTTCTGGGGCGTCTAGCGGATTTTTTTTGGGGGAGAGTGTGAATTCTTAGGGTCTCTAGACCTTAGGTGGGCAGCACCGAAATTTTGGGAGTGTGAAAAAATTTCTAGGGGGTGGTGGTGAAAAACACCATTTTCCGACGTTTCTCGTCGAGCACTATCCCTTGGCATCAAAAAATCGCTAAAAAAGCAAAAAAATTTCAAAAATTGAATTATGGGGGGGGGTATTCCAACTTCTGGGGGGATGCATACCCCTAACCCCCCACGCCCACGTCTCAAGCCTCCCAATGCCCATGTTCTGTTATATCTTGTAATCCCAACAAATATTAACGCTTGACGCGCATATCTACTAGCAAGAATATATATGTTCATAGGTATAAGGGGTAGGGTAGGGTCGTACTATAAACACGGTAAAGCACGCTTTACTTGGCCCCGGCCAGGCCCCGGCCCCGGCCCCGGCCCCGGCAAAAAAGGCGGCCCCGGCACAGCTCTAGTTTAAATGATACAGTATACTAAGTAGATGCGATAAATTGTGACTCTGTAAGTTTTAATACTATAACTAAATATCGCGTTGTAAAGAATTATTATAAACAGAGATTGTGTGTGTTTCTTTCTTATTTTCTGTATGAAATCAGAGTATGCATGGCGACTGTGGTTTAAGATAGGCTAGACGCGTCTGGAAAAACCCATAAAAACAGCAATTAAGAAAAACGATTAAAAAGATCGTTAAGCTAACGGGTTTGATTAATAGCAAAAAGAAGCAATTTAAGGCGATCAGTTCGAGGTGATAAAAAACAGTAGAAATGATTGAAATGTTCTGCAAAGCTAGCGTAAAAGCCATGTGAACCTACAGAAAGTATGGTCAAAAATCTAGCCGCGTAAAATCAGCAAAAGCTTGTAGAAATGATACGAAAAAGCCAAAAACACGTGAAATGAATGCGAGTACATGCAAATAATATGAGAAACCTAAACTATATGGAAAAGCATGAATAGTGGGTCAAAAATACGAAAGAAAGCTGATCTGTAGATAAAAATGGAGGTCAGCCTGGGTTAAGACATAGAAAGAAAGTGGAAAGTACGTGTAATATGTGTCTTAACTTAAGCTATACAGTGAAAATACAAACTAAGTGCGATAAAGATGGGCAGAAAATGCGGAAAACGTAATTCTAGAAAAGGAGATAAGCAATCCATTTCCTTGAAATATTACTTGGCGGTAAACCCGAAAGAAAGTCCAAATAAGCTGTTTTCTATATAAGCAAAAAGCACAAAGAGGAGTCGGTCTCACTTCTTCGGTCTATTTTAGCGATCAGCCGACATTTTATCGTTGCTTTACATATTCGTCATAAATTTGATTCTTGGTTATTTTATTTTACTTCGAATTATTATATTGTATCAAATCACCGAAATCGCATTGCCGTTACTGAAGTAACGTTTAGCTTTATTTAACGTTCTTAATTTAATTCCGCTAACTGTGTAAAAACTTATAAATAAATTAATTTTCCTTTAAATTCCTAGATTTTTTGACACAAACACTTAGTACACTTGAGTACTGAGATTAAGCGACCTATATTAAGATCAGAAAAAGTAAAGTTAAGAAAGCACATTGAAATTATTAGAGTGCGCTAAAAGAAAATAATAAAATTCTAGATTATAGGAGAGCAAACAAAGCGCGTCCTTGACACCGCTTAACTCTATAGTCTGTTTCACACAAGTTTGGGCATAAATTTTAAAAACCATTTTCAACAATAAACCCACAGATTGCGATTATAGTACTCATTTTATATAAAATTATCGTATTCCATCGGCTAACTTCCGAAAAAATTCTCAAAAAATTTATGCCCAAACTTATATGGAAGAGACTACTTAGGTGGCTATGTTCGATTTCCAGGATTAATTTAAATTGTATTAGGTACTTTATAATAATGATTTCGGTGCTTCTGTTTGCTGATAAAATAGTGTATTAGACTATTATAATAAGCCTAAGTTAAGGTTGTTGGCAGTAAGTATTCAGGCATCATCGATTGTTCGATTGCAGAGAACCACACTGAGTATGGTGCAGAATGTGGGTTCCGTCACAAATTGTTAAAAATCAGTTGCAAAGTTTGGATTTTTGCAAAACTTGCAGAAATGATTAAAATAAGGCGCGGAAAAATAAAGTTTCACAAAAATCCGTCCAATATTGAGGAAGCTACAGGGCTCTAAAGCTCGCAATAAAACAGTGCTTAAGAATAGGCAGTCTTCAGTATTATCCTGTGATTCAGCTTTACCTTAATTTTCCTTAGATTTAGACTTAGTAACAGATGAAGGAGAATTTTAGGCTGCTTTAGTCGGTATTACTCCTGCTTGATCGACATATAGCTGCTTAGGTCGACTTACAGATGTTTGGCCGAAAATTTGAAAAGATTTTCAAACAATGAGATTGGTACATTCCGGTCATACATGCACATAGGGGGTGAGGGCGTATGTATTACTCCCCACTGAAGGGCTAATCAGAGAGGTAATGTCCAGCGATTTTGAGCTGACGGAAGGTATTTTGCATCATTTTTGAGGTCAAAAAGCAGTTAAAATGTTGAAAGCTTTGTGGCGCTTTGCACCGGATTAGTACTTTTATGTACTTTTTACTCAAAAAATGTCTAAAATTGATTAATTTTTATATTTTTAGCGCTAAAAAAGATACAATAAATCGAAATGCGATATTACTATGGAAAAACGTCTATAGGCTTTTTGATCATTTTGGTCGTTTAAACAGCAAAAAAATCGTGAACGTGAAATTTTCTGTTTTGAATTATTGAGATTTTATCCCCTCTGCCAACCCTGACCTTGCACACCTATGATTCAGACCCGTATACAGGATTTTGTTTCATAGAGGGGAGGGGCATCACCAAAATTTTCTAAAAACATAACAACATATCCATACCTATAGAACTTAGAAAATCATAGCACACAAAACCTCGACTTTAAAAAAGCTGATTATAACTCGATTATTCGTGATTTATCCATAATAAGCTGGGCTAATGTTTTTTACAATTGTGTAAACATTAACGGTTTTTATGAAGCTTTTTCTACTAATTTAACTGAAGGCATTAAATCCTATGTTCCTTTTAGGAAACATCCCATTGAAAATAAAAAGTTTCATAAAAATATGTTGCGTCTTCAGAAGGAAAAATTAAAAATTTGGAGCAATCTTAAGAAGAATCCAAATTTGAAAAATCGATATGTACAAAACATCTGTAATGATGTGAATGATGCGGTAGCTTCATTTTACTGTAAAGAGGAAGAAAATTTACTAAAAAATGGTTCTAATTTAAAAAATTTTTGCAGTTTTGTCAATATCCGGCTAAACTTGAAGTGTTTAATTCCCGATTTAGAGGTTAATGGTCAAATCGTCTCCGACCAATCAATCAGGGCAGATGCTTTTAATACATTTTTTGGATCGGTTTTCACTTTAGATAATCATGAAATTCCAGATGATGTGAATCGCGTAAACGTAACAGATCATTCGAAAGTTGCTTTTGAAAATTCGATAATTTCCTTGGCGTTAAATAAGCTAAAACCCACATATTCTGTTGATACCAATGGGTTTTCCACATACTTTATTAAACAAATTCGTGATGTTTGGATTGCTTCCCAGTCTACAATTTTTGAAGTCTCTTATAGAACTGGAAAGCTTCCCAAGTCCTGATTAGAAGCCTTGGTAAACCCAGTTTTTAAAAAGGCACTCTGCAAAATTATGGAGTCAATAATAATCGATTAAATCATAAACTATTTTAATCGAAGCAATTTGTTGAAGTAGCAGCCATTAGGTTTTATAAAAAACAAATCGTGTGATTCTCAGTTACTAAAATGCAAAAATATTTGGACTAAGAATTTAGCTAATCGGATTCCTACTGACATAGTTTTTGTAGATTTTTGTAAAGCCTTCGATTCTGTTGTTCATTCTAAAGTGTTACAGAAAGTTGAATATTTGGGAATTTCTGGAGTTTTGTTAAAGTGGATTCGATCATTTTTATCAGGCAGATCACAGAAGGTAAAAATTGACGGTCATATACATATCTGATTCATTGCCAGTAATAAGCGGTGTTCCTCAAGGAAGTGTTCTGGGTCCCACGCACACCTGGACGTGGGGGGTTTGAGGGTATGCATTCCCCCAGAAATCAAAATACCCCCAGAATTCAATTTTTAAAAATTTTTTTCCGTTTTTTCCGCAATTTTTTGATGCCAAGGGATAGTGCTTGATAAGAAACGTCGAAAAATGGTGTTTTTATCGCCATACCACCATTTTTAAGACCATTTTTGACCTTCAAAAAATCTTGCACCCCCCCCCCCCCAGAATTTACTTGCTGCCCACATATGGTCCCAACGACGTTATTTTTGATCTTTATATACGATTTAGTAGATTCGATTAAAAATAGCAATATAATGTTGTTTGTTGACGATTTGAAAATTTTCAACAAATCCGAAAATTCCATCCTGTTACAGTCTGACTTTGATTCATTGCATTCTTGGGCCGAAAAATGACAATTGAAAATTAGCTACGAAAAATGTGCAACCTTATACTTGGGTTACGGAAATCCGGAAGTGGGCTATAAGTTAGGTCTATCTGAGTTAAAAAATGCCGAAAATTGCATGAAGGACCTTGGTATTTACATATCTAATGATTTGTCATCGGGCATTCATTGTACAAATATAGCGTCTAAAGCTGCTAGAGTCGCATCCTTAATACACTAAACACTCGTCTCAAAGAATACCGATTTGATGATAAGAGCTTTTAAGACATACATTAGACCTATCTTTGAATATGGATCTGTAGTCTAGAATCCATACCAAATTGGGGATGTCATACGACTTGAAAAAGTACAAAGAAAATTGACAAGAAAATTATTTTGGAATACAACTTTATTGGGTATTCCAGGGATGGAAAAAACCCAGATTTGAAAATTTCGAATTTTGGGTTTTAGGGTTTTTTGGGTTTTTTGTGGGTTTTTTTGGGTTTTGAGTTTTTTTAAAGGGTGCTATAGATAGTAGCTGAGAATACTTAACAGCTTCAAGACACAAAACAAAACAAGTAAACAACAACTTTATTCAGCTAATACACAAAATTCAACAACAAAATTCGTCATTCACAAGCACAATCCATGCTGTGTGAACAGAATGAAAAATTGGGCAGAGCAATTTTTAAATGCATAATATTGAAATTTCTTCATAAATTCTGCTTTGCTCCAAGAAAAAAAACAAAAAAAAATGCCATATTAGTAGAAAAAATCCATGCCACATTGCAACATAGCCTTTATTGGGCGGCTTTTCTCATTTGAAAAGTATATACTATAGGAGAAAAACAGCAACAGGAAGGAGGAGAGGATGAGAATGGATGGACACTTAACCTCGTGCATCGCAAGCAATTGTAAAAGGAACAACCATGATACAAAAAACATTGACAATACGCAGTATTTAATTCCATTACAAATAAATTCTTAACCTGTGGATAAAAAACCCAAAAAACCCAAAACCCAACGATTTCTTACACCCAAAAAACCCACAAAAAATTCAAAAAACCCAAGTTCAAAAACCCAGCCTTGCCAACCCTGGGGTATTCCTACGTTTAGTTGGCACCTACCTTTTGTACACGTACACAAGACATAACCGACAGTAAATGCTTGTTGTCATGTATTTACGTAAGTAATATAACCTGCGCGGTTTCTAATAAAGGTTTTTATACACGCTGATTTCATCTTTTGCACACCCGAACTGCAAAACTCAACACAAAAATAGCTAGAGTAAAATTTTTGAAATGAAAAGATTTTTCATACTTATTTAGTTGAATTTAATCCGAATGACTTCCATACATAGGTTTACATACATGCTGATTTCATTTTTAACACTCCCGAGCTACAAAAATCAGTATTAAAACGGTTACAATGAGATTCTGAAATTGAAACATTTTCATAACAATTACTTGCTGATTTTTTGTTGTACAATAATGACTGTACTCCAGAACTGTAAAATTCAACGCAAAAGTAGCTACAGTAAGATTTCTGAAATGGAAGGATTTCTCGTATTTGCTGATTTTTTGTTTTACTTTCATTTCTCATAACAATTATTTGCTGATTTTTTTGTTGTACTTTGATGTCTCTGCTTATTTCTGGAAGTATTAAGCTCATTTTAATAAGATTTTCTTAGATTTTGATTTTCTGCTGTAGTGTGTACATGCATACATATTTACAAGATCTATTCTTTGCGCTGTGGATATAAGCTCTGAAGCCGTTTTAGTACTGATTCTTGTAGCTCGGGATGTAAAAAATGAAACCGACTTATACCAAAACCTACGTATGGAAGTCATGCGGATTACAGTCAACTAAATAAGTATGAAAAACTTTCCATTTCAGAAATCTTACTCTAGCTACATTTGTGTTGAATTTTTGCAGTTCGGAGTGCAAAAAAATAAAATTAAGCGTATATAAAAACCTTTGAATGAAAGCTGTGCAGGTTATATTACTTACGTATATACAGTGGTCAGCCATGAAAGATGACGCGCCATCACCCTCAGAATTATAATGGATGGTGCGTCGCGAGCGCACGCAGATTACGTCCATCATGCGCCATCATCTCTTTTTTCTATTAAGCGCCATTAACCTCCATCATCCCGTTAATCTGAGCGATGCGGATGGCGCAATTTAGCTATTAATAGCGCCAACAAGGAAGCGTGCACGTGAATGCTGGCGCGCTTCCTTCTTGTTGGCGCTATTAATGGCTAAATTGCGTCGTCTGCATCGCCAGATTAACGGGATGATGGAGGTTTATTAAGAAAAAAGAGATGATGGCGCATGATGGACGTAACGCGGAGCTCGCGATGCACTATCCATTTATAATTCTGAGGGTGATGGCGCGTCAACTTTCATGGCGACCACTGTAAATACATGACAACAAGCGTTTGCACTAGTCGGTTTATGCTTTGTGTACGTGTACAAAAGGTAGAGTGTCAAGTAAAGGTAGGTGTCAAGTAAGCGTAGGAATACCCTTTATCGTATAATGAAAGATTGAATATCCTAAACTTAGAATGACTCGAAACTCGTCGCATCCACACTGATCTTGTTTGTGCTTTTAAAATTGTTAAACACAAAACATTGACATTTAATGAATTTTTTGAGCTTACACCTGACAGAGGTACTAGATACGTAAATAACATGAAACTGTTCATCAAACAATCAGCGTATAGATTGTAGAAAAAATGACTTTGCGAACAGGGTGGCTAAAATTTGGAACATTCTCCCGCAAAATACAGTTGACTGTCGATAGCCCAACCCAATAGATTTCAGAAATGTGATTTCGGAAATTTATTTTAGTGTTTATCTTAAGGGGCATATGTAACAGCATTGTGCCTTACGCTCCTACGGTACTATTGCACTATCTGTTGCTTTATGCACCTGCTTTTTATGCAGATTGTGTAATATGTTCACGTTGACAATGCATTTTTACCTACTTTTTATGTGTCTTTTTTAATACTTTTACCAAATTAACTTTTCTTCTTTCTTCTATATTGTCCTAATCTATTGTCCGGATTTCACACATTTTACCCGTCCCGGCCAGTCCGACCCTACATATCTAATACATTGTCCTGATTTTGTCATTGTCCTGAATTGATTGTCCCGATTGTAACCCAGTTATCCTGAGTCCGGTTCCAGTTCCGGATCACCATTTTTTCCCAGCGATTTGGTTGACATTATAGACCGAACCCCAAAATTTTTTCCACTTTTTCCGACTTTTTTCCACGTTTTTTTGGGAGGTCTAAAATGTTTAAAATAGAGCGCCTGTGTTGAAAAATCAGTGTTTTTTAAGTAAAAAATTTTATGTACACATGAAATATCGGTGTTTGATGCACTTCTTGTATAAAAATTTTGCGCTCTACAAGAAATATCAAGATCAGTATACGTTATTTATCTTGAAACTTGAATTTCCTTCCTTCAGTAAAGCATTTTAGCCAATTCTGAAGTCGTTTTTGACAATTAAAACTATAATTTATTGACTGGCGAAAAAATTTTGAAATGTTAGCTCTCTAAATCATTTTACGCATTACAAAAACTGTGCAGAAGGTAAGGATTTTCAATCATAGTGGAGTTCTAAGACCAGATTATCGATAAAAATGCTGCAATTGGCGCCGCGCGGCTTAAACATCAATAACAAGTAAGAATTAAGTCAGTTCCGAGCGCGAAAGCTGAAAAATTTCTGTTGTTATAACTTCTCTAAAACGCATTTTGCATTACAAAAACTAACCGAGATCCGTGCATAAGATAAGGATTTTCAATCGTCGAGTGAAGTTCTAGACCAGATTGTCGATAAAAATGGTGCAGTTGGCGTGGCGCGGCCTAAAGATTAATAATAAGTACGAATTAAATCAATTCGGCGTGAAGCGCTTCAAAAAATTTTTGAAAGTTTTTACCTCTCTAAAACGCATTTTTAACATTACAGAAATTTTCCACAAATAACAACAGCAACAACAACAAGTTATTCGCTTCGTCGAATGAAAGAAAATATTAACATACCTGGATAAGACAAACGAACGAAAATGAAAATACATGAAAGACAAAACAAATTAAGTATGACGAAGCAGGGTAAACGTAAAGGCAATAGGAAGAACTGCTCTTACTTACGCCCCTTTAAGAAATTTAGAAAGGTTCAATCTTTTAAGTTTAGTCAGAAAAACGTGTCTATTTGGAGCACTTATAATCTGTTCAGGTAGAGAGTTCCAGATAGGAATTATTCGATTTGCAAAAATCAAATTTTCTGCAATTTTTATTTACATGATTGACGAGAAGTTTACAAGAATTTGCTGCTCGGTTAGAATTTAAATTAATTGTGAAGAAATCCTTGAAAGGAAGAGCTTGACATTTGATAATAGAAAAGGCTAATGTTAGGTCGTTATGGAGGCGTCTTGGTTCAAGAGTGTCCATACCAAGTTCGTGTAATCTTGCAGCATATCTCAAATTTTTATCGCTAAAGAAATTCGTTTCGTAAACAACTTCTTTGAACCCGTTCAATGGAGGTGATTTCACACACAGCAGGTAAGGACTCCACAAAACACAGCAATATTCAAGCACTGGTCGAACGTAAGTAATGAAGGCCTTAACAAGTAATAATCTGTCTTTAGAAATAAAACTACGCAAGATCAGATTGCTTAACTCGTATGCCTTTTTTCACAATATATTCACAATGAATCTGGACGATAAATTAGAATTCAGAAAAACACCCAAATCTTTTACACAAAGTGTGTCTGTAGAAAGATAGAAATCATTTATGTGATAAGAATGCCTAGGGTTTAAACTACCCAGATATAGAACTAAACATTTATAAACTGATATTTTTAATTGCCATGTATTGGCCCACTCATGCACATAATTTATGCCAGCATGAAGTCTCGTGAAATTGGATGATAGATTCCAAGTTTGATATGACGTCAGCAAACAAAGTAAAATTACTGTTTTGGCGCATTTCACATAAGTCGTTAATGAAGATTTGAAAAAGTGTGTTACCTAGTATACTACCCTGGGGCACGCCACTGGTAACAGGAATAGAATCGGATAAAGAATTCTTTAATTTTAACGACTTAGGATCTAGTAGTCAAGAAACTTTTGATCCAATTAAAAGAAAGTTTGTTCAGTCCATAAGATGCCAACTTAATTAGCAGTTTTTTGTGTGACACGGTATCAAAAGCCTTACAAAAGTCAATGTAGACAATGTCAACAGAATTCCCTCATCTAGAAATTTGGTCCACTGATTTTTGCACTCAACAAGTTGTAACGCACATGATCTATTTTTCTAGAACCAAACTGTTTTTCACTTAGCAGATTTTGCTTCTCTAGATAAGAAATCAAGGACTTGTTAATTATAGATTCCATTAATTTACAGAAACACAACATAAGGAGATTGGACGATAGTTATCAACTGATGACATATCTCCCTTTATGAACTGGGATCACAACAGCTTTTCGCCAAAAATCGGTTTCTTTCCACTTTGATAAGAAACGTTAAAGATGGCTTTCTAAAGGTGAAAGCAACACTGTTTTCAACTTCTTAATAAAATATGCACACAAGCCATAAGCCTACTTATGGATTCAGAAATGATCAGATCATCAAATTTTACAGAAAGAGGATGAGCATCACTTTTGACTCTGTTTGCGAAATGGAGAGAAACAAGATCGTCAATAACAAAATTACTCGCAAAAGAGGTGCAAGCATTAGTCTTTCCAAAATCATTATCTATCATCCTGCCATCCACAATAATATTGAAGCTGACTTAGTCTTTCTTAAACGGTCATTAACGAAAGAATAAGAATTTTTATACATCTCGAGAATTTAAAAGCTTACGTTCCTCCTCGTGAAAAGATCTTTCAAAGCAAATTTAATTTCTTTAGTAATCTTCTTATACTTGCTTAAAATAACAGGGCAACGACTCTTTTTATACTTTTCCAAAGTTCCTTTTTAATTACTTGCAATTTACAACACGACTTTGGCAAATGATTTTTATGTGCAGTATGCTTAAAGGAACGTATCGATGTATAGCCTCATTAATTATGTCAAGAAAAAACAGCGATAAAAATCGTTAATGCTATATGTCAATGGGTAAAACAGAGGTGCCAATCAATAGAGGCTAAAAAAATCTCGATAGATGCATAGTCCGCTTTTCTAAAGTCATACTCAAGGGAAGTTTGGGTGGAATGCTACAGACGTAGGTAAACTGAACTCAATGCTAGAATGATCACTATTGAGATAAGGTTCAGTAGTTAATACATTGAAGACAAGATTGCTGGAGTACAGAAAATTAGATCAAGAATATTTTCATCTCTATTTGGATCAAAAGATAATTGTATAAGACCAAGGTTGACAAAACAATCATAAAATACTTGTCACAGGGTTTCTATAAGGAGAAATAATATTCAAATTCAAATCAGGCAAATTAAAATCACCTAGTAGGATACAATTTTGAGCATTTTCGAGCATAATGTTCAAATAATTTACTAACTTATTAGCGATTTCTGAGTCATATTGGGGTGGACGATTAACACATTATGAATCTGACAGATTTTCTACACAAGTGAAAATCACAAACTAATACTTCAGGACAAGAGAATTCTTCCACAATAGAAACATTGTTGATTTTTAGGGACTTCTTGAAAAAGAGTGCGACACCTCCTCCCCTATAGCCAATTCTGTCACATCTGTGAACAGAATAAGTTGCGTATGGACAAATAAGGCCATCAGAAATATGATCATGTAATAACCATGTCTCAGAGACGAACACTGAATCTTGGCGTTCTGAAGAGAGAAGTAGAGCATGAAATTCAGATATCTTATTCTAGCAAACTGCTAGCATTAAATAAAACACAGTCGATCATTGATTTTCTTAGAATCTAGCTTTTTAACAGGAAGACTATGGGGCGTGTGTCCCCTAAGGGCGAGGCAAAAGGCGCTTACCAACCGCTTCAACTCATAAGAATTGACGATTGATGAACCGAATTCATCTCGCCCGAATCCGATTTTCTTCAGCCAACTCAGCGTTCACGTGGCAGAAGGGTTTCGCGCTGTTGCCAAGTGTCGATCAGGCTCCATATAGACAACGACGTTCGATTCGACGACCTCGATCAGGAAATTTTGAAACTGCAACAGATCAGTTCGGCCTTTAGATTGTTCGGAATCCCACTTTACCTTAAGGATCCGTGTGCATATCGCAGCCCGTCCTTCCTCGAAGGCAGTAGACAGGGCCCGACTCGACGGATGCTGACGCGTTTTGTCTTGTCGAGACTCGGTTCACGTGAGGCAAAATGCTTGACATCATCGTCCAATTTCTCGTCTTGATTGATCGGAGCGAAGTTTTCCAGGACGACAGTGGTCTTTTTCGACTCGGCTTCCATCGTATCACGTACAGCACTAATGACCATCTTGTTGAGATCCATCGGTGGATGGACAGCGGCTAGATCGTGTCGGAGCAGGATTTTCATGGCTCAGATCTGCCAGCTTGTCAGAGACGACTTGTAACCGTAGAATTCGAGATAGAAGCGAGACCGTTTTTCCAAGCTGGTGAGCTTAGATTCGAGTGAAAGCATGCGTTTCCCCATCGGCAAACAGATGGGGCAAATACAATTGATCCAAATCGGCCATAACGTTGAACTGAACGTCCGTCAGGCCAAGGCAACCAGCGTGGAACCACTTGTCGCGCCCAAAAATCGCAGCGAAGCGCCTTTGCATCGTCGTCCACATGACCTCTGCACTAGCCGCACGACTCGAGATCGAATTTCGGATCACTAGCTCGTTTTTTCGCCATTGAATGAATATCGTATCAGAGCGTTCCTCTAATGAGGGTCAAAATAATTTCGCTTTTCCTTTCAGACTTTGGGTTATTAGTAATCTTATTAATCTTCTATTATCTGCTAATGTACATCTGTCTTGTGTTAAATATTTTAATCAATCGTTTTCAAGATTTGCGTTTTATTGATTAGGAATATCAAATACATATCTAGTTTGTTCCTTAAGCTATATTGCATGCAAATGCTCAGTGTTGAATGTCTGCAGCTCATAGTTTTTCTTTGCTC